>CM035407.1:183088774-183281274 GCA_020310875.1 Ceratopteris richardii
GTTGTAGATTCTTGGAAGAATTAAGTTCAAGAAAAGTTTTACAACTTTATGTAAGAAGCATGGGCACTTAGAGTCATTCAGGTAGCAAATCAAACATTCTGCCATGAAGGCTTGATGAGAGCAAATTCTACACTCGTATTTTGTCACAAACATCATAGATCTTGAGTATTTTTAAGTCAAATGTCTATTCTTTGAAACGTTTTTAGCATTGGTAGAAGTAAGTTAAAAATTCAAAGTCTATCAGATTAGTGTTGCAGAGAAATAGAAGAAGATACTTGTTATGTTGCAAAAGATTATGAATCCTAAATTTTTTTCAGCAAAGGTTTTTGTTATAATATAATAGATAAGCTAATCTTATTTTATATTATGGGAAGCTGAGGAGTGGTAATGAAAGCTATTGGCAACTGTAGTGCTAATAAAATGGATTCAGATTATTTGTTTCAAACATAGGTATTGATGATATGGTAGCAATACTAAATCATTGAAGATTAGATTTATTGAAAGAAGTAAGATGTTCCACATTTCATAAAGTCTAATATACTTTGAAGAATTCTGGATACTAGTGTTGAATCATCCAGGGGGTGATGAAACATGAACACATATTTTCAGCCATATGTGAAAGAATGCAGAGTCATGCCCATAGGTATTCCTATATTTCCTTGTCAATTTCTCTTTATGTTCTAGCTTTTGAATAAGACGGAAGAAGGAGAATGTCTGGAGGAAGTTCCTGTTGGGTGTTCGTGTTTGGGAGAAAGTTCGAGAATTCTATTGAAGAGAAGCTTGATATTTCAGAGAGGTATGTTACTTATGAGGTGCACACATATTTGATTATACGAGAGTTTGAAGGAAAGAGAGACTTACAGATAGAATAAGGATGAAGAAAAGATGACATCATAGATATGAAATTTTGGTGAAACTCTCATGAGTTGATTTGAGTACAATCAGAGATAAACAAGCTATTGTTCATAATACACTAAGTTGTGAGTTGTGAGTCACAAGTCCCAGGATTCAGTTCTTGATTATGCTTAGTGTATTTACATGACACAACAACAGTAAGTTGAGAAGCCTTTTGTAAGGTAAATGCAAATATGTGGATCTTAGTGTATGCTTATAGGTTTGAGAAGATAGGAGATAGCAGATTCAGAGTCAAGTCATGCTATATATGTTGTTAATCAATGATTGCTTCATGTATGCTAACACTATTGGATATCTAGTTTGCATATTTTCTCAGGTATTATGGTTCATATTTAGAAAATTCAGATTTTTGAAGTTTGAAGAAGTTCAAATTCAGTTTTGAAGAAGAATTTTGAAGATAAAGTTTGAAGGTCAATTATGGGGGACAAGTTTGAAGCTTATGTCAGTTTGCAGATAAATGAAGTTACATATTCAGTTAAATTTGTAACAATATGACATTGCAGGGGGGATTGTTGGAAATCAATGTCACATCAGTCCAAAATCCTATTAGGGCAAAAACCCTAATTTTGGTACTTGGCTATTTTTGGCACAAAATTTGGGTTAAATTTTTATGAGCTTATCTTGTAGAGCTTGATGAGAGCTTTCTAATGGTATAGGACATTCAGTCATTAGAGATCAGATTTGGGGGAAAACCTTAACCCTAATTTTCTATTGATTTAGGATTTTTACCTCATTTGATAGCTCTCAGCTTGCAGGTCATAAAAATGTCATTAGTTCATTCATCAGGTGGTCAAAGGTCTAAAAAAACTAGTCAAAAGACTCTTCAACGATAATATTAAATTAAAGCAAAGTATAGCTTAAAAAAAGCAATGAGTTTTTAAAAAACTTGTGATCCCATATTTTTACATAAATTTTCAGCTTTATTCAGTGATTGTGCTTTATTTTATTGCAAGGAGAGTAAAGGCCTATGTAAGAGAGAATCATGGTCACATTTGGATCGTCCAACGCCAAAGATTAGTCACTCTTGAAGGTGTTCTAGCTGATTCACACATGGGGCAGCCATGGTGCATATATGGGCAGCCATGGTGCAGCTATTGAAGCTCATGAGGAGTAGCCATGGAGTTCTTCTTGGAGAAGAGTGTGCTCACACTCTTGCTTATGGAGAAGACTTACCTATCAGCAGCTTGGTGGTGTGGATCATCCATCTACATGATGTATTTGAAGATTTTCTACATGAAGATTATGGAGTACTTTAAAGACATTGGATGGAGCTTAACATAAGATTGCATCTTATGTTAATTATTCAGGTACATATTCTCTTTATGCACAGAGGTACTACTTAGAGCTTATGGAGGTGATGGCATTCATATCTGGAGGAGTCCTATTTGGCATACATGGAGGTAGTGGCATCCATAAACGAGAATAAGTACATCCATCAGATGAGATGTGAGAGAAGGTGTTTACACATGAGTATGAGGATTTTTGTCAGCAACATGCTAGAATTCTATGCTAATTATATGTGATCTTTCACACACACATCTGATTTAGGGTCTTCCATAGCCTAAATTTAGATTAGGGTTTGCTGAATATTAGTTTTAACTGATCCTTCATCTATCTCTCACTCATATTCACTCTTCTACAACCTATCAGGTCATACATCTCATACATCTTCAGATTTTGGTCCCTACATCTGAATATTCTTGTAAATTTTGTACATACACTCTTGGAGGGTGTAGGGTGTTGAAAAACTTCCTATCACACTTGCTTCTATTATAACTGCAGGTATTAAAGTTGATGCAAAAGGTGTCAAAGATGATGATATTCTACATATTCCTGTTCATGCTATAGTTTCTGCTGCACCTATTGTAGAGAAAATTCGTTGGGATGGCAGAGATGCCCAAGTAGATGCATTGATATCTTTGTCTGTCAAACGTGCCATTATTCCTCACATATGCTCTTGTAGAACAACTAAGGATGCTTGGGATACACTTACCACATTGTACCAAGCTAGGAATGAGGCTCATGTTGCTTACCTCGAAAAATAGTTGGAGAGTGAGCACATGAATGAAGGTGATTCTATGGACAATTTTCTAACAAAGATCAAAGACTTGAAGAAATAGTTGATTTTTGCTAATGAGGTTATACTAGATAGCTCACTTGTGGAGACCGTTCTGAATGGTCTTCCTGATTCATATCAGAGTTTTGCTTCTACTCTTCGGTTGATGATGAAAGGCACTCCAAATGCCTAATCATTTGAGAAGTTAGTCTCGGTTCTGTTGCAGGAAGATCAATCCAAGTAGAACAGGTCCATTATGTGGGTTGCAGATCAAGCTTTCTTGGCTAGTCAGAAGGGCAAAGGAAAATTGAGCTCTTCAACTAGTAAGTAGAAATCTGCTACTTCTGCACAATCGAAGAGGGAAGACAAAGATGAAAAGAAATTAGAAAAGCAAAAACTGTTTTGCAACTACTATAAAGGAAATGATCATATCATAAAGAACCGTCCAAAACTAGCTGCTAAAGAGGCAAAGAAGAAAGAGGCTGGAATGGTTGTTGCAAAAGCCTCTACACCAAAAACAGAGTATGCTAATCTTGTGCAGGAAGAAGAATGGATGTTTACTACTGTTTACAATTTTGACCTATCTTCTCATAAGGAGTGTATGTTTGGAGTAGACTCAGATGTTTGATATTTTGACAGTGGAGTGACCAAACATATTACCTCGCAGCACATGTTCTTCTCTTCACTCTTGCCTGCCCCTATAGGGAATACTATTACATGCACCAACAACTTCTCTTATACTGCTACTCGTAGTTCTTTCACTTTGTCATATGCTTTTTTTGTGTCAAGGATCAAGAGAAATTTGTTATCAGTTTTTGCATTAGCCAAGATTGGCTTAGTTGTGAAATTTGTTGATGATAGATGTACAATTCATGATCTGTCAAATGGCAATGTGATTATTGCTTCTGGCATTTTATGTCATGGGCTATATAAGCTCATTGACTATGAAAGATCTGTAAATGATTTGGCATGTGCAGTACATGATTCTCAGGCTATGTGAGATGCAAAGCTTTGGCATGCATGCTTTGGTCATCTGATTTTTGCTAGTTTGCTATGCCTGCAGAAATCTGAAATGGTGTCCTCTTTGCCCAAACTTGAGGCACCCAGAAAACATGTTTGTGAAGGATGTATTTTGGGAAAAATGCATTGTTCCTCCTTTCCAAAAGATGGTTTAGTTCGGGCTATTCAAAAATTGCAGCTTGTACATAGTGATGTCTGTGGTCCTATGCAGACACCTTCTTTTGGAGATTATCTTTACTTCGTGACTTTCATCGCTGATTTTTCCAGGCATGCATGGGTATATCCATTGAAGGCAAAGTCCAAAAAGTTCATGTTCTTCAAAGAGTTTTGGTTTTGGCTGAAAATCTGTCAGCATGTAAAATGGGCACCCTCCATTCTCATCGAGGGGGGGAATATATGTCTTCTGATTTTAATGCATTTCTGGCTGAACGTGGGATAAAACACCAGTGTAAAATGTCTTATACACCTCAACAGAATGGAGTTGCTGAACGAAAGAACAGGTCACTCATGGAGATGGCGAGGTGTATGGTCAAGAGTGAGGCTTTACCACATAGTTTCTGGGGCTGTCATGTGTGTAGCATATGTACTTAGCACGTTGTGGTCACGATTTGAAGCCATTGCTTTCGGCATAAGATGTTTTGGAGAGGCATCCACCGCTATCATATCGTCAGGAAGATTTGAGCAAAACCGTGTATACAAACATTCAAGAGCTGACAAATTTCATAGCGTTGTAACTTCACATGAGCAGATCATTGCGGATTCTTCCAATATCGAGGATAAACTCAGATAACCATCGGGTCCTGTTACTTCATTATTTCCCAGCTTTAGAAGGTGCATGCAAGAAAGGGGATCATATTGACACGTTGATCTTTCATTCTAAAGAACGAGTCGGACATGCTAGAAAGGAAGAAGGAGGCCTGGAGGGGAATTTTTCGGCATTTTTTTCACCGTCCCAGATAGCATGAATGTCTGCACAGGGGCAACACGATTTGTGCGTGAAAGACGAAATAATATTTTTAAGACTCTCGCAGAGTTTGAGAGGCCTGTCGTCCTCGAATATTGCTGCTCATCGGAGCTCTTGTTTTCGGGAAGCAGCGAGCAAGGGCCGCCGTTTGAAATAGTGCTTGAGATCGTTGGGTGCGCAGGGCCTTTGTAGTTAGAGCGGTACAGATTTTGCAGAGAATTCATCCGCTTCTCCGATTGTGAAAAGGGTCTCTGTCAGGCATGGTGGTCGTTCAAGGATATGTCAAAATAAAAGTCATCAAATGCACAGATCTGGTTGTTCGTGTTCTGTTGCAGAGTGACAGAAGAAGGGATAATGCTCTGTCATCTTTCTCGATGAGGCCACAATCCAAGGCAGAGATGGAGTAATCAATCAGAGAAAGAAGGGGGAGAAAATGCCTGTTTGCGAGCAACATGGGACTGCTCAGTTTCTCATAATCTTCTCCCGAATCACAACTCAAATGGTGGTCTTCGCGAGCTTCTGTAAGACAAGCTATGCCATGAAGCTGTTGTCTCTTCTATGAACTTATCACGACGATGGATAGGAGCCATCTGCGCACTCCCCAGATGCAAAAGAGTCTGGTTCTTCTTTCTGAAAACCTGCCAATGAAGCATCAAGACGCAACTACCGGAGACATTCTCGTTCATCTTCACACTCTCGTAGCCTTCACCAGAATCTGCTGAAGAATTTTCGAGAGCGCTCTATTCTGCACACTTTACAATAGCGGGCGCTGCTGTTCGAAAGGAAAGGAAGTTTTCTATGTTGAGGATCTGACAACCTCCCTCAGTGCATGTCCTTCATGAATGCATTAGTATCATCAAATTCTGTAGCTCCGATTGCAGCGTTCGAGATGAAGAAGTACAAGTTTTCAGATGCTGATGCAAAAAGTACAATCATGAATTGACAATTGCTATACACCGCTTTCTGAGGACTCCATCGATTCGATAAATCTTTGCTTCGACCAACTCTGTTCTGATGCATCTGACAGTCGTACTTGAAGTAGATCCGATCATATGAAGCAGGGATTCTGAGAAAACATGGAGTATATTTTGGCTGCTGCGACATCTGACGAAAGGACATCCGATAGAGATGCATATAACGTCCTCCACCAGGAGAATTCATGATCGACTTCAGGCTGACGACTCCGAGAGGTAATAAAGAAACTCTAAGATATTCTGGATAGCCGGCAGGGAGCAAGGAAGAGGCATCTATTTGGTTTGCATCCCTGTCTTTGATGATTTTGTGTTGAATCTAGACTCTATTTTTTTTGTTTCTGGTCGAGTTTCTGTGAATTGAATTTAACTTTGTATTTTATATCTTCCCCAGACTTATCTTAATTGTACAATTCAAGTACTTGAAAGTCAAAAGGCGTTATCTTTCATAGTAGTTTCTTCAGTCAATAATCAATGTGACGGGCACTTGCTGAAGGAATCCCGCCAGCAAGTTGTTGTATATAATTGTTGGATTGCACTCTAACGCGGGTAAAAACCTTTGCCAAGGCGTTTTAGTACTTCAGGTCTGTCTTTGTACTTTCAATAAAGGCCATGTTTCTTGTCGGTACATGGCGTGGAAAGTCTTTCCAGGAATCAATCAAATCTCTGGAAGGAGACATATAGTATGCAAATACATTAGCATTGGAGTTTCCAAGGGATTATGATGGAGCATGCTTACAAATGAGGCTATCATATAGCCCTGCTGCTCCATTTTTTTCTGTTTCTTGTGCGTTGAACTGCTTTGAATTAAGTTTTACCTCCTTGCTTTGACTCCTGCGACGATGAGAACTACCCAAGAGATGCTTATATAGATTCTCCAAGCTATTTGTTTGACGCTTCATATGAAACCATGAAAGTTAGGATCGTTGAGTAAGACATAGTTTTCTTAAATCTTACGAGTGATTTATGTGTATAAATCGAAGTATACTCTGCATTGAAGTACTTCTTTGAAATTCAAAAACCCATGACATATGAGTGTATCTAGACCTGTCGTGTCTAATCCTCTCACCCTCCTTTTGTCCAACATCCACGACATACCTGGTGAACCCGACGTGAAAGGAGGGGGTGAGTGAGTTATAGAGCCACAAAGATTAGCATAATCAAAATGGATGAGATCCTAGCTCAATTCCTACGATTTCAAGAAGAGGATAGGCGTCAAAAAGCCATCCAATCACTTCATGAACGTCTAGTCAATCGGTGTGGCTTTTTCAATGGAAAGAATGTCTCAAAGTTCTGCAAAGAATATGAACTCGAGGCCAAATATCTAGGTGTTGGATTAAGTCCGATGACGGAAAAAGAATTATGTGAAAACTTTATCTATGTGTCGGGATACGACATGCGAGACCAAATAATGCGAATAAATCAAACGACATGGTCCCAATACAAAGCGACACTCCTCAAGCAGTTTATGCTAGAGGATCTTGATAAAGTAACTCGTAGATCTTTCCTGAGGTGGGTTCATATGCCCAAAGACCAACCAATTCTTGAGATCAAAGAAGAGTTTGAGAGACAATATGATGATCTTTCTGAGCACGATAAGAGGTGCATAAGTCATGAAAGGGTTTCGTTGTTTCTTCGAACAATCGATGTTAATGCCCGAGAGGAGTTAATTCCACTTCTACAAGATATAGACTCCGACTCAGGACTCACAGAGGATTGGATGCTCGTCCATGAAGCTATGATGAAATACGTAAAGAAACAACAAACAATAGAGAAATTTTTAAATGATTGGAGAACAGATCTTCAAACAGATGAAAATTATAACCATGTTCCAAGCATTTTACCAATCGTGGATAATGTTCAAGTCCATGAGGTTGTAGAAACCCCATTTGGGCATGAAGTAGATATGCATGGGCTTGATATCCATAGTGATGATGAGAAATATGAAGAAACTTCTAAAAGTGCGATTGATGTAACCTCAAAGGTTACAAGGTGCCAAGAGCCCCTAGACTTCTTTACAATGATTATATCTTTAGGTGCCATAAGTGGACAAAGTTCGAAGATGGGAGGATCAAAAGAGCAAGTGGAAGCTAATCAAAATCAAACCAAACTAAACCAACATCAAATCAAACAAACAACAAACATTAAACAAAACAAAAACCAACAAAACCCAACAAGAAATCAAGATGAAGCTTCCTCTACTCCGATAAACTCCTCACATCGAATAAAAGATAATCAAACAAATCAAGAAACATATCAAGATACAAACAAAGAGATAGAGATATCTAGAAGGCTCATAGGTGACCAAATGGAGATAAAAGATGAGATACAAATAGAGAACCTAATAAATATGCCTGAAGATCGAGCTCGAGATGCATCCTTTCATGATGACATCGGGCAAGATGTGGAATATGATTGGATGTCACTTGATGGTGATGATCCTTTTCTAACACAAGATTCGGATAGAACTTCTGATCTAATGACTGAGTTACAAGAAAAAACTCCCATGGAACATGATGTTGAATCTAAGGACCTGTCAATAAAAGATCCGATGGGTAAGAAAATGGATATGCAGGAATCCACATTATACATGCATACAGAGATGCAAGAAAACGAACTTACTTATATGAAGGAGGACATGCAAATAATGAGTCCTCTAGAGATTGAAATGTGTGATGACGAAGATGAGTATGATGCTAATCTAGAGGATGTACAAATGATAAGCCCTCTAGATAGTGAAATGTATGGTGATGGTGATAAGCATGATCCTAATCCCACCGATAGTCTAGATCAAGATCAAGATACTGATATTCTTTTGAGCGATGTCACATTGGACAAAGATCCTACACATAAAAAGGAGGATAAGTTGGATGAAGTTCAAAATAATGATATGTATGTAAATGATGCCACGTTCCATGAAGAGAGAAATATGAATGAACATGAGGAGGATGAGAGAATACCATTGATCATTCCTCTAAATACTGATATGTATGTCAAAAATAATCATGTTGAGTTGAGTCCACACGTTGAAGAAATTGAGCATAAAGTGGCAGATGAAATGTTTATTGTGACATATGATAAATCTGATGCGTGTATAGCATTGAAGAATATCCAATGTAAAACTATTGAGTCAAACGATTGCAACGATGAAGCTCAAGTTGATTTGGATGCGTATGTTGAGATTCTCATACATGATGAGATTCTTGAGCAAGAATCAGTGATTGAAGAATCAATGCTTGAAGAAGGTGGACTAAGTACATCCTCTGAAGAGAATGAGCAAGAAATGATTGAGAGATATGAAGAATTCTATGATGGGATCTTGAATAAAGAAGTTGAGTTCCCGTCAATCAACATACACTGTCCTATAAGGTGTAAAAATTATGATGAGTTTGATCTTGATAAGAAAGTCTCTAGTGATATTGAAGATGAAGACTTTCTTGGTTTCAGTGATATTGAGTCTCTTCATGAAAATGGGCAAATGAATCTAGAAAAAGACAATGATGAAGAGTTCCTGGAAAGATTGGAGAAAGAAGCAGACTTCATAATTTCCGAAACTCAGTCAGAAAGGAATGATTTTGCCATGGAGAATAAAGATGACTGTGTCTTGATGTCTGAGTATGATGAACACTTCCATTTGAAGTGGGATTCAAATGATTCTATTCAAAAACCTCATCTTAACGGTGATGGAGACATGATAGAAGATATTGAAAGGGATAAAACTCCTATAAATGATCTCAAGCATGAAATAAAAGAAAATACATGCTTGCAAGAAAATTTCAATTATGAATCAAACATATGCAAATTTCAAACTTCATATACATGTATTCATGACTCTGCACATGATGAATTTGAAAGAATCATAAATAAAGATACTTATGCTCAGATAATTGAAATATGGATATCCAAATTCTCTGAGAGTTGCAAAGACCAAACAAGCTGCCAAGAGGTAGACAAGCAAATAAGGTGGCTTGTATACATATTTACTGTATTTATGAATGCAACGCTGATTGGTGCAATTCAAAGATGGCTTGTTTTTAAACATACCTTCTTTGGAGAATTTATTTGTGAAAATGTATTGGAAAGGAATTTCTTGTATTCACAAGAAATTCAAAAGTGACTTTTGTAAATATAAGTATGTAAATACTTAATAATTATGTTTTGATTTTTTGAGATGGATAAAAGTAAATATAAAAATAAATAAATAAATAAATGAACAAATAATTGCATAAATAAATAGAGCAAGAAAATGCATCTAGCTCTCAAGAAAATGAAAATTTTTCAAAACAATCTTTTTGAATATGATGCTACTAATGTGTTTTCTGAGTTTATATAAACAGGTGTTGATATGGAGTTAATTGGAGATCTAGGAGTTTGATGGATTGTGCAGGAGGCAACCACTTTCAAACTACATCTTTATGGTTTACTGCAAATGGTTTCCCGAAGTTCTTTCATGGATTGCATGTACATATTGTGTCATGTGATTTGATGTTTCTCATGATTTATTTAGTTTCTATGAGTGCAGGAATGATCAAGCGAAGCCAACGGAGATGATGACTCAAGAACAAAGTTGTGAAAATCTTTTTCATTAGCTATTGTGCTTTAACCCTGATCTTTTCTTTGCACCATCTTTGAGATGCATTGCATGCCAAATATGCATGTAAAAATATATAGAAACACGTCTTTGAAATTCCGTAGAAGCACGTCCATCTGCACAATTAGATAGGTAAATATCATTGAAAAATAATAAAGCAAGTTTTGAGTGATAAGAGAGGATAATTCTCAGTAAGGGAGAGTGATTGCATCTGTAAGAGAGTGGAGTTGTGAGTGATGTGAGCGTTGTTTAGATACCATAAAACCCTCGATTTTTCACACCATTTTGTTTCTCTTCATGCACCTAAAACATGCATAAATGAAATGCAAAGAGCACGAGTGATATTTTGGTTAAAACCCATAGTTGCACGAGTGATTGCACTTGTATTGAATTGTATATCCATGATGAAAATGTGAGTTCAATTTGAGTGTACATCCTCAACACCGAATTCCTAATACCTCCCTTATTTGCACCATGCTGTTTTTTTATGCACTTAGAGTATGCATATGTAGGGCTCATTACATGGCCGTGCATAGGCACATTTGTTTTAACCCGTGCACTTGATTTCACTCCCATTTGGATTCTTGAAGACTTGCAGATACCGAGATCGATGGTGGTACATCCGGAGGATGTACAGGTTCAGAGGGGGTGGATGTGGTCACGATTTGAAGCCATTGCTTTCGGCATAAGATGTTTTGGAGAGGCATCCACCGCTATCATATCGTCAGGAAGATTTGAGCAAAACCGTGTATACAAACATTCAAGAGCTGACAAATTTCATAGCGTTGTAACTTCACATGAGCAGATCATTGCGGATTCTTCCAATATCGAGGATAAACTCAGATAACCATCGGGTCCTGTTACTTCATTATTTCCCAGCTTTAGAAGGTGCATGCAAGAAAGGCGATCATATTGACACGTTGATCTTTCATTCTAAAGAACGAGTCGGACATGCTAGAAAGGAAGAAGGAGGCCTGGAGGGGAATTTTTCGGCATTTTTTTCACCGTCCGAGATAGCATGAATGTCTGCACAGGGGCAACACGATTTGTGCGTGAAAGACGAAATAATATTTTTAAGACTCTCGCAGAGTTTGAGAGGCCTGTCGTCCTCGAATATTGCTGCTCATCGGAGCTCTTGTTTTCGGGAAGCAGCGAGCAAGGGCCGCCGTTTGAAATAGTGCTTGAGATCGTTGGGTGCGCAGGGCCTTTGTAGTTAGAGCGGTACAGATTTTGCAGAGAATTCATCCGCTTCTCCGATTGTGAAAAGGGTCTCTGTCAGGCATGGTGGTCGTTCAAGGATATGTCAAAATAAAAGTCATCAAATGCACAGATCTGGTTGTTCGTGTTCTGTTGCAGAGTGACAGAAGAAGGGATAATGCTCTGTCATCTTTCTCGATGAGGCCACAATCCAAGGCAGAGATGGAGTAATCAATCAGAGAGAGAAGGGGGAGAAAATGCCTGTTTGCGAGCAACATGGGACTGCTCAGTTTCTCATAATCTTCTCCCGAATCACAACTCAAATGGTGGTCTTCGCGAGCTTCTGTAAGACAAGCTATGCCATGAAGCTGTTGTCTCTTCTATGAACTTATCACGACGATGGATAGGAGCCATCTGCGCACTCTCCAGATGCAAAAGAGTCTGGTTCTTCTTTCTGAAAACCTGCCAATGAAGCATCAAGACGCAACTACCGGAGACATTCTCGTTCATCTTCACACTCTCGTAGCCTTCACCAGAATCTGCTGAAGAATTTTCGAGAGCGCTCTATTCTGCACACTTTACAATAGCGGGCGCTGCTGTTCGAAAGGAAAGGAAGTTTTCTATGTTGAGGATCTGACAACCTCCCTCAGTGCATGTCCTTCATGAATGCATTAGTATCATCAAATTCTGTAGCTCCGATTGCAGCGTTCGAGATGAAGAAGTACAAGTTTTCAGATGCTGATGCAAAAAGTACAATCATGAATTGACAATTGCTATACACCGCTTTCTGAGGACTCCATCGATTCGATAAATCTTTGCTTCGACCAACTCTGTTCTGATGCATCTGACAGTCGTACTTGAAGTAGATCCGATCATATGAAGCAGGGATTCTGAGAAAACATGGAGTATATTTTGGCTGCTGCGACATCTGACGAAAGGACATCCGATAGAGATGCATATAACGTCCTCCACCAGGAGAATTCATGATCGACTTCAGGCTGACGACTCCGAGAGGTAATAAAGAAACTCTAAGATATTCTGGATAGCCGGCAGGGAGCAAGGAAGAGGCATCTATTTGGTTTGCATCCCTGTCTTTGATGATTTTGTGTTGAATCTAGACTCTATTTTTTTTGTTTCTGGTCGAGTTTCTGTGAATTGAATTTAACTTTGTATTTTATATCTTCCCCAGACTTATCTTAATTGTACAATTCAAGTACTTGAAAGTCAAAAGGCGTTATCTTTCATAGTAGTTTCTTCAGTCAATAATCAATGTGACGGGCACTTGCTGAAGGAATCCCGCCAGCAAGTTGTTGTATATAATTGTTGGATTGCACTCTAACGCGGGTAAAAACCTTTGCCAAGGCGTTTTAGTACTTCAGGTCTGTCTTTGTACTTTCAATAAAGGCCATGTTTCTTGTCGGTACATGGCGTGGAAAGTCTTTCCAGGAATCAATCAAATCTCTGGAAGGAGACATACAGTATGCAAATACATTAGCATTGGAGTTTCCAAGGGATTATGATGGAGCATGCTTACAAATGAGGCTATCATATAGCCCTGCTGCTCCATTTTTTTCTGTTTCTTGTGCGTTGAACTGCTTTGAATTAAGTTTTACCTCCTTGCTTTGACTCCTGCGACGATGAGAACTACCCAAGAGATGCTTATATAGATTCTCCAAGCTATTTGTTTGACGCTTCATATGAAACCATGAAAGTTAGGATCGTTGAGTAAGACATAGTTTTCTTAAATCTTACGAGTGATTTATGTGTATAAATCGAAGTATACTCTGCATTGAAGTACTTCTTTGAAATTCAAAAACCCATGACATATGAGTGTATCTAGACCTGTCGTGTCTAATCCTCTCACCCTCCTTTTGTCCAACATCCACGACAACGTGTCCCACTAAGAAATATATTTTATAGAAATAACTCGAAACACAAGCAAAAACAAAGCATGAGACACGACCAATCCAAGCAATTAGGGTCATCAAAGAATATCAGATGGGTCTAATCGCTTGCATTGGTCCTAGTTGCTTGAATTGGTCATGTCCAAAGGAGGTCATCTTGAAGCTTAGATTGCATGTGAAATTTTGTATCTTATTATTGGTTAAGAATTTTAAGAAAATAATGCAACCATTGCGTCCGCAACGTGCCAAAACCCTAAGATTGACTGTCTATTTGCATGATTTTGATACCCGGAGGTCTTGATAAGCCTTTTTGTATTGATTCCAGACACGACCGATGCAAGTGATTAAGCCCATCCAACATTTTCAGATGAGCCTAATCGCTTGCATTGGTCGTGTCCTACATTCATGCACAAATAGGCTCATCAAGACCTCTCAATATCAGAATCATGCAAATAGACAGTCAATCTTAGGGTTTTGGCACGTTTCGGATGCAATGGTATGATTAGTTTCTTGAAATTCTGAGCCAATAGTAAGATAGGGAAATTCATGACCGATGCAAGCAAAATAAGCCAACTTGCACAAAAAAGAGTTTAAAAGCTTGGAACAAATTTTAAATGCAGAAGAACTAATTAAAAAAGCTTTCACAAAGCACTCAAGAAACATGACCGATACAAATGATTAGGGACATCGAGAAATCCTCGAATGTCCTTAATCGCTTGTATCGGTCGTGTTGTAAAATAATTGATCATGATGACCCTAAACCCTCACACAAAATGTGGTCTATGGAAAGTTTTGAAAAGCATGTAAAAACGCGAAGACAACGGCAAGTTGATGGTAGCAAGGAGTTTCACAAAAAATGAAAAAAGTGAATAGAGGAGCTTAAATAGGTCTCTGGGATGATTTGACCGTTGGTGACACGTGGCAATGTGTGATTGGTCCATGTCATCTAGCCGTTGCGAATCCCAACGTTATAATGCCACATGGCATCATTTGAGTGGGCCACATCATCTAGCCGTTGTGATTCCCAACGTCTTTTGCCATGTGGCACTCACTTATTGGTCCACATCATGTGACCGTTACTCGATCCTTCTCGACTATAAATACGGGTCCCGTTCACCATTTCACATTTTCAACCTTCATAGAATTACTCTCTTCATCACCCATGCATACTTGTGCTACATACCCGATACGACTGATACAAGCGATTACACACGTTTGACCTACCTTTGACTAGCTTATTTGGCTTGCATCGGTCATGAACTTCCCTATCTTACTATTGGCTCGGAATCAAGAACCTAATGCTACCATTGCATTCGGAGGAACATGCCAAAACCCTAAGATTGACTATCTATTTGTATGATTCTGATATGGAAAGGTCTTGATGAGCCTATTTGTGCATGAATCTAGGACATGACCAATGCAAGCGATTATGGTCATCTGGAAATGTTGGATGGGCCTAATCACTTGCATCGGTCGTGTCTGGAAATCAATACAAAAAGGCTTATCAAGACCTCTGGGTATTGAAATCATGCAAATAGAGAGTCAATCTTAGGGCTTTGACACGTTCCGGACGCAATGGTAGTATTATCTTCTCCAAATTCTTAACCAATAATAAGATACAAAAGTTCACATGCAATCTAAGCTTCAAGATGACCTCCTTTGGAGACGACCAATTCAAGCGATTAGGACCATCCAAGCTTCCTTGATGGGCCTAGTCGCTTGAATTGGTTGTGTCCAATCAAGTATCATATTTATAGCTATATGAATGAATGCTCCATATAGAACAACTAAATGTGTTTATAAATATTATTTTCAACATTAATTTTTCCATAAAGTTAAGGATGATAAATCAAACATGACTAATGCAAGAGATTATGCCCATCGGATATTCTCTGATGACCCTAATTGCTTGGATCAGTCGTATCTCATGCTTTGTTTCTACTTCTGTTTCCAGTTATTTCTATGACTTTAAAAGACCTTTTACTTTTTCTAACCTAGATTTTCAATTTTTTCCATAGATATCTATATTGGATGAAGACAACTACATTGGGAGGGGGAAGGGAACAAGGAAAACCATAGAGAAGAAAGGAAAGACAAAGATGGATATTCATTCAGTGATCCACTATCTTCCAAAACTGAATCCAAAATTATTTTGTGTTATTCATAAGCAGTATAGTGAAGAGGCAGTTTTTTCACTATTCTCCTTGAGGACTCTTTCAAGATACATGGGTTTACTTCAATACCCTTTAATGCATACAGAGTTTTTCTACTTGAAAGAACAGGTGCATTAAGAATTTTTGGATATGCCCCAGGATTCAATGCTTCAAGGGCAGGCTACTTCCTTTGTTACTCAAGCTATGCAATGGCTGTAGGGGTGTCATATGTTCAAAGTATTATTGGCTACAGGAGAAAAGAGTACCTCAGATATAGAGGAGATTTGCTAGAGACAAGTTCATTCAAAAGGCTCAAGAAGGATTAAATATATTTCTTTTCAAAGCTTATTACTCATGAAATGTACATAGACACATTGTAATATATTTATATGCCTTGAGTAATGTAATGTTGAATTGATCCTCTTGAGAACTAAGCAAAAGTAACTTCATTGCATGGTTCAAGCAAAATTGAATTGTTCCTATCATCAAAATGTCTATTTTGTGTAGTTTTTGCTTTATTCTTGTTGAAAAGTTAAATGTAAAGAGGATAGAGAAGTTTCTATGACACCATCGATGCAAGCGATAGGGGCAATCGGAGAATTTCGGATGGCTCATATCGCTTGTATCGGTCGTGTCATCCAGTCTTTTCCATTTTTTCATACCATCCATTTTTTCATATGCAAGTTCTTGTATAATCATTGCACCATTGAGACCTCATCAAAATGTTGAAATTAAACAAAAAAATTGCCAATCAGAATATAGTCCATAAAAAGCCATAATTGAAGTGATGTAATGTGTTACATTCTTAGTTACCAAAGAAAATCAATGGAAGTATGGAAAAAGGTTCTAAAAGGGGAGATATATTATGTAAGAATTTCTTGGTTTATATTCTTGAATCACCTAGAATTTACTCATGCAAGTTCCTTTATAATCATTGCACAATAGAAACCTCATCAATCTTGAAATTAAACAAAAAATGCCAATATGAATCTAGTCCATAAAAAGACATAATTGAAGTGATGTAATCAGTCACATTCTTAGTCTCCATCCTGCAGAAAAGTTAAATGTGAGGAGGATAGAGAAGTTTTTATGACACGACTGATGCAAGCGATATGGGCAATCGGAGAATTTCGAATGGCCCGTATCGCTTGTATCGGTCGTGTCATCCAATCTTTTCCATTTTGTCATATGCAAGTTCCTGTATAATCATTGCACCATTGAAACCTCCTCAGAATCTTGAAATTAAACAAAAAAATGCCAATATGAATATAGTCCATAAAAAGACATAATTGAAGTGATGTAATCAGTCACATTCTTAGTCACCATTCTGCAAAGAAAAATCAATGGAAGTTTGAGAAAAAAGCTTCTTAAAGAAGGAGACTTGTTACAATCTAAAAGGCTGCAACTTGATCACCCTGGGTGGGAGGCAAGTTATGCAAGATAATGTTTTTTCTCTAATCTAATGTTAACTATTGCATCATCAATTGAGAATTTGAATTGTGATGATGCCTCATCAAGGTATTCTAGAGCTGCCTTACATTTTTGAATTTCCAATTTGTAGTGACAATTATCTTTCTAGATTGAAAATCTGGATGAATCAGTACTTCTGGACAGCTCTCTTCTGAGTCCAAGGCTATCCAAAGTCCAAGCTTTCTTTTCCACCTTTTGTTGAATGATCAGGAGCATCCCAATCTAATGAAGAGATGCAAGGACCAGGCAAATGTATAAGATTTCCATAAGAGCTCCTCCCTAATGGCACCTGATAATATGCAAAATGGACAAATAACTCTGTGCTATTGAAAACTTGAGCGGATTTGTCTGCATACATAAGCTCTGCATATTCCTTACGAAGAGCTCTGAATGTTTGTGTTAAACATTCAAGAGGTTGCCACTCTAAAATATTGGAAGGAAAAATATCTGCAATACAAAAACATATATGTTGTTATACAAAACCAACTGAAATGATAGACGATCATTGTAAAACTTCACTTACAGTACAAAGGGAATTGCATATGCTTTTCCAGAACAAGATCCTTAGCGTTGTACACATGTTGTACTCTTGCAAACCAACTGCATCTCTTCAATTTGAAACTAAGAATACATCCCCTGCAATGGTTTCTTGTGTCGTCTCTTTTAGCATGCTTGACTTTATGGGCACCTCTATAGCTAGGAAGCATAGTTACTCATTCATTTAACTTCACAGAAAGAGGTTTCCATAAAGAATCCTCTCTTCTGTTGTAAACCTCACATGAGGTTACACGATTGGAAGGATGACAAGAAGAAGAAGCCATTAGAATCGAGAAGAAGAAGAATGCTCAAAGCGAGAAACCGACATTCACAAACTTTGCCAACATTTATAGATAAAAAGGCTTTGTACACGTGGAAACTTTTGATTTGATGTAAACCCTGTCGCCGAATGACCATGGAATTTCGTGAACCCAAAAATATTTCATATCTTCAAAAACCATTTCCTTCTTGGAACTTTAAAGATATGCATTGTGTGATGTGCAAAATTATCTTTTTTTGCATCAAACCAAGAAATTGTACACTGAATACAAGAATCTTCATCACTTTCGCGGCACTTTTAGATCATATTCTCTTAAAAAAAGAATTTCTTCATACGGTTAAAGGAGACAACAATGTTATATTCTTGTACACGTGGAAAGACTCTATTTGTCAATTTCCTTAATCTCTCATTAGCAAACAACCCCTTTTCGGCCATTTTTCGCCCTAATGCGCATCACTGTTTATTTCTTTGCTCCATTGTGAAACTTACATTATGCCGTAAAATTCAAACTTGGAGGCAAAGGATCTATAAAATGGATTGTAATCTCGTGGCCATTGGTGCCCCATTACTGGGCTTAGAGTTGATCATTTGATATAGTTGAGAGGCTTACACTATAGCCTACTTCTATCACCATCATTGGGCAGCATATGCATGCGAATGATCATGTACAACATTGTTACATAATACATTACATTTATGATCACATTTAGAGTCATCTCTGCCATTGTCACTTAGAACAATGAACTTGTCTTGCTCATATCGAAGTGATCTCTCCACCATTTTGAATGTCTATAGCTCATTGGAATGGGCTCAAAGTCTATTACAGGTTATAGTATTTGAAGAGTTTTCACTCAGCCAATTTGGAGAAAATTTCTTGAAGTGGTCATTGGTCATTCTCTCCAAAGTTCCTAAAAAGTCAGCAGTAAGCTTCTGCTTGTTAAAGTGATTGCTCAAAGTATAGTCTATCATTTTAAGTGATTCCACTTGGAATCACTAGTTCTCTAAGCTAATTAGATACCCTCAGAAGGAAGTTTTCTAATTGCTATTGTGCTCGGATGCACTAAGCTTAAGAACTAGCACGTGTGTGAACTAAGATAGCAAGTTTTTCATGACTTGTGACTTGTGAAGTTATTTGTTTTGGATTAATCACTACATTCATTATCTCCAAAGTACATAGGTACTTACTTAGTGTCATTGGAAAGCTAAAGGAGCCCACTACTCAACTCTGAAGTAAAAAGGGCAGGTACGAGCAGGAATTAGCAGAACCAACATATTTCTTCAGGTGTTCGTCCATCTTTCCCAACAGTGGTATCAGAGCAACTTGAGGTAAAATGAGAGATGGTTTTCCTTCTTTTATTGATAAATTGGATAGGAACAACTATGAAGCATGGTCCTTGAGGATGAAGACATACTTACGAGGAAGGAGTCTCTATGAATACATATCAGGAGATGAGGAGATGACCATTTTCAGAAGCAAAAGACAACCTACACGAGAGGAGCTTGAAAGACTCAACTCATGGTGTGCCAAAGATGCATTAGCAAGGTCATACTTAGGGATCCCTTTCCCTTATCCAACATAAGTTTAGAAAGCTTACCTACTTGATTGAAGACATCAAAAGAGGGGATACCTTGAGCAACCACATTAGCAAAGGATTTAGGGGTGTGACCTGAAGCAATTCTTGATGTATTCTTCTCTGGTGGGGGGCGGGGGTCCATTGAGAACCACACTTCAAGACAAGAAGCACATCACCAGTAACCTTCTTCACCTCTGCAATAGGAGGACTTTTAATGGAGATTACCTCATCAAAATTTTGCACTTGCGACATGAGCGAGTAATAGGTCACTGAATGCACCACATCAACGGGTGGCGAGCATGATACACCGATAGGTTCCATCCCCCTCTCCAAGGGGGAGAGAGCGCGAGAACGAGTAATAGATCACCGCAAAGATCTCTAACCCTAGTAGTCTAATAGCGAGCCCACGCTACAAGAAAACTATTGAAGAGAAAAAATCCTTATCCACAATTTTAACCTCGGACGCTCATAGCAAACGAGTGACATCTTGTGGCACACTTCTCTCTCTCTCAACGTTCTATGGGTGGTTTCTTCATAATTATGAAACTGTAACGCAGAATTGAGTTCGATTAGATAAAAGAGTGCCTATGTATGAAACTGGACAAGCATTCCAAAGCTTTTGCAGAAGTGACAGTTTGTCGTGCGTCCAAGGCCACAGCTCTGAAAGAACTGACAGTTTGTCGTGCGTCTAAGGCCACAGCTCTGAAGTACCATGCACGTGACAGTGAAGATGCGCCAATCGCCTTCAGATGTTCTCCGTGCCATCCTTCACAGTTTCGACCTCTTGCATCACTGTTTATTCCTTTGCTGCGCTGTGAAACTTACGTTATGCCGTACTCCCTCGATTCTTTTGATTTTTCTTTTGTATTGTTTTATTCGTGAGCAGAGATATCTGCGTTTCTCGTTTAGACATGTGATCATGTCCTCTGTCCAAATCTAATTGGAAAGGTCGCTTGTCTACATTGGATTTTGGCAGTTCTGTTTGTATTCGTTGGGGTCGGTGATTCTATTCCTACCTCTGTGTGTGTGTGTTGCGCAAACTGAGCTACTTCTCAACTAACCCTTAGTCCCATGAATTCTATGCCCGTGGTTCATCGTACCTTCAATTAATTCATTGTCTTTAAGCTCATCGGTGTTATAGAACGCATTTAAGAGCGAGGCTCTCAAGATTTGAAAGGAAAGGTTTGCCAAAAAAATTTGACAAACCCCTTGAAGAATAATGTATTGAGAAATGTCTAAACTTTTTTAGCAGTAGGATCAAAATTTGTAGCAATCCCCACTTTTAGAGACACCAAAGAATGTTCACCTTAGAATGACAACAAGTTAAACATAAAATGGATCCTCCATGTAAGAAACGAAAAAGTTACGAACATTTTCTGTACTCTTTTGATTTATATATAAAAAAAATCGACCTTAGCCTAATCTCCCGGACTTGTATTAAATAAAAAAAAAAGAAAAGTAGAAGAAAAGAGTACTAGTGCCCGCGAGACCCCCAAATCCTTCTTCTCTGTATGTATGGCCTCTCGCTATAAGGAGTCACGTTTTAGACCATCGAAGCCAGCTTCGATACTTTGTTACCACGTTCAAGCAATAACCTCGAAAAGCTCCACCAAAGGTTTGGAATAGAACTTCAAATGTCTCTTCTCATCTGACTTAATACTCACTAACCAAATGTATCCAAAGCGTGAAACAAAAGAGCTGTATTCCCCCTAACCTAGGGTTGAAAGGGGACCGTAATGAGCAAAATGTTAGAGAGGACAACGCTGAACTCAATAACCTTACCAAAATGATTTTTAAAAATTTTAAATTTATCTTCATAGGAAGAGGGTGAAAAATCAGATCACCCCCTCACTTCAAAGTATATAAATGTAGGCGAATTTCTAGAAGTATATCATATTTAAATAAAAAATATTTTGATGAATTTTGAGGTCAACTTTCATCTGAAAGTATAATAATTTACACAAATTTCTATGATAACCTGCCTATAAACTATAGAAATGTTTGAGTTTTTGATCCCATTCACTATGCTAAATTACCTATTCAGATATCTTTCCTTTGTAATCCTCTTTACTTTTTCTACCTTGAACTTACATTGCTTGGCCAAATTTTCTTCACGTTTACTAACCATAGAGACACAAACACATGCATCATGCACACACATGTAATAGATGCACACATAATGCATACACCCACATTCCAACAAAGACACAGGATCACTTGCACACATATACATATACATACACTTAAACATGTTCATATATACACACACATATATAGGCACACATACACAATGCACATGCATATGCATATATAGACACTCTTATAATCACACACTCCATGCACATTCCACATACAGATGCATGCATTTAGATTTTCACACATTCAAGCACACTGCGATATGCATACCATAATACTTATACACATATACCATAATACTTTCACTAATTTGGATCTTAAAATCCTAGAATTATGTGCATTTATTTAAATATAATAAACTAAATTATTAAATCTTAAATCTTTCACTATCTATGTGTCAAGCCATATAAAAACCCCAAACCCTACTTTATTAGTATATATATATATATATGTATATATATATATATATATATATATATATATATATATATATATATATATATATATACATATATACATACATATATATATATATATATATATATATATATATATATATATATATATATATATATGAATCTTAAAACTCTAATTCTTTATTTACTTATCTATGTAGAAATAAAAACCTTAAATCTTAATAATTTATATATTTATGTCTGTATTACTCTAAATTGATAAACCCTATAACTAATTCTCTATCTATTTATGTATATATATTAATCTAAATCGTGAAACCCTAATTCTATATTTATCTATGTATGTGGAATTATAAGAACTTAAATATCTACTTTTTAATGTATTTATGTATATATACTCATCTAGATCTTAAAATCCTAATATTCTATGCATTAAACTATATATACTAAGGTAGCTTATTAAATCTTTAATCTTTCTATATCTGTGCATCAAACATATAGAACCCATAAACCCTAAATCTGTGTGTGTTGTGTGTGTGTATACACAGACACAGACACACACACACACACACATACACACACACACACATATATATATATATATGTGTGTGTGTGTGTGTGTGTGTATTAAATGTATATAACCTCATTCCTAGAATCGTAATTCTATAGATACCTATCTATATGGACATAAAAACCCTGAGTCTTAATTATTAATGTATTTATGTTAATGTTAACCTAAATTCCCAAAATTTATAACTAATTTTCCATGTATTTATGTATATACACTAATCTAAATCATACAACCCTAATTATACTTATAATAAAAGCTTGATTGTTTAGTGCATTATGGATTTATACTCATCTTGATCGTAAAATCCAAATATTCTATGCATTTATGTATACAAACTAATCTAGATTATTAAACCCTAGATCATTCTCTCTCTATGTATCAAACAATATAAAAACTTGAAACCCTAATTTTCTATGTATGTATGTATATTGATATAAGCATATGATTCCTAAAGCCCTAACTCTATATCTAAAACTCTCTCTCGCTCTCTCTTTATATATATATATATATATATATATATATATATATATATATATATATATATATATATATATATATATATACATACATATACACACACATATACATACACACACACATATATATATGTATATATATATGTGTGTGTATATATATATGTATATACTAATCTAATTCATTAAACCCTAAATTTTTCTCCATCGATGTATTAAACCATATGCAAACCCGAAACCTTGTTTTTCTCTAGATCAATGCCTAAATATGCTATTTGATTCTTAAAGCCCTAAATCTATACCTACCTATGTAGGCTAACATAAAACCCCTGAATTTAAATTATTTGGTTATATATAAATCTAAAATTTAAAACCCTATCACTAATTTGCTATGTATTTATGTATATATACTTATGATTATCATAAATCCTTATTTTTCGTTTACGTATGTATCTGAAATTATAAAAAAATTTAAGCTCTGTATTTTAATATATTTATGTATATGTAGTCATCTTAATCTTCAGATCCTAATATTGTACGCATTTACGTATATATACTAATCTAAATTATTCAACCTAAAATCTTTCTATATCTATGTATGAAAGCATATAAGAACCCTAAACCTGAATTTCCTGTGTTTATCTCTGTATATATATTCTAGTAAGATTCCTAAAAACCTAGTTCTATACATACTTATCCATGTAGATATAAAAACCCTAAATCTTAATAGTTTATGTATTTATGTACATATTAATCCAAATTCTTAAACCGTATAACCAAATTTCTACGTATTTATGTATATATACTTATCTAAATAAATAAAACGCTTATGTTATACGTATCTATGGATGTGGAATTATAAAAACGAATTAGGGAAGGTTTGGGAGCTCCACCCAAATTGGGAAGTGTGGCGGCCTAGACTTGTCTGGAATGATATCTAGGAGCCATTTTAAAAAGAATAAAGTTTTATACTAGACTTAAAAGGTGCCAATATTCATAGCTTGGAAGGCCATATTTTCATTTTTTGAAAACCATCAAAACCTGGGTTTTTGAAAGAAAATGACATTTGGTGACTATGAATCCATTTGAAAACCACTCCTTATGGAACGAATAATGGAGGGATTCAAGTATTGGCTTTGGGCCAAACATCTATCCGATCATATGAATCCCCTTCAATTCTTCTTGTCTCGCTGAGAGATCTCACAAAAGGGTGATAGTTGGGGGTTTGACTCCAAAGAGTTCCCTAGAGGTGTTGATATCTTTTTCCTCAAACCAAGGACCCACATTGCAAATTATTAACGAGGGGATAGTCATATCTAGGCCATGATGCCATAGAGGATAGTATCCCCCATGAAAATTGACAAGCTTGAGGGAAAGGCCGGATCAACAAACCCGAACACTCAATCTTAAACCAGCTAGAGGACCACGTATCAGAAATGTCTAATGCTGCTACAGCCCAACCCATCCAAATTTTGTGGCAAGAGCAATGTACTCCACAAGGAATAGCTAGCTCGAGCACAAATCTCCAAGAACCTCACAGCACATCAAATGGGATCCACCGAAAAGCTAAGGCAAAAAATGCATTTTTGATTGGGAAGCCAAACCCGATTCTCACCGAGGCAACCGATCGTGAATGTGGACATGAAACCCACCTCCTAGGGCTATGGCAATTGTGATTTTCACGGAGGCAAGTGGCAAATTTCATGGCTAGATAGATATGGAAGTCAAACAATTATGGATTTCATGGTCAAATGCAACTTTTGATGGCTAAGTTTGGGTTCACACACACCCAACAGAACTTTTATCACTATTAGCTATGTTCTCGGGGGAGGAGTGCAAAAAATGATGCTATCGCTGCTTGGGTGTTCACATAAGAGAATGCAAATGTAAATAGTTTGTTTTAAACCACCGCTCTATCTAAATACTAAACATAGCAGGAAGTCATAGAGGTATCTTTGAATTGTAACTAAAAAGTGAATAAAATAATGATTTCTAATGTTACCCATGATCTCTCAGACCTTTAGATCGATTAAGGATGCTTCTTACTGTTGAGATATCAAGCTCAATAGGTGATGATTCCGGATGACATGTATCACTTTTTCATTTGTCAGACATGTATAGTGACCAACCCGGTATATGTCAGGGATACTTCATTGAGCTTTACTAGATTTATCTATCGAGAGTGATGGCACATGTGTCTTTCCAGCTCACTCATTCGTGGACATTAGGATTTTCCTCATGTACTATTCTTTATATATTGCACTTGTATTGTTGTTTTAGGTCATTTTGGTACATTCCTTTTATGTAATAGAAGAAGAAGAAGAAGAAGAAGAAGAAGAAGAAGAAGAAGAAGAAGAAGAAGAAGAAGAAGATCATTCTTCCTTGCCTCAATCTGAGCTGGTGTGGCTGTAGAGAGCTCTTGGAGAAGGCCAATGGTAAAGAGTACATGAGAAAGCATGGAGAAAGTGTGATTCACAAACGACCTCCAATTGCTACAAAAATTGGAGTTTTGATCCATCTCGACCTCCATCTCGAGCCGGTAAGGTGGGGCCCATAGAGAAACCATATTAGTTTGCAAAACTATAACCTGCATCCTGTTCTAGATCCAAAACTTCAAGCGATTCTATGTACTATTGATACACAAAAACTACGTTTTTTTAAGACCAAACTCTCACATCATAGTGCAAAAGTGTTCAAGCAGAAGTATTGCTTGTAGTGTTTTTTAGTGTTGTGAATTGCTATAGAAATGGAAAACACAGATGGAATGAGTTAGCTTATGAACAATAAGCTAGACAAGAGCAACTTTGATGCTTGGAGATGTAGAATGAGGAATTTCTTGGTGGGAAAAGGCTACTGGAAGTACATCAAAGGACAGAACAAAAATGCTTTGTAGTTACCAGAGATGAATCAGCCTATAGACTAGTTAAGAGTATATGACAAATGGAATCAAGGTGCACGAAAGGTAATGTAATGGCTATCTGTTAGCATACATGATAGCATGATTGGACACATACAGGATGCCAAGAACTCCGAAAGAGGCTTGGAACAATTTGGTCGCTTTGTATGAGACGAATACAAAGGCATGGGAATTGCAACTCAAGAATGAGCTACTTACTTTGGAGAAAAATGTCATGTCAATAAGTGACCACACTTAAAAGCAAAAGCATATATGAGTCACTTGCATCTATTGGCATGAACGTAGACGATGATGATAAGGTGGAAGTATGCCTTCATGATTTAGGAGCTGCATATAAGCAGCTTATAACATCTATTCAAACTAGGGAAAATATTCCAAATTTTGCCGATCTGGTGTCCATGTTGATTATTCAAGAAAAGAATCTTGGTGAGGACTCGAAGTCCCAATGAAAACCTAGTTCAGAGCAGGTATTCTTCTCTGGCAGAGGAAGAGGCAGAGGTAGAGGCTTTGGAAGTGGAAGATGAAACAATAACCAAGAACAAGTTCAACATGAGAATCATGTAGAAGGTAGAGGACAGTTTCAAGGTAGGGGGAGCCAAAGATGCTACAAAAATTTCCAAAAAAATGATTTAGCTAATGATCGTAGAGGATGTGTAATTGTGGAACCTAGACACTTTGAACGTGATTCTAGGTTGAATAATCAAAATAACAAAAGGTCGCAAAAGAATTATGCATCCACAAGTGCAGATGAGTTGCTCATGGTTCAACATCACATGATGAATATGGTGTCGATTGATGTTTGGAAATCTAATGGAAATGTCTGGTATGTTGATTCAAGTGCTTCAATTCACATGACTAGTCATGGAAAATGGTTGAGTAATTTGCAAAATATGCCAGTTCTTGGATATGTTGAGATAGGTGATGACACTTCACACCCTTTCAAGTATATAGGAAACATAGAATTTTCTATGGAGGAAAGGAAGGTAAAACATCATGCTGATGTGTTCCATGTTCCAAATATAAGAAAGAATCTAGTTTCTATTGGACAAATGGTTGACGACAGATTACAAATTAGGTTCAATGTTGATGGGCTATATGTAGACGAGTAAAAATAGGATGGAAGATTGATTGCCAGAGGAAACAAAGTGGGTAGGATGTTCATCTTAAATGTGAAAATTCCTTAAATGAATGCAACCATGTTTGCAAAAGGTGCTGGAGTTATTATTGATATAGAGATCTCGCATAAACAAATTGGACATGCAAACTTGTAGAGGCTGAAATTTATACAGTCTAAGGAGATTGTCGATGTACTACAAAATTTCAAAGTTTCATAAATGCAAAAGTTATGTGTAGCATGTCAATTTAGTAAACAGTCAAGAACATCATTTTACATGACAAGCATGTTAGTGAGAATGTACTAGAAATACTACATACAAATGTTTGGGGTCCTGCAAAGACCATATCTATGGGTGGTTGCAGGTTTTAGGTAACTTTCATTGATGATCATATAGAGAATACATGGGTATATTTCATGAAAGAGAAGAGTGAGGTGTTCACTCACTTCCAAAATTTTTAGACTATGGTAGAAAAGCAAAAAATAAAGTATATTTAAATATTAAGGTCTGATGGAGGAGGTGAAAACATGTCAAATGAGTTCAACAACCTTCTTCAAAGTCATGGAATTCGACGTCAATTTTTATGTAGGTAGACACCACAATGGAATGGCATTGTTGCATGCAAAAACGGACATATTGTAGAAATAGGAAGAGCTTTCATGGTTGAGAAGAATATGGCTCATTGTTATTGGGCATAAGCTCTGCATACTACTATATACATCATGAATAGAACTCTGACTACTGTTGTACATCAAGTTACACCTGAAGAGAAGTTTACAAGTAAAAAGCCAAACTTATCACATATGAAAGTATTTAGTTTTACTACATATGTACATGTTCTAGATGAGTTCAGGAGGAAGCTTCATCCAAAATCACAAAAATGTATCTTCATTGGATAATCCCTTGAGAAAAAGGGGTATAAATGTTATAACCCACTCACACGACAGATGAAGGTAAGCAAAGATGTGGTGTCTGATGAAATGTCAAACTTCTATGCGGATACCAAAGGTGGACTTGACCTTGAACCAAATGATAAAGAAAATGCTGAAAATTCAAGTGTAGAATCTTAAGTTTTGAGTGGAACATATGTGTCACCAAGCAATAGTTCCAAATCAAATTCATGGAGTGGAAGATTGCATGGAAATTTCAATCTAGCAAATTCATCAATTACATCAAAGAAAGGTAAAGAAAAGCTTTCTACTTGTAGTAAAACATCCACAAGTTTTGAGGACATTGCTGGAGATTCAACTGGTTCAAAGAAGAGCCTTGATACAAAGCAAAGTGAACCAGGACTAAGAAGATCTAGGAGGATGCAGAATTCTATGCAACTATTGACGTAATATAGTTACATGGCTCGTCATTGTGCCGACATGACCAAGGTAATACAAGATGTTGAACCTTCTTGTTTTGAAGATGCAATTGGAAATGCGGTTTGCGAAAAAGCTATGGATGAGGAGATGGTTACACTTTATGGAAACAATACATGGAAGCTCGTTCCATTGCCGCAAGGAAATAAATCCATAGGTTGCAAGTGGGTTTACAAGGTAAAGCACAATGTTGATGGTAGCATAAGTAGGTACAAAGCACAATTGGTAGAAAAAGGATATGCTTACACATATGGTATTGATTATGAGGGAACTTTCAATCCTATAGCCAAAACTTCTATTGTTAGAACACTTGTTACATTAGATGGCTAAAAAAAAAGGATGGACTTTGCATTAGATGGATGTAAAGAATGATTTCCTACATGGTGAGTTACAGGAAGAAGTGTACATGGACTAGCCACAAGGATATGAAGGTTGAAAGCACCCAAAATATGTATGTAGGTTGCAAAAGGCTTTGTATGGGCTTAAACAAGCCCCTCGTACTTGATATGCAAGGATTGATGGCTACATAACCAACATTGGGTTTTCTATGTGTGATGCAGATCATTCATCATATGCAAGGAAGGGCAATGAGGGCATCACAATTGTGGCTATGTATGTTGATTATTTGACTGTAGGAGGCAACCATGAAGCAAGCATTACAGAGGTAAAGCAACTCCTTTTGCAAGAATTTGACATGAAATCCATTGTCTGTCTTGGAAGCGTCGACTCTGCAGCTTTAATGGAAACCTCCAAATAGGGTTGCTCGCGCAGAGATTTCCCGCGACGATGGCTTCTTCAGCGTCGTGGCGATGACCTTGCTTTAGTTGCGCCGCTGTCAAGGGAAGAAAGAAAAAAAAAAAGCTCTTCAGTTTTGGTCTGCTCGCGGTGTCGTTTCGTGGGTGGTCGCCATTGTACTCTCCCCCTCCCCATTGGGTTGAGGGGTCGAGATGTCATAATGGCTGGACTCCCTGGCGCTGGTATCGCCCGTGGTGTTTTGCCTTGTGCCGGATATCGCTTGGTATCGCCTTTGGCGGGGCACGATACCTACCACTCGGGCGGTCGCGATACCACTAGGCGATCGCGTTACCACCGGTCGCGATAGGCACGATACCTTCCACTCGGGCGGTCGCTTCACCCCTCGGGCGGTCGCGATACCTCCGGTCGCCTTGTATCGCCGTTGGCGGGTATCGCCCTGTGCTCACCCAAACTTCGCGGGCGGTCGCGATACCACCTTCCCCAGCTTGTGGTCGTTTCCCCAGCCGTGGCGGCCCCGCGATAGGCTCGATACCGACCGCTGCCTGGGACCCCGCGATTGGCACGATACCGGCCGCCGCGCTGCCTGTCGCGTCGGGAAGTGTGGCAGCCGCTCTCGCTTCGGAGTTCCCCAGACCGCCGCCTTCTAGTGGCTTCTTTAAGCGCCTCTGTTAGCGTTCCATCTGCCGCCGATCGCGATCGCCTTTTCGGGGATTCGCGTGACTTCAAGTCCGTTTTTCGCTGTGGGAAAAGAAAAAAGAAAAAGAAGAAAAGAGAAAAAGAAAAAGAAAAAAGAAGTGAGCTTGAGATTTTAAGAAAAGAGATTAAAAAAGGAAAAGAAAAATGAGTGGGGATTCGAAGGAAAAAGGAAGCTAAATTAGAAAAGAAAAAGGGGGGGCTTGCCATTTTTGTTTGACACTCGTGGGCCCCATGGAAGTGGCCTCTTCCTCTCTCGTGAAAAGCAATCGGGCCCCTCCCCCTGGGGAGACCGATACCCTGGCCGCTCTGCTGGAGGGGGGGTCGTGTGCCGCCCCCAGGGCGCCCGAAAGTGTTGAATCCCCCATCGTTTCCCTCAGTAGACCTGCAGTCCTGTCTGCTCAGGAGGAGCTCAAGAAAATTTGCCTCGTCGGCCAAGTTTTTGGCCCTAGGCCCCCGCTCGAAACTGTGCGACAATGGCTTCGAAAAGAGTGGTTCCCTCGAGGACTTATTGTCAGCAAATGTCAGTTCTTACCAGCAAACCACATGCTGCTAGTTTTTGAAAATGAAGAGATGGCGTTACAAGCCCTAAGCGTTGGCACCTGGCAGTTCGGCCGGGCGACCCTGTGCCTCTTCAGATGGTCCCCGGACTTTACTCCCGACAAGTCAAAATCGCTGCGGTACCCTCTTTGGGTTGAGCTCCCTAACCTTCCTTACTTCTTGTACAACTTCGTGTGGGACATTGTCTCTCCTATCGGCAAGCCGCTGGCTTCACGCGGAGACGTTGGTGGTCTCATCTATGAAGGTGCAAGACACTCGTTCAATGCTAGGTGGCACCCCCAAATATGTGTCGAGGCCGACCTCAGCTCGCCGCTTCCATCAACGATTAAAGTGGACATGGGCAAAGGAGATGTATGGGAGCAGGACATCGCATACAAAAACCTTCCCAATGCGTGCTTTCGCTGTGGCCAACAAGGTCACAGGATTAAAGATTGCCCTTTCAGGCAAAAAAACAAGCGATTCCAAGAAGCCCCCAAAACTGCTCAAGACAACATTGGCGATTTGACCCGCCCGACCAAGGAAGGGGAAGGCAAGGGCCTCCCGAATCCACAAGCTGATGCTGATGGCTTTGTTGAAGTTAGAAGAAGAAGGAAAAGAAGCCCTAAGGCCAATGGTGAGAGAAACAACCCGCCACTCACCCCCTGTAGCAATTTGTATTGCAATCTAGGAAAGGAGATCAATGAGCTTGACTACCCAGGCGGGAAGCTACTTGAGGTAGACTCCTACGACAAAGCCCTAGAGATCCCTGACAATAAAGAAACCCCCCAGGAGGGCTACACTACAAGCAAAGAAGATGGTTTCACCACTAGTAACGAAGACAACATGGATAGTGAAAGTTCCATCATTGGATCGACGATCCCGGAATTGGTGCCGAGCACGGAGCCCAAGTCTCCCCAGCAAGGGACATCCCGCAAAGGAAAACAGCCGATGGAGTTACCCTGGAAAAGCCCCCACAAGAACAGATTCCTAAGTCGGGATCAGATTCCAGCGAAAAAGAAAGATGAAGCCAAGAGAAGAAAGGACAAAGCTCCCTCCCGCAAAGAGGGATCAATACAAAAATGATTGTCATTTCGATAAATGCTAGAGGGCTAACCGACCCCTCAAGAGCGACCATCATTGGTCAATGGCTTCGCGACATTAGCTTAAACCCAGACTTTATATGTATTCAAGAGATTAAAATTGACGGAGAAGAACTCCAGAAACGGCTCAGACAGGTCTCCTCGACCCACGTGTGGATCCCAACGAAGCACCAGCGGGGGTCTGGAGGAACGGCTATCGGTGTTAAACAACTCTGGTTCGAAAAGCTTGAGAATTCCACTGAAGATGTAAGTCACCGTTGGATTGCTGTTTCTTTTGGTGCTCCTCTTTGTTTTACTATGGTTTCTTTGTACGCCCCTAACCGGGATTTGGAGAGACTGAACACTTGGGCCTCCTTAGACTCGCTTCCCCACAACGTTCTTATATGTGGTGACTTCAACATGGTGGAGGACCCTATGGACAGATGGATGGGCAAGGGCAGGGTCATCGACAGTCGGGAGAAAGAAACGTGGGACATGACCAAACTCCACTTTGATTTGGTTGAATTCAAAGACTCGAACGGCTTTTCTTGGTCGAATCTCCAAGCGGGCGAGGACCTGAGGAAAGCTAGACTCCATAGATGCTACATCTCTCAGAGTCTTACTCATCAGTGGGGCCACCCTACCATCACACAACACACCGACCTCACTATCTCTGATCACTACCCGATCGTTATCACTTTCCAACCTTCCAACAAGATCCGCAAGGCTGTGTGGTTCCATGCCAATGCAACCACCTTCTCTCTCCCCTCCGTCCACCAAGAAATTGCCGATGTGTGGAAGGTGACGTTCGCCTCTGGGTTGGCCCCAGCCAAGTGCTGGAGAAGTGCGGTCGACAAGTCTCGTAAGATCATGATCAAAACTAAGAAGATGCTCGAGACTGCGCGGCGGGCTCGTAGGGAAGCTCTTTACCACAGACTCTGGCGGCTCGAGGAGGAAGTGAACAAAGGAACACACCAAGCCCAGAAAGGTCTCCGAAAAATCAGAGCACTGTTGAGATACGAGGAAGAAATACAAAGGAAAAACTTGCAAATCTTCTTCAAGGAGTGGTGGGCTGGCAAAGCCGACAAACCCACCAAAGAGATGTGCCGTATCCTTAAAAGGAAACACAACAGAGATTCGATCCCCCTACTGCTAGATCCGCACGGCAATGTATCCAATTCGGAAGAAGATAATTTTGGCATCATTGAAGGGCACTTCACGAGACTCCTGGGAACCTCGAACCCCCTCTCCCACCATAGAAGGGACTGTATGGCTGCCATTTCTAGGGTCTCCCCCCGGACGATACCACCCAACCTCCACTCCCTGCTTCATGCCCCTATCTCTGAATCAGAAATCATTGAGGTCATTGATGCCCTCCCTCTTGGTAAAAGCCCGGGATCCGATGGACTCACTAACGAGTTCTTTAAATCCTTCAAGCTGGTGGTTGCCACCCCTCTTCGGATGGTTTGGCAAGAAGCGCTAAAGTTTGGTGCTCTTCCTTCTTGTCTAAATAACGGAATTATCAAGTTGATTCACAAGAAGGGGGAAAAGAACAGAATCGAGAACTGGCGGCCTATTACGATGCTCCAAACAGGATACAAGATCATCGCCAAAGTCATTGCCAACAGACTCTCGTGCCACCTGAGATCTTGGCTTAGTGAGGACCAAAAAGGTTTCATCAAAGGCAGGTCTATCCTGGAAACCATTATGGATATTTGGGAAGGTATTCAATTTGCAAATGAGTCTAATCAAGATGTGGTTTTCCTCAAGATCGACTTTGACAAAGCCTATGACAGGCTAGAATGGGACTACATTCTGCAGTCACTCCAAGATCTCGGATGTAGTCAGAAATTCACCAAGATGATCGCGACCCTGCTTGGAAACGCAACAACCCAAATTAACGTTAACGGCAAACTTTCGAAGGCGATCCATCTTAGAAGGTCTATTAGACAAGGGTGCCCTCTGGCCCCCCTTCTTTTTGCCATCGCCACTGAGGGGCTGAGCAGACTTGTGGCACATCATGTGGAGGCTGGCAATATCAAAGGCCTCCGGCTGCCTCAGGACCACAGTCAAATCATCATGAGGCTTTTTGCCGATGATATGAACGCGTTCGTCCACAATGATAATACCAGCCTGGAGACTTTCTGGCGGTGTCTTGCTACCTTCTGTGATGCTTCTGGGTCCATAATCAGCCACTCTAAGACCGCCTTTAGGGCTATTGTGGGACATCATCCTGGCCTTCTCATTGATCATGGCTGTCAAATCATTCCGCAGGGTCAAATCTTTCAACTCCTTGGAATCCCCTTGGGGTTTGGCGTCTCTATGGAGCAGCGATGGAACTGGGTGTTGGCCAAACTCGAAAACAAGCTTAACTATTGGAGAGGTATGCAAATCAATCTCGCTGGGCGTGCGATGGTTATCAACACGTTCCTCCTCTCTTCTACCATCTATTTCCTCTCTTGCTGGAGACCGAATGAGCAAGGCCTATCCAAGCTGAATAGTATTTGTAGAAACTTTCTTTGGACGGGCGATCATAACAGAAGGGGGGTGCCTAAAATCAAATGGGCCATCTGCACTAGCCCTAGAGATAGCGGGGGGCTTGGTATCCTGGACATTGGGTGTATGGCTAACAAACTGGCAGCCAAATGGATGATTAAGGCTTGGAGCAATAGGGAGGCCTCGTGGGCCAAGCTGATCTTCAGAAACAAGAATGAGTTGGCCCTCATGGGGTTCCCAAACTGGAAGAATCTTGACATCATGACCCTGCTATTTTCCCCGATCCCCGTCTTCCCGAAAGGCTCCAATCTCGTGTGCTCCCTTTAGAAGGGCTGGAATAAAGTCAAAAGCTTCACAAGAATTAGTGAGGACTGGAAGTGGGCGGCCGGAATCAGACAAAACGACTCTATCTGGTTTCCGATACATGGCATCCGGAGTGTGGAGTCGTGGAACATTCAAAATGCCAAGAAGCTATGGAACAAAGGATTCAAAAAATGGAAACACCTCTGGAAACATGACACCAACAGCTGGATCAACTTCGAGGATGTTGACCCTCGCATAAACATCTCCTACGAAGAATGGAACACTTTGCAAAGCAGATGCCTCGCATGGGATCGTCACAAGATTTGCCTTCTCATGGGACACGACTCACCGAACTCGCTTGGTCTCAAATGGCACAATGGAAATAGCCTACTCAAAATCCCGAACATCAAAGAAACGGCTGACCTCCAGATCAGCCTCAACAAGAAGTGGTGCCTATCTTGGACGCGGCTTCGGTGGGACATGAAATTCATGGGAATCTGGCACCCCCTTATAGAGACTAAGAAGTCTGTCCTCTTATGGCAAATTCTTCATCGAGGAATTTGGACCAACCATAAGGCTAGCAAACTTTGTGGGACCCCTCCTTGGTGCAAACGCTGCCACCGGGCTATCGAAGATATCCCACACATCTTCCTTACTTGCCCCAACTCCTGCAGAATCTGGCAGACGGTTGGAATGAAAATCAGACTTCAAAATCAGCTTAGTTGGAAACAAGTCCTCTTGGGAGAAGCGATCGGCTGCTCTGCGACACTCTGGAACGCCATCAGAGGGGAAGTCCTGTGGAAAATCTGGCGGGAGAGGTGTGCTCTCAACTTCGGCGATCCCCCCAGGGAGTGGTCGATTGAGAAATCACTATTCCTACTTGGCAAAAGGATTGTTAACAGTAAGAAATCCCCCCCCTTCAGGCATCACCAAGTCCTCCTGCTGATCAACAACAAGCTCAAACCCAAGTGGGCCCCGCATGAGGGCGATGAGAGGGTGATTAACCTACTCTGTAATGCAAAATAGGACTCAATCATGCTTCCCCTGCTTTGTGGGATTTGGGGGGTCCCGTGGGCACTAGTCCCATTCTATTGTACCTTTGTTTCTTAATTTAATTCAAGTCCGGGAGAGTAGGCTATTGCCGAACTTCCTTTACATTAAAAGAATTTGACATGAAAGATCTTGGTGTGCTATGTTATTTCTTCGGCGTTGAGTTTATACATATAGACAAAGGTATATCGATGTCGCAAAGGCAATATGCCTTGAATATGCTGCAAAAGTATGGCATGGCTGATTGTAAGCCTATTTCTATGCCATTAGATGAGGATTTGTAGTTGAATACTACATTAGGTGAAGCATTGGAAAATGCTACTATGTATAGGAAAATTGTGGGAAGTTTGATATATCTCATAATTAGATTGCCTAATCTAAGCTACAGTGTTGGACTTGAAAGTCAATTTATGGAGATTCCTAGGAAGCTAAATTTAGATTCTCTGAGGCACACTCTACGTTATGTGAGTTCTTCTCTGGATTATGCATTGTTTTATGAAGCTGGTGTAGGTTTGCAGGTTCATGGATACACCGATGCAGATTGGGTTGGTAGCACTCTAGATAGAAGATCTGCTAGTGGCTTTCTATTCTCACTTGGGAGTGTAGCTATTACATTGAGCATCAAGAAGCAACCCACTATTGCCTTGTTGAGTACCAAGCCTGACTATAGAGGCGTTGCAATGGCAGCATGTGAGGCATCATGACTAGATATGCTACGTGCAGATTTAGGTGTGGAAGTGCAAAAGCCTATCACTATCTATTCTGATAATCTTAGCACCATAAGATTAGCAGGTCATCCTATTTTTCATGCTAGAACAAAGCATATCTAGGTACATTATCACGTCATCACAGAGATGGTATTAGTAGGTGATATTGATCTTGTATATGTGAGAACATATGAGCACATTGTAGATATTTTCACTAAAGCACTTGGAGTAGAAAAACTGAAGAAGTTTGAAAGATGCTTGGATTACAAGACATGACATTGAGCTTGAGGGGAAGTGTTGAGATATGAAGCTCAAAATGTGATGATTTAGGATGACAAGTATCGCTTTTTCATTTCTCTCACATGTATAGGGGTCACACTGGTATAAGTCAGGGATACTTCATTGAGCTTTACTAGATTTATCTACCGAGAGTGATGGCACATTTATTTCTTGCCAGCACAATCATTCGCAGACATTAGAATTTTCCTTATGTACTATTCTTTATATATTGCACTTGTTGTATTGTTGTTTTAGGTCATTCTTGTACATTCGTTTTATGTAATAAAATAAGAAGAAGAAGAAGATCATTCTTCCTTGCTTGAATCTATGTGTGTGCTCCTCTTTGAGTGTGAGATTGTGTGTGTGTGTGTGTGTGAGATCTCTTCCTTATCTCCTTCCTCATGAAACTTAGAAACTTTGAGTTGCTCGTTGATTTTCTATTTATAAAGATGGGCACTTGAGAACCATCAACATGTGAGCTAGAAATCTTTGATTTATTCATTGTTTTTGTTTCATCAAGATAAATACATGTGTACAAAAGTTATGGCACCTCGAAAAGATCCTTATGAAAGGAGAGATGCTCCAATTTCACGTACTTCCATTGTCTAAAGGCCTAAGGTTTGGTAGCGTATACATCAAGTTCTACTAGTAAAGACTAAGGTCCATTGAAATGTAGTGTTTTAGTGATTCATCTAGTTCCTTTTAGGAAAGTGTTGTAAAGCTTACTCACAAGAAAACATTGTAAAAGAAGATGAAGACTTGGATACCTATTATGATGCTCCAAACATGTTATATAGTTCTTGCACAAGTTCTTGGAAATTGGATTACCGATCTCCTTCTCACATGTTATATAGTTCTTGCACATGTTCTTGGAAATTGGATTACCGATCTCCTTCTCTCTTGGATAGGGAGGATAAAAAAGGGTCCATTAAAGGCATGTCCATCCTTGAAGCTGTTGTTGTTGATGTTTCAGAAGGCATTTTTTATGAAAGGAGTCCTCTCAAAACTCCTTCTTCCTCTGACTTTGACAATTCTTATAAAAAAATCAACTAGAAATTTATTCTTCAATCACCTAAAGACCTTCATTGTGACTCAAAAAGTATAAGGATGATCTCGGTGCTCAAGAGACCTTTGGACAAGGATTTAGTGAAGATGGAAAGGGTCTATTAGAATTTTCTCAAGATGGATGATCCCAATAAATGGGGGATGCCTAAAAATCAAATGGGCTATCTAGTCAAGACATAAGGACTATTGTGGCTTGGGCATTTTGGATATTGAAGTAATGGAAAATAAATTAGCAATGTAATGGATGATTAAAGCCTAGATTAATACTAATGCTTCTTGAGACAAAAACCAAATTCTAGTATTTGATTTAGTTGCCCTAGTTGGAAGGGCAAAAATGTTCTCACTCCATTGTTTTCTCCTTTTTTGATGACAGTATGCCGCTTGGATCGTTTTGGAGAAGTTGGGATAAGATAAAACCTTGCTTGAAAATCAATATAATGATTGTAAGTGGGTGACCAACATAAGACACAATGACTCTAAATGGTTCCCAATAGAGAATACCACGGAAGATAATGTAGAGAAACACCAAAGAGGGAAGAAATTATTGAACAAAGGGTTTCCTTTGTGCAAAAAAACTCTAGCATCAGGATAGAGGACTGTGGATGAGATTTTTGGACATGGATGTGGGTTAGATATTGGACTATGAAGATTTAGGTTTTCAAGACACAAGATAAATAGTGAGGATGACTTAAGATTCACCTTCTTCTTAGCTAGGATCAATCGCACATAGAAGCGATGAGATGACACAATGGAAATAGTTTAGAGAAAGACACCAAGTATCAAGAATAATATGGATCTTTATGTTTTTCTTAACAAGAGGTGGTGCCTAGATTGGAGTTGAATTAGACATGAGTTTAGTTTCTGGGACTTGTGGCATCCTCTCATCATGAACAATGGAGAATTCGTGCCAATGTGAAAGATAACACAATCTATACATCCCCCCTTCCCCCTAGCGGGGCAAGAATTTCCTACATGGTAGGAAAGACATGGGTCACCTCTTCTTTTCATGCCCAAGGATCTATTTTGTGTTGGAAAACCTTGGTTGTTTCCTTGCTCTATCGTGTCATATTAATTGGAAACAAGCTCCACTTGGAGAAGCAATCAATAGACCTTCTACTCTGGGGAATGCTATCTAAGGTGAAGCTCATTGGAAGATCTGTAAAGGAAGATGTGCTTAAAACTTTGACAACCCTCCTAGTGAAGGGTTGACTGGAAAATCTTTAAGAAATTTTGATTCAAGAATTTGCAATTGTAAGAAATCCCCTCCCTTATACACCAGTTAGTTCTAATAGTAAAGCCTAAGCTCTACTAGTAAAGCCTAAGGTCTACTAGTGTGGGATTCCATTTCCGTATAGCAGAAAGGTCCATCCATTATAGATTGTGTATCTCCAACGTACACCGTGCTTCTATTATGTTTTAGGTTTCATGCCGATTTCAATCAATTTTCAGAAATTTCTTTATTCATTTCCTTGCATATTTTTCTTGGAGCCCATTATTCCAAATATTTGAGAACCTTGTGTAGATTTTGTTTCCCTTTCATTGTTGTGCATCTTCTTAACTACATGTTCGAAGAACTTAGTTATAGTTCATTTTTTTTAGAGCTTTAATTTTCATCCATTACTTTTGTGAAAAAGTCTATTCAAAGTTGTTTAACAGCTTTTTAATACTTATCCGTAAAGAAGAGAAAGGAGGCTCGCATAAAGCGCGAGGATTGATTATGAAGTCCTCTAAGGAAAAAGATATCGGAATAGTTTTGCCACAATGGTCTCTAGAAACAACTCTTGAATGTTCAGCGTCAATGCTAAACTATCTTCCTCCACACAAAAAGAATAAAAACATAAAAAAAATAATTGAAAAGAGAAAAATTAGAAAAGGCTCCTTATGCCGATGATGAAAGACATCCTCTCTCTCTCTCTCTCTCTCTGAGTAGAGCCACCTTTTAACAAGCCGTTTTTGAGCTTCAATTTCCTCGTATTGCGTTCTTACATTCGTCTCCTTAGATCTTGGTTAAATTTGGGCGTTTGAGAGCCATAAAACCAAGAGCCATTGGCTAACCATCATCTCTCCGACCTTTAGAACATCTTTGCAAAAGATATGACACCTAAAAAAGATCCTTATGAAAGAAAAGATGCTCCAATTTCTCGTACTTCCTTTGTCTAAAGGCCCACAGTCTGCCCACGGTCTGGTAGCTTATACGTCAAGTTCTACTAGTAAAGCGTAAGGTCCATTGAAATACAGTGTTTTCGTGGTCACTTAATTTTTTTGTCAGGCAAGGGGCTATGAGCCTAGTTGCTTTAAGGAAAGTGTTACTAAGCTTACTTACAAAAAAACATTGTAAAAACAAGATGAAGAATTGGATACTTATTATGATGCTCCAAACAAGGTATACAGTTTTTGCAGAGGTTCTCGCGAATTGGATTACAGATTTCCTTCTCTCTTGGATCCTGACGATAAAAAAGGGTTCATTAATGACACATCCATCCTTAAAGTTATTATTGATGTTCGGGAAGGCATTGGTTATATAAAGGAGTCCTCTCAAAATTCCTTCTTCATCCTACTTATCAAAAAATCTAATACAAATTTATTCTTCAATCTCTTAAAGACCTTGATTGTGGCTCAAAACTTATCACGATCATCTCAGTGCTCATGGGGGATGCCAAAGCTTGTATTAATATTAAGAGAAAATTATGTGAATCTTTGATATTCAAACAGTGATCCATAACACAAGGCTACCCACTATGTTTGTTTCTTTTTCCTATTGCAATAGCGGGCCCTAGTTGCTCGGTTAACCACCATGTCTTGCATAAGGATAAGAGAAGTATCACTATTTTTTGGCATTGTTTTAATACCTTTTGTGTTACCCCTAGCTCTGGAATAAACCACTCTAAAAATGCCTTCAAGCCAATTATGGGTCCTCCACGATAGTTTCTTATTGTGGAGTGTTCACAAATCCCCAATGTGTAAATTGTCCATCCATTGGGAATCCCTATGGGTTTTGATGTCTTATGCGAGAAACAGTGGAATTAGGTGCTTACCAAGCCCGACAACAAGCTTAGGTATTTGAAAGGCATGCAACTTAATTTGATAGATCATGCTATGGTGATGATCTTCTTTTTAGACGAGAATAGACCTTTGGACAGGCATTTAGTGAGGACATAAAGGATCTATTATAATTTTCTCTGGATGGGTGCTCCCAATAAAAGGGGTGTGCCGAAAATCAAATGGGCTATCTACTAAAGAAACAAGGACCATGGTGGCTTGATAATTTTGGATATTGAAGGAATGGAAAATAATAATTTAATGGATGATTACAGCATTGAGTAATACTAATACTTCTTGGTACGAGTTGATTACCAAGATCCAAATTCGATTATATTGTTCAGTTGCCCTAATTGGAAGGGCATAAATGTGCTCACTCTATTGTTCTCTTCCTTTTTTATGACACTATGAGGTTTGGATCCTTTTGGAAAACTTGGGATAAGATAAAACCTCATGATTGTAACTGGGTGACCGACATAAGACATAATGAATCTAAATGGTTTCCAATAGAGGCTACCATGGAAGTTAATGCAGAGAAACACCAAAGAGAGAAGAAATTATTGAACAAAGGGTTTCCCTTGTGGAAAAACCTCTAGAAGTATGATAGAAGACTGTGGATGAGATTTGAGGACATGGATCTGCCTAAGATATTTGACTATGAAGATTTGGGTTTCAAGACACAAGATGAATAGTCGGGATGACTTAAGATTTACCGTCTTCAAACCTAGGATCAATCGTAGGTGGAATCCATGAAATGACACAATGGCAATAGTTTAGTAAAAGACCTCAAGTATCAAGAATAGTATGGACCGTTATGTTTCTCTCAACAAGAGATGGTGCCAAGATTCGAGTTAAATTAGATTGGAGTTCAATCCATGGTACTTGTAGCATCCTCTTATCACGAACAATGGAGAATTCAAGCCAATGTAAAAGCTAACACAACCTATAGATCCCCCTCCCCCCTGGTGGGGCAACCATTTCTTACATGGTAGGGAATACATCGGTCACCTCTTCTTTTCGTGCCCAAGGAGTCCTTTGGTGTTGGAAAACCTTAGTTGTGTCCTTTCTCTATCATGTCATATTAATTGGAAACAAGCTCTACTTGGAGAAGCGGACAACAGACCTGCTACTCTATGGAATGCTATCAAAATGAAGCTCTTTTGAAGATTTGGAAAGAAAGATGTGCTTACGACTTCGACATCCCTCCTAGTGAAGGGTTGATTGGAAAATATTTGAGCTATTGTGATAGAAGAATTTGTAATTGTAAGTAATTCCATCCCTTATACGTTTGTTAGTTCTAATAGTAAAGCCTAAGGTCTACTAGTAAAGCCTAAGGTCTACTAGTGTAGGATTCCATTTCTTTATAGCTGAAAAGTGCATCCATTATGGTGACTAAACAAATTTTTGTCTTCTTTAAATCATGCTCTACCATTGAAGACAAACAATCGCAATATGCATGGCCACATGGGACCAAAACAAGAAGAAGCAAAAATACACACTTTTCAAAACCAACAAGAAGTAGAGATACACACTCATCTAGTTCCCTCAACAAGGGCTAGGGACACGCAACTTATAACACACAAATCTTAGTGTATATATATATATTGTGTTGCATTTATTCGGTTGAATGATAAAATTTTAAACAATTACTCAATAAAATCTGTACTTTCCCGACTTCTTTTGAAAACACGTTTATTCTTATGGTTCTTTTGTTTCAAGCGAAAGGATTTGAATAGAAAGAGAAAGAAAATATAGAGAGGTTGTTCAAGTCCTCAAGCTCCTTGAATTATATGTGAATCTCTTGAATTATGTGTGAATCTCTGAATGAAAAAACAAAAAACACAAGCTTGTCTCTGCTCGTAATCATACCAAGACAAGTCTAAAAAACTGCATCACAAGATCGTGTAACCTCTAACGAACACCTATTATGTTTTATGTTTCGTATCTGTTTCAATCAGTTTTTAGAAAATTTCTTGTTAGTTTCTTGCATATTTTTTCTTGGAACCCATTATTTAAAATATTTGAGGTCTTTATGTAGAGCATGTTTCCTTTTTTGTATTCTTGCGCATCTTTTTAGCTACATATTAGGAGAATTTTTCAGTTAAAGTCTATTCTGGTGCTTTAATTATCATCCGTTACTTTTGTAAAAAAGTCCATTCAAGATTGTTTAGAAACTTTTTAGTTATATTCCATTCTTTTAGTGCTCTGATTATCCTCCGTTACTTTTGTGAAAAAGTTCAATGGGAGAGATTCATTTTCAAAAGTCTATATAAAGAACTTATGAATGCATTTTTGTAGAGATGTTGATACTCAATAATTTTGATTATATATTCTGCTTTTTTTTGTATAGAGAATTTCACTCCTTTTATATTTTCTTCAATTTGAATCTAGAGTAACTCACATCATTATTTTTGGCTTCATGATCTTTGTCATCTCAGCAGTCTATGAATTTTTCTACTTCTCTTCATGCTTTCTTTGTGCTATTGAACATTTCTTCTTTCTCTTGTGCTCCTTTATGAATGCCAATAGTACAAGAATTTATTCCTCAATGTTCTTATAAGCATACTTCTTAGAGTTTCAATATTCAACATTGGTATCAAAGCATGTTGACACATCACAACTGCTATACATGTGGTCAACGAAAATAATGAAATAGAAAACTTGAACAAAACTAGTTATCAAGCCTAGTGCTTTTGCATGTCTCCATATCTTATGGGTAGGAATATGCATGGATTAATTAGTGGGAGATAACATCAACCAGACATGCTAGACCTAAATCCTACTGTGGAAGAGGATGTAGTGCATATCAAGGTAATTGAGGTATTACATGTTTTCGTTGTGGTAACCTTGGTCATATGTCTTGTGATTGTTGGTATAATCAGGCATGAGATGGATACATAAGGCAAAATCATACACAACATAATTCTTTTAATGACATAAAAATGTGCTACTAATGAATGTGAATACACATGCAAGTCAAAGCAATGATATATGGTATGTTGAAATCGGATGTAGTAATCACATGAGCAATAATCTTGATTGGTTTGTTTATTTGCATGCACCTTTGCTTGGTGGTAAGGTTGAAACTTGTGAGAGTTCAATGCACAAAATAGTGCAAGTTTGAGATGTATGTTTTGAGGATAAAAAAGGCAATAAAGTTTTAAAAGATGTTATTCATGTACCTTCTATAAGTAAAAATTATATTTAAGTAGGTCAAATTTTGGAGCATGGTTATTAAGTACGATTCAAAAAAATCTCGATGTTTTGTTGAAAATCCAAAACAAAATTAAGAAGTCTTAGAAAAAGTCAACCGCAAGGAAAACTTTTTACATTGGATCTAAAACCTAATCTTGATTCTTATTATTCAGTTGGCAATAATAAATTTCTCAAACTGAGTTATGGCATAAGCGAATAGGACATGTGAGCATACGTACATTGAAGGACATGGCTTGAAGAAAGATTTTTGTTGGTTTATGTGATATTTCAAAGCAAAATATGGTACATTTATGTGACACTTTTTGATTTGGTAAGCAAGCAAGGCATCCCTTTTTTAGTAAAAAATTACAAAGGAGGGATTTATTAGAGTTTGTGCATACTATTGTTTAGGGTCCTACAAAGGAGCCATCATTTTTAGATAGTAAGTATTATGTTAGTTTTGTGGATGATTTTAATCCATTGATTTTTGTGTATTTTCTTAAGAATAAGAGTGATGTGTTTTATTGCTTAGCAAACTTCAAAGTTATGGGAGAAAAACAAACAAAAGTTAAGTAAAAGGTTAAGATCTGATGGTGGTATTGAATATTTTTCAAGCATGTTTAATGGTCTCCTTTGGAATGGAAGTACAAAAAGAGAAGTTACTTGCAGATATACTCCTCAACAAAATGGGGTGGATTAAATAAGGAATAGGATTATTTCAGAAATAGTTAGAGTAATGCTAAATGAAAAGCATATGGCATTGAAGTTTTGGGCTGAAGCAGTAAATACAACATTATATTTGATGAATTGTAAGCCAACATCTACAACACATAATTCAACTCCTTTTGAGGTTTGATATAATCAAATATATATTATTGATCACTTCTCTTTGTTTGGTTGTGTTGTTTTCTTATGTTTCCATATGAATCAAAAACTAAATTAGAACCAAAAGCATATAAATATATTTTGATGGGTTATGCCGATAATAAAAAAGGATATAAGTGTTATAATCCAATAAGTAAGGAAATGAGTATTTTTTGTGATGTACGCTTTGATGAGTTGTTGTCTTGGTTGAAGAAGAAATGTGAGATTAATTTGAGGATGGTTTACATGATACTACAAGAGTAAGCTTAGAAAATGAAAATGGTCATTATGAGGAAAAATTATCATGCACATCAAAAGAGAAAAGAAAGGTAAAGCAAATCTTGTTAAGTTATGAAGTAGAAAGTGGTGAGAGTTCTAAATCTTAGTTGAAAAAACATGAGCATGAACTCATGAGAAATTCAAGAGAAAGAAACCCCACACAAGGTTCAACATTTATTTTAAAAGGTATTGGAGAACAGGAATCTACATGTTTCCAAATGAAAATTCAAATATACGGTCCAATGCAATGCAGGAAGAGATAGATGCATTTTATGAGAACAAGCCATGCAAGTTTATACAACGATATTGTAAGATAAAGGTTATTGAAAACAAGTGGTTATTTTTTATTAAAAAAAATAACCATGATTCTCTTTGGAGGTATAAGGTAGGATAAGTTGCAAAAGGCTTTGCACAAACATATGGAATGGATTATGAAGAGACATTTAGTCCAATTGCAAGAATGTCAATTCAACTACAAGAACAAGTCTATATGGAGCAACCAGAAGGATTGAAAGATGGAAAGTATCAAAATTTTGTTTGCAAGTTAAGAAAATCATTATATGGTTTGAAAGATGCACCTAGAGCTTGGAATCTAGGAGCTTGCTAAAGTTCATAAAGTTCTTTGTGAAGCCTCTAGACTTGATCTTCCTTTCCTTTGAGCTTGAAACCTTCAGGTTTGTCAACATATACCTCTTCTTGAAGATCTTCATTGAGGAAAGCACTTTTGACATCCAATGGGTAGATGGGAGCTTGAAATGAGCACTTATTGCTAGAATGATTTTTATAGTTATAGACCTTGAAGTAGGTTCAAAGGTTTGTTCGTAATGAATGCCATGTTGTTGTTAATATCCCTAAGCTACAATTCTTGCTTTGTACTTGTCCAATGTACCATCTATTTTTACTTGACTTTCTATAGCCACTCAACCCCTATGACTTGATGATTTGTACGCTTGGGAACAAGTGTCCAATTTTTGTTCTTCTTGATTGCATCCATTTATACTTGCATAGCTTCTTCTCACTCACATTTTCCTTGAGCTTCTTTGTAGTTCGAAGGCTCTGGAATCTGCTGAATGCAATGGGGTAGGGGGCTTAGATTAGCCATACACTTGATTATGAGAGAGACACCTTTGAGGGGAGGGGGCTTAGAATAGCTGTACACTTGGCACCAAAGACGAGACGAGTCGATGTAAAGAGAGGGCTTAGAGTAGCCCATTGCACATAGGCAAAGTCATCCTTGGGGGCTTAGAGTAGCCTCCCAAGCACACACACAATACTCCTCTTTCTTATGTTTTGGGTTACAAAGGGAGGGGCACTTAGTGCCAAAGGGTGTGCTAAATTGGGGATGTGGTACCCTTAAGAAATGATCCCTTGAAGAATCAAAGTGACCCTTTACAAAATGGGTACTTGGGTGCTTGATGTGCCAAATGATGTGCCCATCGAGAAGGCTTGAAACCCTTGACGGAGAGGATTAAGGCCTCTTAAAGATACAAGAAAAGCCTTAGATTATGCCAAATGGGGTGCCAAACTTTGAGAGTTGATATCCTATGGATAATGAAAGGGAACTTTTGACAAAAATACAAAGCGGGTTGGATCCTCGAAAAAATATTAAAGAAACTCCTTTGAGATTACAATGCAGTTTTAGATTGAAGGGTAAAAGACTTTTTGTACAATCCTAGATGAATCTATTGATTATGACTTCAAGACCTCAACGAATCTTGTCCAAGATATTATAAATCCAATCATTCAGTTCAATAGCACAAGATTTTCCTTTTGAAGCCTTGTGGATATATAGATTTGAAAGTGTTTATCTTGAGTTCATTGACCCCGCACATTAATTCCTTACGTATATTTTATCTTATGATTGAATACACTTGAAAATGCAAGTTCCGAATTTCTTGCTGACATGTGCAAGCTGATTGAATTCTTCTATGCCTTGACCAAGCTTATTTTTTGTGAGTTTCTGATATTAGACAGGTTATCATGTGGTTGGACCAACTCCAGAGTACACACAGAAGCTAACATCATCCAAATGTATCACTAAAACATCATTACTAACATTAGGATGTCGATCCAATCATAAATGTTTAAATGCATCAAAATTGAGTAGATGGCAACGGTGAGAAATGAAATTTTGAAAAGAAAAAAATCAGTCCTTCTATGAATTCACAGATGAAGTCATCATCTATAGATCACCTCAAAAACTAATTCCACAAAAGTTTAGTTCTACCCAATGCAAGAAAAGATGCCAAATGCATTGTGTAGGAAATGTGTACACAAAGACCTCACACGGAGGTATGGTGTGTGCATAGACCAAGTGGTTGTGCAACCCATGAGGTGCTCTACATTCTGCCTTTCCATTCGATTCAAATGAACCTTTGTCCTTTGCAGCCAGAGTTTGTTGATCACATTAACGTGTTCCTTCTATTACATTATCGAGTAGAGGACAAATTTGAGACTATGTGCTGGTGCTAGATGTCCTTGCTCTATACTCTTTCTCTTTCTATATCTCTCTTTGTATCTAATAGAGATGGTGCAAGTTGTGATGATGCTAGGGTTTGTGATGCCCACCTCTTTTATTCCTCTTCTCTATCTCTCCCTTTCTTTGTTTGCTTGGCAATGTAGAACCCTTAGTGTTGTAGCAAGCAATGCCAACCTCTCCTATTCCTATTTGTTATATAATTTATTGGTTTAGAAGGTTAAATATATGGATTCCAAAGGTTAGAATATGATGTATGCTTGCATTGGTCTAGCACATCGAATTACCTTTGGAACATGCCTTGAACCTTTGGTTTGAACCGTTGCAGTACTTATTCATATGAGCTCCCAATTGAATGGTTGGAACCGTAGGCTTGATTTATCCTAAGGTGCGGGAACCTTAGTCTTGGGAGAAGCTTCTCTAGAAGCCACCTTGTATGTATGTGAGAGAAGAATTCTCATTTGATTTAGAAGGCATGTGATAGGTCTTGGGAAAGTAGACGGCATGTGATGACCCTTGGGAAAGTGTCGACATGATGGATACTTGGCCAGAAACTTGGTAAATCTCAAGGGCATGCACCTCCTTGGGCTAGAGGTATATATATTGGTGGATTCGGATGAGTGAATACCATTTGTGTTACAAGGCATGTGAAAGACATTGGGAAATCATAAGGCATGTGATCACCTTTGGAAAAGTGTCGAGATAATGGAAATTAGGCCAATCTCATGCACATGCAACCCCTTGATCTAGAGCTATATATGGGAGGAGTCGGATGGGTGTATACGTGCTCTCTTGCCTTTTGGTGGTCTTGCTTTAATTGTATTGGCTAGATAGTTTTCCTGAATAGTTTGTTGACTTGTAGTATTAGAGTTTACAACATTGGTATCTAGATCTTCATGTTCTTCTTTCTATTGTCTCACAATTTTTTGCTTGAATGTTTTTTCCATTGATTTGCTACGTGAGTTGTAGCATCTTGGGTCAGAGAAGAGATGGTATCTCACTTGCTTTAGAGCAAAAGAATTCATATGACCCTCGGCCCACAACTTCTTGGGGGGCACAAGTGACGCCCACTTAAAGAGGCTGCCATGGATGACCATTGATCCCTCAGTGCATGTGAATAGATAAGCACCTATACAGGGACAGTGTCACACGTGTGTGAAGACTAGTGAGGAGCGAGCACATGAGAAGCTCTCCTACTTTTGTTCGGGAGTAAGAAAGCAACCGCTTGCATTATATACTTCCTTGCATCGAGTTAGAACTTGCTTATGGAATAAATTTAGTCTCCACTTAGCCACCCACGGCAAGTTTTCTCTATTGCCTTTGTTGTGAGCTCATTCCTAGAAGATAATTCCCTGCTAATATCAATCCACAGGATAGTGAAAATGATATGTTAACTCAAAGGGGATAAAGTAAAGGATCTCATTTGTTCATTCAAAACTAGAACATAGATATAAAGAAGAAAGAGGAGATGTCTTCACATGGACCTTATAAAGAAGCTTTGAGCTTGAACAAAAGGTATGGCTTCTTCATTCTCCCTATCAATTAAGGAAAGCATTCAAGTGACCCACTACATCAAACGGAGAAAGAATGAGAATCTAAGATGCATTTGGAGCATTCAATGGGTCTTCTTCAATTGATGTTAGGAAAGTACAAATAAGCTCTCTTTTTTTTTTCTTTTATTAGCATCATCTTTCATTAGTGAAATATTTGGATGCATATACACTCCTTTGATGGTTTGAAAATGGAAAATCGAAAATATAATTATGTACGCACACACCCCTATACCTTCTAAAAGTAAATATATATTAGGGGAACTAACTTTTCTAGCAAATTTTATCTGATCTCCGTTTCATGAAACAAATGCAATTTATATACTTGGTAAGCTTAAGAAAATTACTACGAGGATTAGTAGCATTCATTGAATATGCATTAAGCTCATCTCATATGCGATGTTGTGAAAAATTAAGGAGTTATATATATGAGTGCAAGTGCGTATTTAGGTGTCCTTACAATATTTCTAAGGTTAAATGTATTGTTGGGCATACAAGTATGTAAAATTCTAAAGAAAGGATTTCTACACAATATTGGAGATTGAGAAGTCATTTTGGACCAAGCAATATTGGAGATTGAGAAGTCATTTTGGACCAAGCATGAAACATTCAAGGTATCCTCGCTATGCAAGAATCAAGGGATGGTTGAAGCTATGATGAGCATACGTATTATTTCCTGTCATATCACTATATGGGCCATGGTGAGAACTCTTGAGAGGAGTTCACCACATGACATCAAATGGATGCTCTTTCCATATGTATGGGTAGAAGAGGGAATAGAAGAGGATCACTCTTAAGAGATTATTAGAAGCAAGAAGGGTCGTCGACCATGACTCTCACGTGATTCTCATGCTCCAGTGTGGCTGGGAGGAGAATGCTCCAGTGTGGCTGGGAGGAGAACCTAAGACATATCTCTGTATGTGCTCGCAAAGATCATCGATGATCTGCAGAGTAGCAAAAGAGTATGTAAAACTGCTATTAGAGCTACAAGAGACGCGCGCAATGCAGATCTAGGTTGTAAGGCTTGAACCCCTGATCTCGTCGTAGACAGTTTAACGCTCCATTCGAATAGGCTAATTTAGCTATTGCTGAGAGAGTGAGGTGCTCTTCCATCACGAGTATTGGCGCTCGAATACAAAGAAGAAATGGATAGAAATATGAAGAGTTTCTTTGTATTTCCTTGTAATCTCGCCTGACAAGCTCTTATCAAGTTTCCATTCAGAGGCTCATGCTCCGCTTCTCTGTCAGCAATCCGGGGAAAGGACTGCTTTGTCCCAGAGTTTACAGGGTCCGTATTTTATTTTCTAACGGGATGCGAATAATTCCTTCCAATCATTGAGGTGAGTAAAGATGATGATGTAGCAGACAATTTCACAGCAAGATCACTTCATGTATGGTGATCAACCAGAACAGTACGTACACGGGGTCCAACCAGATCACTATGTCGTTGCTGCTCATCCGCAACATCAGGAGCATTACGTACAGGGTTCGACTTATTATCAAATCCGTCAGACATTTGAAGAAGTGAGGACGCTCTAGGTAGGTGACTTGCAGTACTGGATGGATGAGAGCTATCTTTACAACCGCTTTGGTATAACTGGAGAGAAAATTCTATCAGCTAAAGTCATTCGTAATAAGCAAACATTCCTCTCTGAAGGCTATGGATTTGCGGAGTTCACTTCTCATTCTGGGGCAGAGAGAGTGCTCCAAACCTTTAGTGGCACATTGATGCCACAAACAGAGCAAGCCTTTAGAATTAACTGGGCTTCATTTGGTTCAGGGAACAAACACCTGAATGACGTACAGATCACCCCATATTTATGGGAGATCTTGCAACCGATGTAACATATTTTTTCCTTCAGTGGTCTGGTTGCAGGAAACAAGGGCAAGCATGTTTTTCCAAACATATTTCATGTGGAGAAAGATCAGGTTGCCATTGTGTTCAGCAATTAGGCTAGCAACTCATATGGAAAGAGGGCTAGCAAGGGTGTTGTTTGCATGGCAAAGTGCAATGTTGGAGCTCCTAGTGAGGAGGATCTCAAGGAGGCTGATCTCAGAGGAAAGAAAGTTTTTGTAAGGGCACATCTCAATGTACCCCTCGATGATAAGCTCCACATCATAGATGATACGAGGATCCGAGCTGTTGTACCAACAATTAAGTATCTCATTGATAATGGTGCAAAAGTTATACTCTCTAGTCATTTGATAAAGGAGAAGACGTTAACAGTTGGATGAAACCCAAGAAACCTCAAACGGCCGCTTTAAAGGCATGGGAAAATGCTGTTACCTTCATCTCAACACAAAAATTTTGGGTATTCCATATTGGAGTACAAAGGAGCCATCTCACCAGAGCAATGCTGCTGCTTCATCGAGCTTTAGTTCCCTTGAAGAACACAAAGAGTGAAAAGCATCATGAGAGAAATGATAAACTTCAGGAACTAAATGGCGTTGGAAAGGATCCTCAAAGGATGTTACACAAAAAACAAGCATTATCTATTGAAATGATGACGAGAACAAAAAAAGAACATGCTTCATAGCTTGCACTCATGGAATCAAGGGTTCTATTGTCCACATTCAACTCACGCAATTTTTTGTTCGATTGTCATATTGCCTTGAGTGCCAATGTTTGATCGTGAAAGTGTCACAAAAACTATTCAAGATGAATACGTGATTAATGTGAACTCGACAAGAATGTGAGAAGTGGATCATGGACGATGCATTCTAGGTTCAAGGAGATTAAGGCTTCTTCCAGATTAAATTAGGGAAGCACTTTTGAACCCTTCTTCGCCTTCTTTTGACTTTCTAGATATTTACATAACTATGATGCATGTTCATTCTTAGGAGGCTACCGCAAGCATTTAAATGATGTTATACTTTTGTTTATTTTGTTTAATAAGAAGACACATGTAACTACGATTGAGCATGCAAATTATTTATATATTTGATAGTTTGTAGGAAATGATTGCAGGAAATACAAGGTTATGCAACACAAATTGTGTTGCTAGCACTTTATGTTTTTGTAGTTTATGTAGTCCAGGTATTAGTTTATGGCGTGCATGCCATGGGCCTATGAAGCCCTATGTTATTGGGTGGCCTGTGTGCCATTGAGCTTATGGTTAAATTTTTTTGGGATTTCATTTCCCGGAGAAATGTTGTCGGATTCCATTTCCATTTCACCATTAGTAATTAGCACAAGCAATCCTATAGCTTATAGGAAGTTGCATAGAGGCACGTGAGATACAGTTTGGTAATCTCCAAGTTATTGAAGATTTAGTTATCTTCACAAGAGTTTCAAATGATGATTAGGAGACTATGGGGTATTATCAGGAATACCCAAAGAGTGACTAGTTTCACTGATACACCTCACTTGAGCAAGTATTGAAGCATTTTTGCTACACTACTAAGGAAACCAATTAGATGGGATCACATAGATGGGTTTCATGACATAACATCGACGGGTGCTTATGTAATTCAAGTGATGGTTAGGAAGGCCATAAGCATGGCACTAGCTCTATGACTCAGAGCATAGATCCCTTCGTTAGAAATAGTTGGGGTACCCAATACTTTATGTATGTTGGGATCTATACAGAGGTACTCAGAGTTACTCTTGGTACCTAGGAACAAGTTAGTTTGGAATAATAAAGGGATATCCATTGTCACATACTGACTAGAACCAAACTAACTATTTCAAGGACATGGGAGTCATTTGAGTCCACCGACATGACTATAGGATATGGGATTCATTAGAGTCCACTTGCATATTCCATTACATGGCATATATATTCGGTTTAGTGTAGGTATGACACCGTGAATTGGAAGAAGTTCTCACTAGTATGGGACGGTGGAAATGACTTCCCTTTGAGCACTCTTCTTGTATGGCGAGGGAGAAAAGGACTCATCATTCATGGCATCATGTCTCACTAGATTAGAGGAGAGCTCTTAATAGACATCTCCTTAGGATTGACAGTTATCCTTCATAGTTTAGGGAAGATTTATTCTTCCAGTAGAGAATCATTTTGAGTTTTTCAAGAAGGATAATTCCATCAGTTTGATTGGATCATATAGATCCATGCATAGAGTATGGTTGGCATAGATAGCTATGTCATATCTTTGCTGACCATTTTAGTAGAGGGCTTTGACCCTTATTAGGAATTTATTTTCTCCACTCTTCACTACATACACCTTCATTAGTTATTGGAGATTTGTTCTCCATCTTTATAGTAATGTCTGTAAAAGAGAGGAGCAAATGAATTCATTAGTTTCTCTTTTAAGGAAAGGAGAAAGTGGGGATTAACTTACAGATCAACAAGAGATCTCATTTTAACTCAGTGTTCTCACTTTAGCTCATGTTCTTTGAAAGAGAAAAATAGGAAAGGAAAACATGATTTCTTCATAGGAGAAGAACAGAGCATGTTTTCCTTTAGAGAGAAGAGGTGTTTAGAAAACATCTCTTAGAATACTTTTCAATTACTCTATTTTTTATTTAAGCTTTCCTTCATATGGGAGTTTAATTCTCCACTATTTTGGAAGGACCAACATGGAGAACCTATGTGTAGGTTCTCAATTATGGAAAAGTAGAGCAATTGGACTTAACAGAATCTCTTTCAAAGGGGAAGGGAAAGTGGAATAGGTTCCACCATTAGAACTCTTTTCCTTGGAAGAGATTAGAGATTAGAGAGAGAGAGAGTTTCATTTTTTCACTTTTAAATTGTCTACATAGAAGTGGCACTCTTCCATCAAAGTCAAGACGGAGGTCAGTTAATCATGATGGTTAGATTGAGTCTCACCTATAGACTTTAGAGAGAACCAGTTATGCTATTTTCACTAATGGTCTTTGACTAGACAAGATGATCTAGTTATTGACATTAGTGAGACTAGGAGTAGAGTTATGACTCTTCTCTTTAGGGTTTCTAAGAGATAGGGATATATCTAACCTATTGGGGTACCAAACTCTTAGTTGATGCTTCGTCATGAGGATGATGTGTGAGCATCAGTTAAGAGAATGGGTACTAAGGGATTATCTGAATCTCAAAGGGAATGCTTCTACATTCATATGGCAAACTGCTGGGAAGAGAATATTTTAGAGTTTGCACTAGTACCAATAGATGCTCTTCCAATAGAACTTAGTCCAATGGTAAATGATGATAAACCACAGACTTCTTGGTTGGTAAAATGTGGAGATTGCATTTTTCTACCAAGAAATTCTTATGTATGAGTTACATGATGGATTTGCATAGTTCACAAGGTAGCTTAGATAAAACTATTACTTGTGATTACACTCAAGGCTAGGAAGACCTAGAAAAGTATGAGGCGAATCTATCAGTTAGCATTAGATGGATTTGGAGTCACTTGTTATGGGACTTTGTTCTATATTTCCCAAAATTGTATGGTTTATTATCTCCACTATGGTACGGTCAAGCCTATAAGCTTGGCACTTTACACTTACTTCTCATACTATTACTCCATAGGGGATACATCATATGGACTTAGGTCATTCTGAAGATGTTATATGTTATGCGGGTGATAGTTTGGAAGTGGAGTGTATATGGGAGATAGTAAGCACCATTGAGATTGTTGCCCACCTTTAAGATGATCTCATATGAGACTTCTTAAGGGGAAGGATATGGGGAAACAACATATACAAAGATGAACATGTACATAGAGTACATGGGGTTCGGGGGAGTCTGAGCATTTTCTTCTACCATTATGAACATTTCATGTACATTTTTGAGGAAGAAAATATTTTCAAGAGGAAGTAAATGTCATATCACTATATGGGCCATGGTGGGAACACCTCTTGAGAGGCGTTCACCACATGACATCAAATGTATGCTCTTTCCATATGTATGGGTAGAAGAGGGAATAGAAGAGGATCACTCTTAAGGGATTATTAGAAGCAAGAAGGGTTGTTGATCATGACCCTCACATGATTCTCATGCTCGGGCGTGGCTGGGAGGAGAACCTAAGACATATCTCTGTATGTGCTGGCGAAGATCATCGATGATCAGCAGAGCAACAAAAGGAGTATGTAAAATTTCCCATTTTTCTTATTTTATATTGCCATGTAAAAAGTAATGCCTGTAGAGATGCATTTCAAATGAGTAGGTGAAATCTGCATGCTCATTAAATGGTTCATAGATTGAATCATTAAAGTAAGGCACTAGAGGCACAAAGGAGTGCAAAATGGTTTTTTATCATACAATGAACTCACCACCTAAAGATTGTTCCAATAGGGACATAGAATGTCCATTACAGTATGGCATGAATGCCAATGGAATGCACAAGCATGCATTCATGCATTAATTGGATTTCTAAATGTAAACCCCATTGCATGGTTTAAGCAGGGGTTCAATACTTGAACCTTATGCATGATAAGCATCTTCAAGCAAAGATGTATTTGTTCTTGGCATACACTATGTACATGAATCACATATGCATGGGTTGATGGCATATGAGAGAGAAATCAAGTTTAGTAAGTTTAAGGTCTAAGATAGGAAGGTAACTTCTTCCTATGAATTCAAAAGATTAAAATTTTAATGGTATGTCGAGAATATATGACTCAATAACCATTAACTTTTGTGCTTTTTATATGTTTTCTTAATGCAAAAGCCATCAAAATTCAACAGAAATAGAGAAACCTTAAGCTTTGAGTCCTTCTTATGGAACTCTCAAATTGCATAATGCGCACGACATGCCTAATCAACAATGCCAAGGAATTTAGCTACAAGTCAAGCAATATTTATCTTATTAAGCCATAAATTAGTGGTAATTAGAAATTGGATTGAAAGACATCTAAAAGAGAAATCAAAAACCTATATGAGTCCCTACACACATGGTATAATTTTTCATTGTGAATGATGATAAGAAGTTCATAAGAACTTCAAGATCTAATTACTGAGGACAATGATCACACGAAAAGGGGGAAGAGAATGTCATCAAATGACATATTAGGGAAAGGATGGTTGAACTATTTCACCCTTTTGAAGCATTCATTTCTTCCCCAATAAGGTTCTCCCTTCATCCACAAGAGGTTTTATCCAACTAGAGCATTAGGAAAATTGCATCAAGAGTGTAGAGTTGTAACTCATTGAAGCATATCTAGAGGAGAGGAAGACAAAAAGGTTGAAAGAAACTCTTACTACCTTTGCAACAAAATGTGCTCTATGAATAAGAAGCAATTTACCAGTATGGTTAATAAGGTAACCATTTAGCAAAGCTTTTGATTGACTATATCCTTTGAGATAGATAATTATTGAGTGCAATAGATAATATCTAGTATGAGAATACTAGCTCTATTATCAAATGACATAAACAAAGATAATTGTGATTGCATCTGATCAAAGAAATAGTCCAATGAAGGCTCAATCTTCAAATTCTTTTTAAGAAAAAATCAAGACTCCATAAGGATAAAACTTACAAATAGTTTTTATTATACTTGATAAGACTAAAATGAATGAAGTCTTGTTAGTAATTTATCCCTTAATAAAATCTATAATTATCTACATCATGGTGAGAGTATAAACTAGATGATATGGGACATCTAGGTTTACACTATCACAAGGGAAATGTTTAGGGATGAATATCAGCCCGAAGGCAAATTTATAGGCATTTCAAACTTTTTGTGTTGTATTTAGTGAGCTCCATAAGCATAAAATTAGTCAAACATAGTGCAAACCCTACTTCTCTTTGTAGTGCTTTTTTGCCACTCATTTATGCTCGAATATTAGCTCCTCGTTCATCCTCGACCAAGATATCTTAGAGTCAAAGGTGGCATCTACTGACATTTTCCAAGATCTCTGAGATTCGCTCTATGCTGCTCAAGTTGAAGGATCTGTATTGCACAATCGGAATGCTATGTGTTGTGCTCTGTGCTCCTCATGAGATGCCGAGATCGACCTCGAGGTAAGTACTAATACACACACACACATAGAACTAGCTATGGTGAATATAATAAAAAAATAGACTATGTGTTTAAGATTGTTCTTATTGGTGATTATATTGTAGGTAGCACCCAATTGATTAATTCTTTTGCTCAAAATAAGTTTTTTTTCGAAACCAAAGCTACTATAGGCATATAATTTCAAACTAGGTCAATTATCTAAAAACCAGTAGACTCCCTATCTTTGAAGATCATCCTTTGCTAGGACTTTAATATGGTAGAAGCTTAGTACACTAGAGGCAAATAAAGATGAATAGTTATTGATCATTGAGAGAAGGATGTCTATGATCAATTCAAGTTCCACCATGATGTTGTGTAGGTTAAGAATGTGCACTATTTTTCTTGGTGTAAACTCGAGCCCCATTTGAACCTATGTAAAGCCACGCTTGATAGAAGCTATATAACATACAATGTCATAAAAAATTTAAGTCCTCTCACCCTCTCCCATAGCTTTGACCTAGTGGTATATGATCAATACTAGGTGATTCGTAACCTTATTCCATGTGTTCTGCTTAGAAGATCTCCATAGTTCCATGCCAATCTTGATACCCTCTTCCTCTCCTTCATTCAATGTGTGTTTTCTTCTTCAAAAGGAAGTTTGATGAGGACTAGTTTCCAATGCATGAAATGGTAATAAAACAAAATGGTACAATGAAGGGGCATAGCACCCATGGGATCCCCCTTATCCACAAAGCACGGTTGATGATTGAGATGGCTAGGAATCAGTAGGAAAAATATATTTCAATGATCTCTATAGAGAAGGTTAATGAGTTTTTGATCACCCTCATGGGCAGCCCATTCACTTTTGATGTTGTTGTTCTATAACATAAAAACCCTATTGTGATAGAAGGAGGGGATGTAACATACCAAATTATTTTTTTGTGAAGTAGGGCAAGGGATTCATCGATTAAACACTCTTAGGATTTTCACCGAAGTTGGCTGCACATCTTTCTTTCCATATCTTTGTGATGGCATTCCACAAGGTTGAAGAGCACCAATTGCTTCGCCTAAAAAATTGCTTTCTTGCTAATTTGATTTTGTAGGCTTTAAATTCTAGCAAGAACTTTCCAAACTAGTTAATTCCCTCGGCAAGAGAAGAAAATATGATGAATGTCTTCTCTACCACAAAAACAACTCTTACACCACTACGGAGCCCCAAAGCTTTTATTGGCTTTTGTTGGGAAAGATGGATGGACACCTGAAGAAATGAGTTCGTACTACTAATCTCTGCTTTGTACCTGCCCTTTTTACTTCAAAGTTGAGTAGTAGGCTCCTTTAGCTTTCCAATGACACTAACTAAGTTTCTATGTACTTTTCATATCATCAATGTAATGATTAATCCAAAACAGATAGCTTCACAAGTCACAAGTCATCAAAAACTTCCTATTTTGGTTCATAGACTTGCAGGTTCTTAAGCTGAGTGCTCCGAGCACAATAGCAATTAGATAAATTCCTTCTGAGGCTATCTAATTAGGTTATAGAGCTAATGATTCCAAGTGGGATCACTTAAAATGATAGACCATACTCTGAGCAATCACTTTAATAAGTAGAAGCTTACCCCCAAATTTTTAGGAACTCTGCAAAGAATGACCAATGACCACTTCAAAGTGATTTTCTCCAAATTGGTTGAATGAAAACTCTTCAAACTTTGATAGCTTGTAAAAGACTTTGAGCTTGTTTCAATGAGATATAGAACATTGAGAATGGTTGAGAGATCACTAAGATATGAGCAAAAAAGTTTCACTATTCTGAGTGACAATGATAGAGATGACTGTAGATGTGATCATAAATGTAATGTATTATGTAACAATGTTGTACATGATCATTGGCATAAATATGATGCCCAATGATGGTGATAGAAGTAGGCTATAGTCTAAGCATCTCGACTATATCAAATGATCAATTTTAAGCTATGTAATGGGACACCAATGGCCGTGAGATTCCAATCCATTTTATAGATGCTTTGCCTCCAAGTTTGAATTCAAATTCAACCTTGGCTTTTGCATAATGGCTCTCCTCTAATTAAGGAGATATTCCAGGCTTGGCATTTGTACCAACAGCTCCCCCTCAAGCCAAACATCTTGGCTTGGTCTTCTTCATCAATCCTCTAGAATGTCATGCAATCCAATCATAGGTTCAAACCTGCAAAGTTTAGTACCATCAAGTGCATTGGTTAATAAGTCAACACATTGCATATTAGTGGATACATATGCCAACTGGGTTTCCTTGTTGAATAGCTTCTCTCTCACATAATGATAGTGGACCTCTATATGCTTAGTCCTAGCATGATAGATAGGATTTGCTGATAGATGTAAAGAACTTATGCTGTCACTAAAGATCATAGGTGAGTTAGAATTGTGGAGATATCAACCTGAACATTTCATGATCCAAGATAACACGTATCACTTCTTTCATTTCTTTGACATGTATAGTGGTCATGCTAGTATATGTCCAGGACACTTCATTGAGCTTTACTAGATTTATCTACCGAGAGTGATGGCACATTTGTTTCTTGCTAGCTCACTCATTTGCGGACATTAGGTTTTTCCTTATGTAATAGTCTTTATATATTGTAGTAGTTGTATTCTTGTTTTTACGTTATTCTTGTACATTCCTTTTTATGTAATAGAAGAAGAAGAAGAAGAAGAAGAAGAAGAAGAAGAAGAAGAAGAAGATCATCCTTCCTTGCCTAAATCTGTGTGTGTGCTTCTCCTTGAGAGTGAGAGTGTGTGTGAGGTCTCTTTCTTATTTCCTTCCTTGTGACATTGTATCGGAGCTAGCGTGGCTATAGAGAGCTCCTGGAGAAGGCAACGGTGAAGAGTACGGGGCAAGGCATGGAGAAAATGCGATTCATAAACGACCTCTCTTTGCTACAAAAATCGGTGTGAAGGTAGAAGACATCAAAATATTTTCGAGAGTTATCCATTTAGGGTCACTTATTTCTGTGAGATCAAAGTTTGGGAGTCATCTTGACCTCTGGCTCCCAAGGTGGGGCCCATAGAAAAACCAGGTCAATTTTGGAAACTGAAACTTCGCGTTGTGTTTGACAAAAATCATGTGCTCCACATCCATAATTTCAGGTGATTCTGTGTACTGCTAATACATGAAAACTGTGTTTTTCTAAGATTGAACTGTCACATCATAGTACGACAGTGTTCAAGTAGAAGTGCTGCTTGTAGTGTTTTGTAGTGTTGAGAATTGCTGCAGAAATGGCAAACGTAGATGGAATGAGTCAACTTATGAGTGATAAGCTTGATGAGAACAACTTCCATGCTTGGAGATTCAAAATGATGAATTTCCTTATGGGAAAGGGCTACTAGAAGTACATCAAAGGAGAGAACAAAAATGCTCCACAGTTACTAGAAAGGAAACGGGCTGTAGAGGAGTTAAGAGCATATGATGAATGGAATCAAGGAGCACGAAAGGTAATGTATTGGCTATCTGTTAGCATATAGGATAGCATGATTGGACACATACATGATGCCAAGACTCCCAAAGAGGCTTGGAAGAGTTTGGTGACATTGTATGATATTCTGGTAGAGGAAGAGGTAGAGGTAAAGGTTTTGGAAGTGGAAGAGGAAATAGTAACCAAGACCAAGGTCAACAACAGAATCATGCAAGAGGAAGAGGACAATTTTGAGGCACGGGGAGCCAAAGAGGTCACAAAAATTTTCAAATAAATGATTCGGGTAAAGATTGTAAAGGATGTTGGAATTGAGGTAAACCTAGACACTTTGAACGTGATTGTAGGTTGAAGAATCAAAATAACAAAAGGCAGCAAAACAACTATGCATCTACTATTTCAAGGTTTCAAAGATGCAAAAGCTATGTGTAGCATGTCAATTTGGTAAATAATCAAGATCATCATTCCCACATGACAAGCATGTTAGTGAGAATGTGCTAGAAATAGTATATACAGATGTTTGGGGTCCTACAAAGACCACATCTATGGGCGGTTGCAGGCTTTATGTTACTTTCATTTATGACCATACACGGAAAGTGTGGGTATATTTCATGAAAGAGAAGAGTGAGGTGTTCAATCACTTCCAGAATTTTAAAGCTATGGTGGAAAAGCAGACAGGGAAGTATATTCAAACATTAAGGTCTGATGGAGGAGGTGAATACATGTCAAATGAGCGCAACAACTTTCTTTAAAGTCATGGAATTGGACGTCAGTTTTCATGCAGGTACACACTAGAACAGAATGGCATTGCTGAACGCAAAAATAAACATAGTGCAAAAATAGCAAGAGCCTTCATGGCTTAAAAGAATATGCCTCATTGTTATTGGGCAGAAGTTGTGCATATGGCACTATACATTATGAAGAGAACTCGAGCTGTTGCTGTACATCAAGTTATACCTAAACAAAAGTTTACAAGTAAAAAGCTAAACTTATCACATATGAAAGTTTTTGGATGTATTGCATATGTACATGTTCCAGATGAGTTGAGGATGAAGCTTGATCCAAAAGCAGAAAAATGTGTCTTCATTGGATAATCCCTTGAGAAAAAGGGATATAAATGTTATAATCCACTCACACGATAGGTGAAGGTGAGCAGAGATATAGTATTTGATGAAATGTAAAGTTTCTATGCCGATGCCAAAGAAGAACTAAATCTTGAACCAAATGACAAAGAAGATGCTTTTCAGTCCAGCAAATTCATCAAATACATCCAAGAAAGGTAAAGAAAATCTTTCTACTGGTAGTAAAACATGTGTAGGTTTTGAAGATGTTGATAGAGACACGCATCGACTTCAAGGTGTAAGTCAATGCCAAGCATCGACTTGAGGGTGCACTTCGATGTCAGGCTCGACTTTTAGGTGCAAGTCGATGCTAGACATCGACTTGAGGGTGCAAGTCGATGCCAGGCATCGAGCTAGACCCCAAATTTGATGCCTAGCATCGACTTGCACCTAAAAGTCGATGCGTGGCATCGACTTACACCCTTAAGTCAATGCTTGGCATCGACTTGTACCCTCATTCGATCTAGACTTCATGAGCTAAGAAAAATAAAAACCTAGAAAGCATACTATTTACTCAAACATGCTAAAGGAATCTTTTAAGAATCGTTTTTTGTGGTATGATTTTGTCTACCTCTTGGTACTCTTGCCAACATTCTTCTTCTCCATGAGAGTTGCCTTGGTGGTTTGCTGAGCTCTGTGCTCCTTTGCTGTCTGTGATCTGTTGCTCTCTCTTGCTCGTGGATTTTGGAAATGAGAATGATCTCCTCCTCTACTATTTATAGACACTTGGGTTACTTGAACTAGAGACTAACTCGATCTAACTGAATAAATCGAGTGTCTAACTAGATCTATCAACTTATCTAACCAAGAAATACCACTCACACAAATAGGATGTTTCACCTTGAGTTTAGTGATGTGCAGATAGAACCTTGCACACAAGGTGCTTCTTAATGCAACTATTTAATTATACATGTTCATGAAATTTACACTTCAATGGCAAGAGTATGGTATGTACATGAGGAAGGATAATCTCATGTATGAATTGTTTTTTAGAATCTACTACTTGGGGAAAAATCAAGTCTAAGTTGTGTTGAATATGGATTCGAGATTAATGGCATCTTTATAGTCTTATCCTTTTCACTTCAGTTCATATTCACATTTATCTTGTAACACGTTGTTGAAAAGGAAATTCAATGTATGAATAAACGTTCAACAAAGACCTTTGGGGTTCAAATGTTTTCGGAAAGATTTGCATCTTCGAGTTGACGGCCAGAAAAATGAAAACAATTTTATTGGTGAACTCTAACCTTGTATATCACTGTTGATCAACTGTTTTGGTTGTAACTAACTACTTTTGAAGTGTTTACAGGTACAATTGATGAAGAAGAAAATGTGCTCATATTAGGGTTTACCGTAATTACACATTTAATGAGTTTTTAATATTCATACAAGCAAGATGTATGGGTATAAAACCCTAGGGTTTCATAAGTTCATATGCTTTTATGTCGGTAGGGCTAATCAAAAGGGTCTCAAAAGAATCTAATGGGTTAATGCTAGGGTGTATTTAAGTTTCAATGGGTTAATGAGTGGTTCTCAAACGGATTTTATGGATTTAGTATGTTTCAAAGGTTAAAACAATTGGAATTTAATTAATTTAACCTATAGTTTGAACATTGTTTAAGTTAAATTTAAAGTATGATTTAATTAGTTACCTTAATAGTATGTGTGAATTTAAATACTAAGGTTCTAATTAATTAAAACCTTAAACTAAGTTTAATTTAAATGAATTATTTAATTAGGAAATTTAGGATAATTAAATTAAACTGATAATTAATATGAATAAATAGCTAGTGGTGTGTATGAATGCTAGATAAGAGAATGGTATGTGAGAAATGTGTATCTAAAGTGGTTTAAGTGAGTAGTTAAAAGTGTGGTAGTTATGTGTGCAAGTTAAAAGGGTGGATTATATTATTTATGTAATTAAAGTGTGTGGAAAGCCAATTCAAAGTGTGGTAAATATGTGTGGGCAAAAGTGTGGTTGTAGGATAAAGAAAAAATAAAAAGAGTGGTAAAGGAAGGATTCTATGAGTGTGTAAATATGTGTATTAAGCTCAGTTCTTTCCTAATGTTTTCTTTTGCAGGTAGTTTCCTTATCCTTTCTCTTTCTTCCTCAACATAGAGAATTGATTGCTTCTTTTCATTTTTTTTTCCGAATCTTATGATTTGTGAGCGATTGTTTGTTTTTTTCCTTTCCCTCCTCTGTAGAGAAATATGCCTACCTCCCGATTTCCGCTCCACATATGCATAGTTAGAGCAAGACTAGCTTTTCTTCTAGCATGAATTTCAGAGCGGAAGAGTGTGAGAAACAAGAGATTTTGGTGCCGTTTTGGCAGCATGTGATGATGATAGCGAGAGGTAGTGGCTTCCTCTGGCTGCTGATGGTGATTTGGACATCACGCGTAGCACGCAGGACAAGAGAGAGAGGACAGATGAAATAATTTATGGCCTACCATGCCCAGGGCTGCTAAGAGCAACAGACGATGCACGTTAGTGAGAGTGATGGACCGCTACGTGGAAATTTAGGTGTTAGAGAGAGAGAGAGAAGTTTTTTGCACGCTGGAGAGGAGTGTAGAGAGTGAGTGAGATTCCCTCTTGTCAAGCACAGATCTGACCGGCAGCCACGTAGTCGCTCGTTGAAGAGAGAGGCACGGTGCACATTCTGGTGGCGACAGACTGTCTATACTAGTGACGCTCAAATGCGCAGAGCGAGAGAGAAACCAGAGAGAGAGAGAGAGAGAGAGAGAGAGAGAGAGAGAGAGAGAGAGAGAGAGAGAGAGAGAGAGAGAGAGAGAGAGAGAGAGAGAGAGAGAGAGAGAGAGAGAGAGAGAGAGAGAGAGAGAAAGAAAAAGAGAGAGATAGAGAAAGAGAGAGAGAGAAAGAGAGAGATAGAGAAAGAGAGAGAGAGAAAGAGAGAGAGAGAGAGAGAGAGTAAGAGAGAGATAGGGAGAGAGAAAGAGAGAGAGAGAGAGAGAGAGAGAGAGAGAGAGAGAGAGAGAGAGAGAGAGAGAGAGAGAGAGAGAGAGAGAGAGAGAGAGAGAGAGAGAGAGAGAGAGAGAGAGAGAGAGCACAGAGTTAGTAGAGTGATTTCAATTATTATTTAGTAACTATAATTTGGTTGTTTAATAATTAATTATTTACAAGCATATATATATATGCACACATGTTAGAGTTATATATGAATGTATTAAAGTGAGTTAGTATGCATGAATCTATCTCATTGTGTATGGAAATTATGAAGGTATAATTATCACATGGTGTCCGCATATGAGAAGAATGAATGTATATGTAAGCATGGAAGATAAATGCATGAAGATGCATATTAGCATGTGTGAGCATGTGTTTTAGCATAAGCATAAGCATGATTAGAGTGTGCATAAGCGTAAGTGTGTATATATTTGCATAATGATATCATATATGTAGCTATTCATGTCAATATGTTAGTATGCTTAAGTTAAGTGTTAGCATGTGAATGAATGTATGTTAGCATGCATGAGCATGTGTATGAATGCATGTGTTTGAATAATTAATGTGGAAGCATACTTGTATAAGAATGCATTTTAATGGGAATAGGTGCATGTGGTCATGTATGAGCATATAAAAGTATGAGCATGTGTGTTAGTGTATATGCATGGTTAATATGAATGTGCATTAGCATTTGCATGATTATATATATTTAGAGGTGTGTGTAATTTTAGCATGCATGTGTGTTAGTATGTGTATGTATTAGCATATATTAGCATGATTGAAAGCATGCATGTAAAGCGTATTAGTATGCATAAGGAATGTATGCATTAGAGTGCATGTGAATCCTTTAATGTATGCATGAACATATGCATGTGTATGAAAATGTTTATTTTATTTATGATTCTTGTAACATTACTTATCACCTGCTAATGTTTCTTTTTTTGTAGATAAATATTGAAGATTTAAAGAGCAGTTGAAGTGAAGAAAACCATGAAGCGGCAGATTGAAGACAAACCATTTACCTTATATTTCCCTTAGTTTTCCTTTGATCTATTTGTTAGCCATATTTACATATATCTTGTATTAGAGTTGAACCTTTAGCTTTAGCAAGAGCATTTGTCAAATACCGATTTTATTATTTTATTATATTTTTTTATATTTATTTTTGATGTCTTTTGAGGAGTCGAAAAGTAATGAAGTTAGAGTCACATCTGAATCAACTAGTTCTAATGAAAGCATTGTAGATGAGATAATTAAAAATAGGATTACTAAGGAATCATTGATTTCTTCCTCACACAACCATTGTTTAAATACATTTTTAACTCTATTTTCCATAGTTCCACCAGAATTTCCCGATAATCCAACTGTTGAAAATTTTCCTCCAACTCTAGATAGACCACAAAACCCTAGCTTAACTGATAACTTCGTAGAGGAAACCATTAAGGAACGCTTAACAGAAGAGTCACTAGTTTTAAAATCATATCACGAAGCTGTTGCTAGATATAGGGTTGCCCGTCCGTACGGTCCATAGCTACTTAAATTATTTAAATTTATGAGAAGACCTTAGATTTAGTCATAGAAATAGGTAATTTAAATTGTTTGATATTAGAACCCTTATTTCCATAAGCGTGAGTTCACTACAGACACCCCGCATGTGCCGATCAATTTCGGCGCATGAACTGATCCAACATCCAAGCATCTCCACGACCCGACATTGGTGAACCTGACATGAACCATCGGCTTGCGACTCAGATAGATATTTTCAGTTTGCATTGCATGTACATTCGTACGATTCTACATTGGTGCAGCTGCGTCTTCATCCTCGAAGCTGTGGCAATCTCGTGAACTTGCAATCTTCTTAGTGTCGAGGGCTGGTCTATTGACATGAGCGCCTCCACGAATATTGGCAAGTAGGTGAACCTCCTCTCGTCACCCCTTTCATCAACAATTGAAGAACAAAACGTTTGCACCCATTTTAGCAAAAGATGTATTTAGGCTTTGATTACAATCAATAAATGTATTGAATTTCACAAAAGCACTATTTTGAGCCTCATCTTCGAGCCATTGGTATAATTTCTTTTACTCTCAAATTCTTGCATGCGAAATTTTGTTTAAGGGTAAATTATTGGTATAGGCTAAAGGCAACTGTTTGTTAATCATAGGTTAAGCGTCAATCATAGGTTTACTTGCAACATATGGGTATATTTAAAGGCTTATCAAACTAGACTCTAATGGAATTTCAAAATTACTAGTTGAGCATAAGGAAAGAGTAACGAAAGAAGTTCAGTATATTGTTAGGATTGTTCAAGCTAGATCAAATCAAACTACAAAAATGGAAGAACTATTTCAAAATATGATGCATGAGACGCAGGGTCAGAAAGTAGTTGAAACGTTATTAAAAGATAGAGGGAAATTCACTCGTATGAATGTTACAAATTATTTAGACACATTAGGAATTAGCCAAGTTACATGGCTTGCCTGATACAAAATGGAAATCCTATCTTGGACGACTTGCTATAGGTACGGTTAAGGCTATTATGGATCTACCAGACAATAAGTGTGAAGAGAGATGGTGGATGCAATCCAAAGATGAGTAGGTGCTGCTACAACCAGCTTCACATCAGCCAACTGAGACTTCAGAGTTGATTAGTAGACTCTTTGAGCTTCCTAAATCCACCAAAATATCAGCCAAGTACTTTGGAACATGTATCCCAAAAGTTTCAGTCAAGACAGACTAGTTGCGAAATGACTAGCTCCCAAAACTTGCTATTTTTGGACATACACCTGCTGGAAAAAATCAACAGTGCTCTCAACCTGGTAGGAATTAGAAAAATTCCTTTTGGGCATAGCAAATAGACTTAGCAAGCTTCCCAATACAAGTTAAAACACTTCAAATGATGGAATGAGCACTGAGAACAAGTTTCAACAATTTCTAGAACCTCCCCACAATTCTCGGGGCTTTGCAGAGATAGACCAGTGAGCAGTAAAATGCAGATATCTCCAAAAGTATAAATCCAATGACCTTGAACATTTATAGTAGAAACTAGACAGTGAGCGCTATCCAACGCACTTTAAAACACTGACAAACGTTCAGTAAAACTCGAGATATGACCTTCTGAAGGTACTGCTCTGAGTGAGTATAGCAGAGAACAAAACAGAGAAGTACATGATAATAAATGTATAGATTCACATATGATTACAACCACATTGGCAATGAATCTTTGCACAATGGGAGTAGAATGATAGAGCTATGGAGTAAGCTCTTCAATCTCTACAAAATGACATGAAGTGGTCACGTACAAGGCTTGCTAATCGCCCCTTCCTTCTTGGTCCTTTTATAGCTATTCTTGGAGGGAGTTTTGAATTCGAATTCGAATGGCTCCACCTAAAAGTGATCCCCAAAGTTAAGAGAGATTCCCTCAGCTCAAAAATTCGTGACTTTGGTAGTTGGAGCCATGAATTTGCTTTTACATCATGGATGAGGTAAGCCATCCTTTTCCTTTTTTCTTTTTCCATTTACAAGAGATAAAATGTACTCTTTTACAAGAGGTGTTCACATGACTACTCATGTGACTTACAAATGAGGATAATATCAAATATATCAAGCATGTAGGCTTGGGTAAAATGCATCAACAATAAGGAATGGGATGATTTTAGAAAAGAGCTACATAAGGAATTTTACTTAGAGGACTATAGTCAACACAGTAGAGAGGGATTTATGAAATGGATTAGTTCTCCTAAGTCTCACATTTCTTTAACTCAACTCCATAGCGAATTTATGAAAAGATTCTCTCAATTACCTGAACAGGATAGGGTCGCCCTTACCCCAGATATAGTTTTGTATTTTCTTAGAATCTTGACTCCAGATATAAGGGAAGAGGTTGAGCATAGACTTGAAGAACTGGGAAAGAAATATGGGCTTACAGATGACTAGGGTGTAGTGAAAACAGTGGTTGAGGCGGTTGCTCACATGAAGCAACGTAAAACACTCCTTTATGATTCAATGTCTCAACCATCTTCCAGTTTTCCTCCTATTCAGGCAACTAGAGATACACATATAGATTCAAAAGTTGTGCCTACAACATCCACATCTAGAGTACCAACCGAGTTACAATTTGAGATTTTGTTTAACAAGTTGGACAATATGATGCATATGCACGAGAATATGTCTAAAGAGGTATCGGCTTTGCAGACTTACAAGATAAACCTGCAATGCAAACTCATCTGACTATCTATCCTCAACCAGTAAGTGCTCCTAATCCACCATTAGTAGCTCCGAATCATCCATTAGTACCTCCTAATCCTCCCATTATACCCCAAATAATTCCTCAAGCATTTAATCAAAGGAATTTCAATGAAAGGAGAAATTCCAATGTGAGGAGATGTATCTGGTGCGATGCCACAGATTATCTTACCTATACATGCGAAGCTTTGAAAGATGCGAAAGAAAAACGACTTATAATTGATATTGACAAGCGATTATGCGACTATAGAACACATTTACCCTTAGCTTCAAATTCGGGAATGGGATGTAGAAGCTATATGAAAACCTTTCTCAGTCCAAGAAAACTGCTTCTGTTGTTAAACTAGAATATGTAGATAGTGATTCTGATTCCGAGCAAACAAGAGAAACAAGGAACTACTTAATTGAAGCTTTAATGAAGGCTAGAGATGACATTATGCAGAAAACTGTATGGAACCCTCCTGTCGATCAATTCTCGATATATTCGCATATTGCGAACGTTGAAGAGAAAAGAAAGAGGGATGATGAGCAAGATACAAATGAATCAGGTAGACGAATGACTAAAAGTAAGATGAGAGATGGGCCGAAGCCTAAGAAAGTTCAGTTTGAACAAGGCAAAAGTTCTAAAACAAATGAATAGTGAAGAAAAGAAATTAGGGAGGGTAAACAACCTGTGAATAATGAGCCAATTCAAACATCAGATAAAGTAGAGGACATTCCTAGAACTGAAACAAAAATTGAAGACAAACCAGATAAGAAATCAAAACGAGTTCCAAAGGCTATTCTTATTTCAGAACTAGAACAAAAAGTTGATTCAAAGGAAATATTGTATGACATTTTATTGAAAAGTGCAGTAACAATGACATTAGAACAAATCTTTTCAATAGCAAAAATTGAATTTAAGGAAAATTTTATTAAACTAATTAAAAGGAAGAGATTCCCTCTGTCATAAGAGGTAGAGATGCAAGATGTTGCCGATGTAACTCACTTGATTCATGAATCTCTTTCTTCAGACTCAGAGGATGAAGAAAACAATACCTGTAATGTTAACAAAAATTTCTTAGGCCCGATTGTACCAGACGATGAAACCAAAAACTCAGAGAGTGATTTTAGAAAAAGGTTTTGGGCGAGAGGCATTCCTGAGATTAAAATTAAATTAGGTGATGAGAAGAGATCATATTCTGCTTTAGCCCTAATTGATTCTGGGTCTGAAATAAATGTGATATCCAAAGAATTATATGATAAGTTTAAATGGCCTATTGATAAGAATCACGGCTGGATAATGAGAACTGCGGACAATGGTTGTGGATCACTCCTAGGAGCATGTGCCAATATACCTCTAATGATAGGTGGACTCTCGGAAACATTCCACTTTTTCATTCAAGAAAACTTCTCTTATGAAATTATCTTAGGTCAACCATTTATATGCGAAGCTAGAATGGAGACTAAAGTAATGGATGACGGCTCAGCATACGCAAGAATTAGATCTAAAGATGATCTACAATCACTCCAAGTTATGATAGTCAGCCCAAACCATGTATGAAATAGGGAGCAAATTAGAAAGACGCCCATCCGTTCTCATGAAAAGATACGCGAAGATCATATGCCTCTTCGTGAGTTCGGAACATGAAAACTCCTTTAGGCTTAGTTTGCATGTGTACTTTGCCGCAAGGAGCTACTAATTTAGTAGCACATATGATGAACGCCATGAATTCTGTATTACATGACTTCATTCCTAATATAGCCATGCCGTTTATAGATGACATTCCTATTAAAGGATGTGTTGAGAATGCGAAAGACGAGACTTTAGATTCTTCTGGCTGTAGGAAATCTGTGGTAGACCATATCTTAGACTGTGAAAGGATTTTCCAGAGATTTGAAGAGCTTGGTGTCACATTCTCCATTGAGAAATCTGTTTTTGGTGTCAATGAGGTACTTATAGTTGGCCATAATATATGGCCACCTAAGGTTGACGCCATAAACAAGATTTCTGAGACATGTAGCAATATTAGTGAGGTAAGACAATTCCTTGGTGCTTGTGTGTTTTATTCCATTTGGATTCCACACTATGCACATGTTGCTAACTGTCTTTATGCTTTGCTAAGGAAGATTGAAAGTTTCTTTGGACTGAAGATCACTCAAAAGCTATGAAAAAGTTAAAGAAATTACTCTTTGAAGCTCCTGTTTTAAAGCGAGTAGATTATTCTGATCAAAAGCCTATTATTTTAACAGTTGATACAAGTCCCATAGGTATAGGATGGGTTATTGGTTAGGATGACAAAGAGGGTAAAAGGTATGCTGTGAGATTTGGAGCTAAGATTTTACACGATACGCAAAGAAGCTATCCACAAATTAAACGAGAACTCTGGGTTTAGTTACGGCTTTAAAATCCGATAAAGAATATTTTATAGGTGCAAATGTAATTGTAGAGACAGATTGCCTACCTTTGATTGGAATGATTACAAATTGTTCATCACCCGACATTGCCATGCTAAGATGGGTTTCATACATCAAGTTTATAAATCCTGTTTTGATACACATTGCAGGTAAATCTAATCCTATTGCTGATATGATTTCTTGAGCTAGGTTTGATAATGAGGAAGAAACAGAATTAGATATAAATGCAATTAATTATGATTCTAAAGCATACGTATATGAAAAATTTAATATTGAAGAATATGAAGGAGAGTGGCAAGATATTGGGAAGTATCTTAGTACTTTGGTTAGAGCACCTACATGGTCTTCAAATAGATTTAGGAATATTAGGAAAAGAGCTTTCAACTTTTTCCTAAAAGATGGTCTAATTTGGAGACATGCAAGGGGGAAAATTAGATTGCCACAAAGAGTACTAGGTACTAAGAATCTTCAGATGCAAGTCATGAAGAGCATGCATGATACTTTATGGGCTGGACATAAAGGATTCGTAGCTATTTATGAAAAAAATAGAGAAGGATACTAGTGGCCAAGCATTTAGGTTAGTGTTAAAAATTATGTGAATTCTTGTGACGTATGTCAAATTCATTCATCATTCAAGCATAGGGATCCGTTGCATCCTACCTATCCACCGTGCATCCATTATAAGTGGGTAGTAGACTTAGTGACCATGCCCAAAGGTATCGATAAGATGAGATATATAGTTCTTGCACGAGAAGATCTTACTAACCATGCTGAAGGCCGAGCTCTAAGATCTAAGACAACTTTTAATGTATGTAAATTTCTTCTTGAAGATGTAATCTCGCGATTTGGTTATGTAGAAAAGCTAGTGGCTGATAGGGGAGAATAAGATGCGCAAGAGGCTACAGAATTCTTTGCTAGGCATGGAATTCATTTAGCTATTACTACTACCTATAACCCTGAAGCTAATGGGAAGATAGAACAAGGGCATTCTCCTATTATTAAAGCGATTTGCAATGGACAACTTAAGAATTGGCCGAAATTTCTGCCATTTGCATTGTGGGCTGATAGAATGACTTGCACTAGAACGACGGGATATATGCTGGCAGAGTTGATGTACTTCTAGAAACCAATTTTCTGTGTGCACACTCAAATCCTTACTTGGACTACTCTACCATGGGAAGATAATCTCTCTACTGACGATTTATTAGCTCTAAGAATTCAGGAATTGGAGCAAGGGAATGAAAGATTAGAAGAAGCTACAGTTAAATTAAAAGATTATCGACTTAAGAACAAGAAATATTTTGACAAATCTCATAGGTTAAGGCCAAAGCCGATACACATTAATGATTGGGTTTTAATTTATGATAGTATGTTTGATTCTCAATATGATGCTCGTAGGAGACTAAAAAGGTTTTGGTTTGGACCTTATGTGGTGGTCAAAGTTTATGATAATGGAACGTATGCCTTACGTGAATTAGATGGTACTCTTCTTAAGGACTTAATTGCAGGTAAACAAATTAAATTATTTAAACAAAGAGATGAGGAAACTTATGAAGTTATATTTGATGAAGAGCATGATTAATTTATGTATGAATGAATTTGTTTGATGTGGGTTTCTTTTGTAGGAAAGAAGAAGATTATTTGATTATGAAACTAAATAATTTTGTATGTCTAGCTGTTGCTCTTTTATTTTTAACAGGTCTTTGAAGATCAAATTAAGATGAATTTTAGAAAAAATGAAGATGAAGCAGATTGAAGATGAAGTTAATTTTAGGTCGTATTTTTCTATGTCTTAAAATTTTGATTTATGTATTTTATTTGCATTCATATAAAAATTAATTTATAAAACCTGGGATGAAGAATATCATTTTATAAAAGAATCTATTTAACCATACTAGGAAAAACAGGCATGGTTTATCTTTCTAAATTTATAGATTGAGTGAGATTTGTTATGAATAGAAGGATTTGTCGTTCATTTCAGATAATGAAAGTAGTTGTATATGTGTAGGAGCATATTGTTGCATGATTCTTGTCTGTGAAGACCTAGGTCTTTCTTGTACATGCATCTAGATCCTTAGCTCGGACTAAGGAGTTAAGCCTTTCCCCTTCAAAACAAAAAAGTTGCGAATTAATTAAAAAAAAAAGAAACAAGAATATTGATATGGAAGTTATACCTTCTTTCACCCCAAAAAGATATTTACACTTATTATCGACATGAAGTTTACATCATATTTGTATGAAGAAAACTAGTTGTGGAAAACACATCTAGTGATTAAAATTGGGCAAACAAGGCGGATGCCTGTACGAGTAGATTTAGTAGATTTCTTTAGCATGCTTGATTGCTCATATGTGAATGCATTTATATGACGAAACCTACATTTGAGTGAATGAAAATGAATTCTGTTTCATACTAATCTTTGCAAAGTTTATAAATTGATGAAATGTGATTAATGTTTTGTTGAATGAACTGGTTCATAGTTTAACTTTATAATTTAATATGTTTTCATTACCAGATTGATGATAAATAAACTTCATGTGCATGATTGAATGAAAGATTAAAAATTTGATAAGTTAAAATATGTTTATAAAAGAATTGATGTTATTCTATGGTTTAATTTTAGGATAATCATTGAAAATGCTGCTTCCCTTAATCTGCACGTTAGCCCATCAGGACGATGTGCAGGTTTGGTGGCGGTGGATGTCGGAAAGATTTGCATCTTCCAGTTGACGACCAGAAAAATGAAAATAATTTTATTGGTGAACTCTAACCTTGTATATCACTATTGATGAGTTGTTTTGGTTGGAACTAACTACTTTTGAAGTGTTTACAGGTACAATTGATGAAGAAGAAAATGTGCTCATATTAGGGTTTAACCTAATTACACATTTAATGAGTTTTTTATATTCATACAAGCAAGATGTATGGGTATAAAACCCTAGGGTTTCATAAGTTCATATGATTTTATGTCGGTAGGGCTAATCAAAAGGGTCTCAAAAAACTCTAATGGGTTAATGCTAGGCTGTATTTAAGTTTCAATGGGTTAATGAGTGGTTTTCAAACGGATTTTATGGATTTAGTATGTTTCAAAGGTTAAAACAATTGGAATTTAATTAATTTTACCTATAGTTTGAACATTGTTTAAGTTAAATTTAAAGTATGATTTAATTAGTTACCTTAATAGTATGTGTGAATTTAAATACTAAGGTTCTAATTAATTAAAACCTTCAACTAAGTTTAATTTAAATGAATTATTTAATTAGGAAATTTAGGATAATTAAATTAAACTGATAATTAATATGAATAAATAGCTAGTGGTGTGTATGAATGCTAGATAAGAGAATGGTATGTGAGAAGTGTGTATGTAAAGTGGTTAAAGTGAGTAGTTAAAAGTGTGGTAGTTATGTGTGCAAGTTAAAAGGGTGGATTATATTATTTATGTAATTAAAGTGTGTGGAAAGCCAATTCAAAGTGTGGTAAATATGTGTGGGCAAAAGTGTGGTTGTAGGATAAAGTAAAAATAAAAAGAGTGGTATAGGAAGGATTCTATGAGTGTATAAATATGTGTATTAAGCTCTGTTCTTTCCTAATGTTTTTTTTTGCAAGTAGTTCTCTTTCTTCCTTAGCATAGAGAATTGATTGCTTCTTTTCATTTTTTTCCGACTCTTATGATTCGTGAGCGATTGTTTGTTTTTTTCCTTTCCCTCCTCTGTAGAGAAATATGCCTACCTCCTGATTTCTGCTCCACGTATGCATAGTTAGAGCAAGACTAGCTTTTCTTCTAGCATGAATTTTAGAGCGGGAGAGTGCGAGAAACAAGAGTTTTTGGCGACGTTTTGGCAGCATGTGACGATGATAGAGAGAGGTAGTGGCTTCCTCTAGCTGCTGATGGTGATTTGTACATCGCGCGTAGCACGCAGGAGAAGAGAGAGAGGACATATGAAATAATTTATGGCCTTCTTTGCCCAGGGCTGCTGATAGCAACATACGACGCATGTTGGTGAGAGTGATGGACCGTTGCATAGAAATTTAGGTGTTAGAGAGAGAGAGAGAGAGAAGTTTTGCGCATGTTAGAGAGGAGTGTAGAGAGTGAGTGAGATTCCCTCTTATCAAGCACAGATCTGATCGGCAGCCACATAGTCGCTCGTTGAAGAGGGAGGCACGGTGCACATTCTGGTGGCGACAGGCTGTCTATACTAGCGGTGCTCAGATGCGAAGAGAGAAAGAAATCAGAGAGAGAGAGAGAGAGAGAGAGAGAGAGAGAGAGAGAGAGAGAGAGAGAGAGAGAGAGAGAGAGAGAGAGAGAGAGAGAGAGAGAGAGAGAGAGAGAAAGAGAGAGATAGAGAAAGAGAGAGAGAGAGAGAGAGAGAGAGAGAGAGAGAGAGAGAGAGAGAGAGAGAGAGAGAGAGAGAGAGAGAGAGAGAGAGAGAGAGAGAGAGAGAGAGAGAGAGAGAAAGAGAGAGATAGAGAAAGAGAGAGAGAGAGAGAGTGAGAGTAAGAGAGAGATAGGGAGAGAGAAAGAGAGAGAGAGAGAGACAGAGAGAGAGAGAGAGAGAGAGAGAGAGAGAAGAGAGATAGAGAGAGAGAGCACAAAGTTAGTAGAGTGATTTCAATTATTATTTAGTAACTATAATTTGGTTGTTTAATAATTAATTATTTACAAGCATATATAGATGCACACATGTTAGAGTAATATATGAATGTGTTAAAGTGAGTTAGTATGCATGAATCTATCTCATTGTGTATGGAAATTAGGAAGGTATAATGATCACATGGTGTCCGCATATGAGAAGCATGAATGTATATGTAAGCATGGAAGAGAAATGCATGAAGATGCATATTAGCATGTGTGAGCATGTGTTTTAGCATAAGCATAAGCATGATTAGAGTGTGCATAAGCGTAAGTGTGTATATATTTGCATAATGATATCATATATGTAGCTATTCATGTCAATATGTTAGTATGCTTAAGTTAAGTGTTAGCATGTGAATGAATGTATGTTAGCATGCATGAGCATGTCTATGAATGCATGTGTTTGAATAATTAATGTGGAAACATACTTGTCTGAGAATGCATTTTAATGGGAATAGGTGCGTGTGGTCATGTATGAGCATATAAAAGTATGAGCATGTGTGTTAGTGTATATGCATGGTTAATATGAATGTGCATTAGCATTTGTATGATTATATGTATTTAGAAGTGTATGTAATGTTAGCATGCATGTGTGTTAGTATCTGTATGTATTAGCATATATTAGCATGATTGAAAGCATGCATGTAACGTGTATTATTATGCATGAGGAATGTATGCATTAGAGTGCATGTGAATGGTTTAATGTATGCATGAGCATATGCATGTGTGAAAATGTTTATTTTATTTATGATTCATGTAACATTACTTATCACCTGCTAATGTTTTTTTCTCCAGATAAATATTGAAGATTTAAAGAGCAGTTGAAGTGAAGAAAACCGTGAAGAGGCAGATTGAAGACAAACCATTTACCTTATATTTCCCTTAGTTTTCATTTGATCTATTTGTTAGCCATATTTACATATATCTTGTATTAGAATTGAACCTTTAGCTTTAGCAAGAGCATTTGTCAAAAACCGATTTGATTAATTTATTATATTTTTTTACTTTATTTTTGATGTCTTTTGAGGAGTCGCAAAATTAATGAAGTTAGAGTCACATCTGAATCAACTACTTCTAATGAAAACATTGTAGATGAGATAATTAAAAATAGGATTACTGAGGAATCATTGATTTCTTCCTCACACAACCATTCTTTAAATACATTTTTAACTCTATTTTGCATAGTTCCACCAGAATTTCCCGATAATCCAACTGTTGAAAATATTCCGCCAACTCTAGATAGACCAAAAAACCCTAGCTCAACTGATAATTTCGTAGAAGAAACCATTAAGGAACGCTTAATAGAAGAGTCACTATTTTTAAAATCATATCAGGAAGCTGTTGCTAGATATAGGGCTACCTGTCCGTACGGTCCATAGCTACTTAAATTATTTAAATTTATAAGGAGACCTTAGATTGAGTCATAGAAATAGGTAATTTAAATTGTTTGACATTAGAACCTTTATTTCCATAAGCCTGCGTTCGCTAAAGACACCCCGCGTGTGGCGATCGATTTTGGCAGCTGAACTGATCCAACATCCGAGCATCTCCACGACCCGACAACGTCTTCAACAAAATTGGTTGGAAATTTCAAGAACAAATATATAATTTTTTTTTGTAAAAACAAAAACCTAGTCACTCATTGTCTTTGCATGTCAAACTTATCACATATGAGCTTGAAAAGATAAAATCAATTGAAGTTATCTTATAGCATCCAATGTCTAGGTAAATCTTAGATTCAAAATTCATTTGAAAATCTTTTGTAACAAGCGTTTTGACACGGACATAGCTTTGACACATAATTCTTTCATATAGTTTCCGTGTACACCATCTTGTGCTCCAAACCTCTTTGAGATCTAGCCACGACCACAATAAAACCTAATCCTTGAAATCTTAGCCTAACGTAATCTTAGCCAAGTGAATCAAATCTTTGGTTCCCTTATTAGTGTATATCTGAGTAATTAAGTAATTTAGACTTTAAGTAATTTAATGTAATTTGATGTTTAATGCAATGAACTTTTGATTTCATATCTACTTGATGTGACATTTGATATGACATCTTCACTTGATCTCGGAATTCTACTAATTCAAAAAGGTAATTCATCTTCAGTCTTCTTTGAACTGAGTGAAGATGAGCTCAATCTTTTCAGTGGATGCTTGGGCATCAACTTCCTCTGCTCATATTGATACAGTTTCAGATTTATTGTTCTCAGTTGACCCTTTCCTCATAAGTGATGATCCGTATGGTTTAGAACATGGTGATGATTCTATGTTTTCTGTTGAGTCATTTAAGTTATCCAATTCATAGTGCAATGCTGCTCAACCAAATGCACCTCTTGATCTCCCATCTAATCCAACCATTGATTTCCCTCTGACTCAAGTGCATGTGGAGCAACGGAAAGGCAAAGCAAGCTCAATCTACGTTTTAAAAGAAGGCCTCGTGAAGTAAGTCAAAAAAGATTTAAATTTCTTCTTTCAGATAGACAGATTGCATTGGATATTGTGAAGCATTGTTGTGGTTTGAAATGGTTGTACAATTTAGGAATGACGAAACTAAAGCACCTAAGAGAGAAATTCCTCCATTTAGATAGTGAAAGGTAGGATATATACCTTGTTTCTCACATGCAAATGATTGAGGATAACATGTCAGTAACACATGTTGCTTTTGAATATTTCTTTAGTCAAGGGATGCGATGTTGTAGGGCTTCATTTAAAATTGCAATGGATGTGAGAAATTTTAGAATACATACGGTTCAACAGGGGCTTATGAATTGGGATCTCATTTTGGATACGTTCAATGTTGGGACCAAAGGATCAGTTGCACGTCATGCAATGAGTTGGGTGATGAACTATTTTAGCTTGCATTGTGAGGTTACGCCTACAACTGGAAGGTTGCACTTGTGAGATAACTTTACTCGCCGAGAGGTATTTCAAATATATAGAGAAGACATGGAAAATAGAAATGAGAAGTATGTGTTGTATCATCACTTTACTCGATTAGGGAAGCAAGAGTTTAACAATGTGTCTATTCCTCATAAAGTTAGAATGGGTGAATGTTTAGTTTGTGCCACTTTGAAAAACATGGCAAAGGGGGCTACAACACCACAAGAAAGGAATAATTTTAAAAACCTTCTTAACAACCATCATGAGAGTCAAGCTTTAGAGAGAAAGAAAGCAATTCATCATCGAAGTAAAGCACTCAGAAATCCGGAGCATTATATGTGTTTGTTGATCGTTCGTATGGATAAAAAAAAAACTTGTTTGCCACATTTTTCTCGCATCCCTAAGGACATTGGAGATGAAGTCCTTGTGCAAATGCATTTGGTTGGTGCTTTGGTATACAATGGAACTGTAATGTCCAAGGTTTTCTTCACATATCCGAATGTGCATAATGATCCAAACCTTATAGTTACTGTCATTCATCGGGTTTTGCAATCATGGAAGGGTCTTTTGCCACCAACTCTATATTTGCAACTTGATAATACTGCAAGAGAGAATAAAAATTCTACTGTCTTTGGATATTTGAGCATGCTTGTTGATAAATAGGTATTTTAGAAGGTTAAGGTAAATTTCCTTCTGGTCGGGCACACTCATGATCACATTGATCAAATGTTCAATACTTTCTCTAAGAAGTTGGCACATAACAATGCTTTTACTCTTTTGATTTTATATGAGCTGATTTTAGAAGCATATACTCCAAAACCAGAAGTTCAACACCTCACATAGATTTATAACTTTAAGCACTTTTGCTCAATGGGCCTTGATAACACTGCTAAGGTTTTGGCTCCATTGCACAATATTAGTTTCAACCATGTATTCTTGATGAGGAGGTTTGATGAAATAACCCTTTTATTTGCAAAGCAGTATTCATCTTCTCTTGGGTGGGAGCCTAAAGAGGGATGCAAATTCTTATTGCAGGTGCCTAATTTGTTTGTCTATGGTGCAGAACAATCACCATATGAAGATAAAAACAATACAGAAAGATTTGGAAATGTGGTTGATCAAAGTATAAGCTAGATGCATGCACTCATTGAAAAGAAGAGACATATTGAGCATGCAAAAAAATATGGTGGAGATCAAGATGTATCTTGGTGGGAGGACTTTTTCAATCATCAAGAACAGATTATATAGTATACGATTGCAGGTCATTAGCGAGTTCATGTTCCATTCACATGGGATTTCTGTACACAAAGATCCGTGAATGTGGCCCAAGCATGTAATGCAGATGCACTTTAGAATTTTATACATCCACCATAAAGAAATATTTATGTAGGCCCCAGGATAACAAAACAGGCTGAAGCAAGATGGCAAGGAAATTTAATAGAGATAAATGTTGGAACACTTATTGCAATACTTGCTGATGGTGATGAGGCTACCAGACCATTTTGGATTGCAAAGGTTTTAGAGATAACTAAAGATATTGATCAGAGAAGAATAGAGGCTTTGATGGTGCATTGGTATTACACTAAAAGTAGTAATGCACTCACAGCTAAATATAACTTAGAAATCGTGTGTGATACTAAACAAACAGGCTCAGAAAAGAAAAAGAATATTCAAAGCACATCCACTCTTAAAATGGATGATGTAGATATTCTTGCTTATGATTTTTCCATGACAAAAACAAGGCACTTGAGGAAACCAACCATCAATATGATAAAACAAAAGCTTTCAGATATATGTGGTACATCAAATCATAGGCAAACAAGAAGATTTGTGCATGACACTGTAGAATTTGGTATGTATGTGGATGAAGATAGAGCTCTTGTGGATATAGAAGAAGAAGAAGAGAGCTCTCAATAGTATGAGACTGAATCAAGTGCATCAGATGATGAGGGTGTAGACATATATCGACATAGTTGTGAGTTGCATTGAAACTCTCTAACATTTTTAGTGCTTATGTAAATGCCTCAAAGTAGTTTGGTTAATGAAACCATGTTTCATAGAGATTTTGAATATCAATCAGATATCCACCCATTGAAAATATGTCTTAAATGTTATTTTTGTATAAGAATTATTCAGTTTTACATTCTTTATATAGATTTTAGACATTTCAATGTCTTATCATATAGATTTTGAACATGTCAATGTCTTATCATATAGATTTTGGACATGTCAATGTCTTATCTAGTGAAATTTTGACTACATTTTGAGCTCTTTTTTATGAGAAAATGACAAAAAATGTCAAAAAATCACATGTTTTCACTTCATTTTTGAAATATATGTATACTGGTATAAAGGAATCTCAAACATAAGTTGCCATTTGCTTGATTTTTGAAGAGGATGTTCTCTTTTTATGACATAGTTCTCATTTGTTCCGACTCGCTGTTATATATATATATATACACACACACATACATACATACATACATACATACATACATACATACATACATACATACATACATACATACATACATACATACATACATACATACATACATACATACATGCATGCATACATACATACATACATACAAAAATATATATACACATGCAAACATACGTACATATGTACATACATACATACATAACTATATACACAAATACTTGCATACACACATACATGGATACATGTACACATATATACATAAATATCATACATAGAAAGATATATACATACTTCCTTAATTTCTTACATGCATACATACTATACATACATGCATAGATACCTACTTAATATTTAATTGAGTATGTAGTTAAACTATATAGAAACTAGAATTTTAGGATATAATAAGGGTTGTACGATATGAATTTTATTATATATAAGTCATTGTATAAAACCTTCATGTTTTTACAATTTATATTAATGTACAAAGTTATATATATATATATATATATATATATATATATATATATATATATATATATATATATATATATATATATATATATATATATATATATATATATATATATATTTATATAATCTCGGCTTTAACAGAAATATTATAACATATATTTAAATATATTATAAATTAGGGTTCTAGGGTGAATATTACTATATGTAATTAAATATATACAAATGTAGTTTTTAGGATAAATATAATTGTACACACATAAATATACAAAAATTAGGTAATATTAGTAATATTACTATATATAATTAAATATATAAAAAACTAGGGTTTTTGAATAATTATTAGTACATATTCCTAGAATATATGAAGCATTAGGGTTGTGGAATTCATAATTGTATATATGCTTAAAACTTTGAAAACTACGGTTTTATAGTAGATATTACTAGATATAATTAAATTTGAGAAAAATAGTATCTATTATTAATAATTGGATGTATAATTGAATTTATAACGATTAGGGTTGTAAGATAGATATTATTATATATACTCAACTATATAAAAAATTAGGTTTCTAGGATTGAAATTAGTAGATACATTTATATATATTAAAAACTAGGGTTAAAGGATAAATATTAGTATATTTACTTATATACCTAAAAAATTAGGATTTTACAATTTATAATAGTAAATATACTTAAAACCTATAAAAAAGGATTTTAGAATAAATACTATTATAGATCATGAAATGTTAAGATAGGATTTTAGCATTTTCGGACTTATATTATTATATATAATATAAATCCTAAAATCCTATTTTTAGAATAAATAGGATTTTCGGATTTATATTATTATATATAATTAAATAAATAAATAAATCAGGGTTTCACGATAAATATTAATAATATATATTAAATTCAGATTTGTAGGATTAATATTAGTATTTATAATGAAGTATTTAGGAAATTATGATTTTATGATAAATTTCAGCATATAAACATAAATATAGGAAAATTAGGGTTTTAGGATCAGTATTAGTGTATAAAGTTTAATATATACATAATTATTGTATTACGATAAATATTAGTAGTGGGATACTTTATGCCAATCATTGGTAAGTCTTGCATTTCTTCATGATAAAAAATCAGCCTTGTGAACACTATAAGATATTAAAGTCGATGAGTACATATTGTGCATTAAAAACTTCAAACATCACCTATTTACTTTTATAGCTTTCAAGGAGGCAATGCCACCATACTTAGTAAGAACATTCAAACATCATATATCATGAATAGATACCAAATCCATTAAAAGAAAGAAATCCACATATTACAAGAAAGAGAAATGCACAAAGAGAGGGAGAGAGAGAGAGAGACAGAGAGAGAGAGAGACCTATCAACTTGAGTTCAACATTACTTGATAGTCATTTTTACACATGTTCACATCCACACTCATCTCATTAAAGTGATCTATGGGAGGTACCCATCTGAATAGCAAGCTGAGATTAACGACAAAGTAACATTAAGATGTAAGAACTTGTGAAATGGAAGAGGAGGGATGAAAAGAGATGTACATAGGGCAATGAAGTAATGCTAAAACCCTAAGTTGATAGCTTGAGTTTACTTAGAGAGAGGGTTTTATTATCTATTACCTATTTATTATTTTGTAAATGTTATTTCTGTGAGTTTGTTTTTGGTAGCATGGCAAACAATATCACACAACATTACTATAGTGTTACTTAATTCCATGAGATCTTATTTTGCATGTAGAAACACAGCTTTGCATCAAAGATGTGTACCACATCTATCAGCAAACTCCTCAGAGCACTCCATCATAATCTCCTATTGGACCACCCACAAGGTAGGTCATACCTATAAGGGAGGTACCATTTAGATATTTGATCTTCATACTTCTTATGGGTCAGGTTCTTCACTCGTAGATGTGCTAGACCTTGTAGAGCCTCACAAATATTAGCTACCTCATAATAACGATTATGAGGTGTACAATCAATCGAGAATGGATTTTTTGGTGGTGATGATGCACATCCACCAACAAAATCACATTAATCATCAGATCCTACTACTAGAAACACACTAAACACACCTTAAGGTGCCCATAAGCATGATAACTTATAGGTATATAGATGTGATCACAATGCATTCATCCACATACATAGAGTCTTTATTTGGCATATCGGTACATGTAAATGCATGCAGTCACTCATTTAGGTGTACCATAACAATAACACACTCCTTCACTAAAGGAGCAAGATAGAAAAATATGTCAATGCATGCAGTCATTCATTTAGGTGTAGCATAACAATTACACACTCCTTCATTGAAAGGAGAAAATCCATGGATGCTTGGGAATTTCTTCTAGATGGTTAAAAATTTTTTTGGTTGAAAGTCTAAAACATACACATGTTTGAGTGATGAAAGATGATCATGATGAGCTTCAAAAGACCTCCTAGAATATTGAACATGAGTGGGATATGCTAGTAGAGGAGGTGCATGATATAGATCATTATTGATATCAAAGATAGGAGCAATTTCGTGTCTCAAAGACCTTGGGGCCTCTCATTTTGGTAGTGGGAGGTTGGAGATATTAACCCATGAGTTTGTTTTTTTTATTTTGGTTTTATATAGATACATGATTTTTTTTTGTTAGTTACTTTTCTTATTTATCATATGTAGTTTGTAGCCATTGATTCTCATCCTGCATATGTAAAGGAGGGACTTAATGAGGTTTTGATAGTGAAAGAAGGAAAAAATAATTAAAGATCAGTGCAATCTAAAACACCATATCCAATATATGTAGAGATACAAGAAAAATCATAGGTATTGAAATACATAATTACCAAATTTTCAACTTGACAATCTTTTTATGTTCTACGCAAGGGCAATCTACAACAATATTTCATTGAACCTTTTTTTGAAAGAGGCTTTACGAGAGCATTTCTCACCATTTAGAGATAATTTGACAAGTCTTACCCCTATATCTAATTTCTTCTTGATTTTAAAGTGGATTTATGTGGAAAGAAAAATAATAAGAAATGAATAGGTGAGCTTAATGGTATCACATGTTTGATTAAGCTACAAAGATTATTATTAAGGATCCTATGGATGATAGGAATTAATAGAGGAAAAAGAAGGACAAATATTTGGAAAAGCTCTCATCCATACAAAAAACCTTTTGCATCACCTTAGCATCAATATTATTCGTGAGAAATTATAGAATCCTTTTGGGTAAAATGAGATTTCAGTTATAAACAAGGAAACATTGCAAGACAATTAAGGAGGATTATAAACAAGAATGGTATTTTTTGCCTCCTTAGTGGGCAATCCTCTTTTTTTTTTGCTTTTTTGTCCCTCTACAATGAACACCCTATGGTGTCTAAAAGGGGGAAAGGTTTACAGTTAAAAATCCTTCTGCCTAGATAGTCGATGGACTTAACAATAGACCACTCTTTGGGCTACTTGTGGGAATTTACTATAGATCTTTCGTTTGCAATATTCTAGAACACTTCTCTCTTAATGGGGTTCCATAGTAGACGAGCACACATTTGCTTCTCGAAGTAGAGATTTCTTTCAATGAACTTGTTTACATAATAAAAGGAGCTTGTTTAAACATTTCCAAATGACAATGATAAAAGAAAATGGGAAGATAAGGTGTCCCAATTCTTCCCTACCACTCATGCATCACTTGCACCAAGAAGAAGCACCACACATTTTAATAGCTTTGGCATTGGTCCATATTCGCCTATATAGAATCTGCTACATAAGCACCACTTTCTCATTTGAGATAAGTAGATGCCACAAATCCTTCATATTAACTTACCATCTAGTCCATTTTGAGTTCGCAAACCAGTTTTTGCTAAGAGAGTGATGAAATTCTTTTTTCCTTTTGCCTCTTGAGATATCTTCCATGTTGTTACTACTCTTCCATCTCACACCCTCCAATCGAGAGGGTTCTTAACCTAGCATGAGAGAAGATTTAGAGTCGTTCCAAGCATTGCTTCTATGTCTTATTTGATCTTAGTCTTCAAGGTTCATTATGGGATTTGGATAAATGTATTCAAAATTGATACAACAGCTTCTATCTTGGTGCTAGAGGAAGGTTTATTGGAAATTCTCTTAGCTATTTGGAGGTTCTCAGAATCCACTCTCATCTCATGATACTTGCCATTCGGAACCAAGTAGATTCCTTCTCTCTTTTGCCAATAATCCAATACCAATCATTATCGATAGTGCAAAAAGGTTTATTTCAGTTCCACTTTTTTGGCAAAGACCACACTAGATCGGACTCATTTGGGACAATCATTAATGGGGATAATAAAAGAATAAATAATCTAAGCCCTTTCTACCTGGGGATCCCAACAAGAGAAAGCTCATGCCCATCATTGAATGTACATCAACCATGGAAAGAATTTGAAGAGAAATAACATTAGTTATACATATGACCCCATAAAAGATTAACTATGTTTTGAGAAAAAAAAAAAAGAAGATCCGATCGCTACCTAGAAAATGAATAGGAAATAAAGTAGATGAAACTCTTATGAGATGAAGAGGGTTGGAAGACTTGTAGCCAAAAAAGTTTTTCCATCTTATTATTGCTGTTGAATTTTATATTTTATTTGATATCTCTAAAGAAACATCTTTGACGCCAAAAGGCACTTGCAAGAGGTTCCGTCCTATTAGAGATATGAAAAATTTGGTTATGCCTAAAATAAGTTTCGAAATCAAATGCCTTGTTTGGATCTCTCCTATGCCTTTGCACAAGTCTTCCCATGTATCATCTTCGGACACATTACCTCATTTAACCATTACTTTGTGGGATAAGGGGAGTCCCATCGATTCTATACCCGTGGTTTACCGCACCTTCAATTAGTTCATTGTCATTGTTATCTAAGCTTTCCGGGAGACTAAAATTTAGCCAAACTTCCTCGTTACAAAAAATTCAGTTTTTATCCAAGGGACAAAAAGAACTAGAACCTGTAACGTTTTCAATGCATTTTCCAACCAAAAGAAAAAAGATGTCCTCGGAAGAGAAGACATGTATCTAGGAAGAAAGCGGAAACTTTATCGTGTTAGTTTTTTTGAAGAAACATGAAAATTATATTAATGGTGAAACGTATAGATGTACAAAGGGCAGGACCCCTGCACCACAAAAGCAAGACCACATACAAAGCAGACTTCACCCCCTAAGGCACCCTGAAGTGACTATTACAAGGGCTTAAAGACTCATAGAGATCAATGGAGTAGACTTTGAAGTTACAAAAGGAAGAGCTCAGCGTTGAGTAGATAAGAAAATCATATCATATTTGATACTAGAGTAAAGCTCTAGCAGAGAGTCCCTCCATTAGTGGGAGGGGTAGACTGAAGATGAGCACCTAACTGAAACTCCTTAGTGGGGGAAGATCTCACAGCTTCGAGACATTTAGTTCCAATGTTCCTGAAGCCTTGGATGAAGGAGAAAAGCATAGGATTTTTAGCTTTTTTAAGGATAGCTTCATTTCTACTTCTTCATATCCACCATAAAATATGTAACCTCCATAGGATCCAGAGAATGAAGTCTAATCTGTTGCAAGTGCAAAGAGGGATCTCCTTATAGCTCCAAGAGAGGTTGAGCTACTGGAAAATAGGTTGAAGATAGCTCCAAAAGATTTGAGCATGCTTGCAATTGAAGAAAAGGTGTGGGACGTCCTCCACATTGGCACAAAATATACATACTTCACCATTAACAGTAATCTTCCTAGATTTGGCACCACACCATATCCCATTATGTATGATGAGCAAGAGTAGGAGAGAGTGCTTTATATGGTAAGGAAGATTCCAAACCCATAAAAATCTATGATGCCACTGTTTGAGTTACACGTGTGCGGAAGCACGCGAACAACACAAGGAAGAAGAAGAAGCTTGGAGCACAACACACAATACTGAATGTATTACTAGATAATGTACAAAGATAAGTAGCCCATTAGGGCAATAGGCATATATACAAGCCGAGGGGAAAAAACCTCCTAAAGAGGGAAAAAAGTGCCCCAAAGGTCCTAGAGTGTTCACACACATCACTACCTAAATATATCAACAAATCCCCCCTAGGAGTAATGCGGTGAACAAGTAGCTGGCACTCATGTATAAAGAAGTGCCAAGCTATGTGGAAATCACTCCACAAAAGGAAGTAAGGCCAAAGCTCTGCGCAAAACTTCAAAGTTCTCCCTGAGCAGAGCCTTCATGAAAAGGTTTGCAATGTTCTCCTGTGTGGCACATATGCCAAGCTGAAATCCCCAGCAGAGAACCTCTCCCTAACATAATGATAATGCACCTCAATGTGCTTAGTGCTAGCATGGAACACAGGGTTCCTCGCAGTTGCCAATGCACTCTGACTATCAGTGAAGATGATGGTTGCAGAAGACTGACCAACACCCAAATCAGCCAGAAGGCGTCTGAGCCACACACACTCCACAGTAGCTGTAAAAGCTTTCCTATGCTTAGCCTCACAACTGGAAGTAGCCACAGTAGGCTGCTTCTTGCTCAACCAAAATATACATGAGCTACCAAGCATGAAGCAAAAGCCACTTGTGGACACACGAGTGTCATAGCAACCAGCCCAGTCTGAGTCAGAAAAAGCATGCAAATCTGGCGGTAGTGATCCCCCCTTGGGATAAAACAACCCAAGTAGGGAAAGATGCGCTTAACCACCTCCCAATGCTTGACACCTGGGCAATGCATAAACCTGATCATCTGTGAGACAACAAACTATATATCTAGCATAGTAATCCATAAGTAAATCAAGCATCCAACAGCCTATAGTTATATAGATAAATAAATATAAAAAGTATTAGTGTTTTAAATAATTTAATTAAATATATACAATTAAATATGTATAATTAAATATATAAAAATAGGATTAATTAGGAAAAAATTTGAATATATAAATAAATATATATATAAATTAGGATTTTAGGTTTTTAGGATTAAGATTAAGGTTTTAGGGTTAGGGTTTTAGGTTTCTAGGATTAGGATTAGGGTTTTAAGGTTTTAGGGTTTAAGGAAAAAAATGAATAAATAAATAAATATATATATAAAATAGGGTTTTAGGTTTTTAGGATTAGGATTAGGGTTTTAGGGTTTTAAGATTTAAGGAAAAATCTGAATTAATAAATAAATATATTTATATATTTAAAATAGGATAATTATATAGATAAATAAATATAAAAAGCACTAGTGTTTTAAATAATTTAATTAAATATATATAATTAAACATATATAGATTAAGGTTTTAAGATTAGGGTTTTAGGTTTTTTTAGGTGTTTAAGTATTTAGGTTTTAGTATTTCAGGTCTAAGTCTTTAGGAGTAAGATTTTTAGGTTTAATAAAAAAAACAAATGATCTAAAATGTCCATATTATAGGAGATGGCTTCTTTGGATCCAGAGGAGAGAATGGCGTGTCCTTGCTCTCAGTGCAAGCACTCAGTGCAAGTATCAAATTTATCGAAAACGACGAATTTGTACTGCACATGTTAGAGAGTATGGATCCTTTGATAGGAGTCGACTAGAAACCCTATGCTACCATTCGCATGGTCCCCCAGGTGAGCAGATAGACCCAAACGACATTGCACCGATAACCTCTCATGGACAAAAGAGAACAAAGAAGGACTTAGACGTACAAGCAATTACTAATAGTATTACACAGAATGAACAAATCGAAGAGATGCTCGAAGCATTTTATGAGATGGATGAAGATCATGATGGTGGTGAAGATGTCGAGAGTATCATGGACACAACAAAATTTCCACGATCAGAAGTCGATGAAGAATATGAAAACATGCAAAGAATAACTCATTTACCACTTTACAATGGAGCAAAGATATCTGTACTACGTGCATCACTCGCGATGCTCAATCTGCAATCCATTTATGGATGGTCAGATAGTAGTGTCACTGAATTGTTCAGGTGTCACTCCTGTGGGTGGTGCTACTCCCGTAGGAGGTATGTCTTCTAGCTTTGTGACTCCAACACGACCATCTTTTTAGCCATCTCCTACTGGGTCTAGTAGTAGACATGTGCGTTCGACGCCTCAGCGCGATACAGGTTCTGGCTCGTCTCGTAGATCGAGGTCATGCTCTGGAGCAAGAGGTTCTAGGAGTGGATCTACAGGTAGGTTTGGAGGAGGCGCCTATTGTGGAGGTAGTGCGATAGACATTGTCTCGCCCGCTTCTACACCTAGCACGAGTACCTCAGATGACCACATACACCTTGGGGTGCTCATGACCATGATGACTCCAAGGCGTATAGTATCCGAGATGGAGCTCAGGTGATGGATGCGCCTGGCAAAGCAATGTCTGCACGTATACGGTAGCTTTTCTCCATACAATTTGGACACTCCATCATGCTGAAATGGAGTGAACAGGATAAAGATCCGAAGAATTATATCACACAAATGATTTATCAGGAGTTCCGACCAGCTGATGGACAGTCTCTTGTCAGTTCAGAGTGGATTCTACACACCGCACGTGAGGTGATGTCCCATCCACGATCAGAGGCTCGTGATGCTTTCAGAGCAGGCTTACCAAAGCCTGTATGGTTAGATGCTGAGAAGTGGGATCTGATTCGCGACGAGCAGCCGCAGACTCCTGACCGATATCGCCAGCAGTGAGATGCCACAGCCACACGTTTAGATACGGTTGGATCGTCACATTTGGGCAACGGTGGATATGACACGATGTGTCATAAGTTTGTAAGTACCATTTCATTTATTGAATTTATTTGTGTTAAGTTTCTCATGTATGTTCCTCTAATGTTTTGTATGTTTGTTGCAGGAGCTGGTAATGAGTCATCCTCCAACACGAACGGAAGAGTCTTACGGATATCAGCACGGATTGACTGCACTATTGGAGGACTTGGAGGGACAGGGTGCAGTCGTTTCATGGGAGTGTTTGTGATGGGGTGATTAATTTATAAATTTGGTTTTTACTTGTTTGCAATTTCATGTGAATTTATCTCATTCCATTAATGTTCTTTGGACTGTTGATATGGAACGTTCTTTGCATGTGTATGGCAGTGGCACACCAAAATTTTGTATTTGATTTTTATATGGCAATGCATTGCTTTGCCATATTTTGTAAAATTTTCATATATGATAGTCGTTTGCCACACTCTTGTACATGCTTCATTTATGAAATATATCACTTTCTTTGTACATGGTTCATGGTTCATTCTGATTATCTCTTTTGTGTCCAATAATATTCTGTTTTATGAAATCATATTTCAGTTGACATTAGAGTACACATCACATGTACTCGGTTTTTTTTGGGTAGAGTGTATTGTCTTTTGTTAAGCAACATCATGGTAATGTTGCTGTAGCAAAAGACAACACACTCTGCCCAAAATTTTTTTTGCAAATATGATCATCGGTATACGTGATGGTACTCCAAGTAATGTCATCTGAATAAGTGTCCGTACACCCAAGGGGCGCCGTTATACACGACGGTGCACCCAGCAGAGGCATCGGTATGGGCGTTGGTAAGAGCATCGGAATTACTGACGCTTATACGGACGCTCATACCGATGCCCATACCGACGCTTATATCGATGCCCATACCAATGCTATAGTACCGATGCGCATATCGACAGCTACACCGACGTCGTGCAAAAAATAGCCGCGTTCATTTCCCTCGGTAAAGACCTCGGTATATGGGCGATTTGTTGTAGTGTTGCTAGTTCATATTTAGATGAAATGTATTTGGTGTCTAAAAAGTAACAATGAGTCAACATATGAGTCAATGGATCAGGTATCTTGAAGTCAAAAGTGGCACTTGACTCTTCCATGGCTTTGTCACTTATTAGAGACACAAGACCTTCTGTTGTGACAATTTTTGGAGTGGTGGCAGGTCCTAGAATAACTATATCTTGAACTATTGGTTCTTGTGTTGTGGTGGCAGCTTGGTAAGTGAATAGTAAACAATGGAAATACACGAGTGGGTCCTATTGGTGAACGTATTGGGGTTGGAAAACTTTCCACTGGTTGTATGCATGGAATGTCTCTCTCATATTTTTATTCTCATGGGATGTGGAACCATGGCCATGATTGAATGTTTGTAACTAGGCCTAGTGAGCACCGTCTTTATTGTCACATCATAGGCTAATCACATATATACGAAACCGATGATGGTGCACCATTCAATAAGAACTTGTTTCATAGGCCATGTTGCACTTGTGGCATACAATGTATCAATAATGCATTGTGGAATATCTATTCTTAGTGATGCATTATGTGATAGCTAGAGGCTAAACGAATACTTCTGCTAAGGTTGGGTGAATGGGTCTTCTTTAGGGAAGGCAAACTAGTGCGTAGAAATTCAAAGGGTGGTGGACATGTTTGGTGTAATCCAAAACATTTGTGAGAGTTTGAATACCTCAATCTTCTTCATCTCTTTGGGGGTAAGCAATTTCTTATATGATGGCATATGTGTCCGAAACATCTTCAACCCCTCCCTCATCATCTTGTGGGTGATGCCAAGATTTTAGAATGCGTGATCTTGAGGATGTGAAGGTATTACAAAAGTGTCATGGAAATCCCTCTCTATTTCTACTTAGAGTGTGTGAGTTAAGAAGTAGCATATCTTGAAATCAGGTTTTGATAGATCTGCAAAGTATTCAACCAATCTAGCTTTTTCCCATATTAGGCATACCTTATCTGAGTTATCAATGCCTTCATACTCTTATGAGAAAAACTAGAAACAACCCCATTAGTGGTCAAGCTCCATCTTAGATATCCATATGAATTTAGTATCTGCCAAGGGTCCTACTAATCCTTGGAACCAATGGGACTTCATATGAATGGCATCAATGCAGCTCATAGGGAGAGTCTTCAATAGTTATCTGGCCCTAGAATTCTACAAACTCTTGAAGTGGAAGGAGTGGGTATCCATCTATAGGGCTGGTTCTCTAATTAAGACACACATAACTATTTCAAGTTTTTGTCATTCGTTCAAGTGGAAATGCTAGTTACTCTACTCAGACAGAAAGAATATGTTTGGAGACAGGAGATCCTAGTTTGAGAGGACCATAGTCCCTTTCCAATACTTGCATGAACTCCCTTCTTATCCCTTAAGTGTGCACTATGTATTTGGGCTCAATACGAGCCTATTTTGTAGTTGCATAATTGGAGAAAGGCATGATCATGGTGCTTCAGGTCTATGGGAAGCTCATCTAAGATTATTATACAAACCATTGTGAATGTTAAAAGGTTTATGTATCTATTGTTTTCTCATGAACTTAGATGGAGCTTTACAAAATTGATTATGGTTTAGGAGAAATTGTTGCACATTAAATGGATCATCAATTTGATTCAAGGCATGTGGATGAGAGGTTAGAAATTTAAGATGTTGATTAAATGTTTTCTTAGCTATCCATTTGTATTCCACGTGCGGTGAACTAAGACATAGTGATTCTGATTTAGTTCAGCAGAATTACATGGAGTTTAACAGAAATGCTGAAACCTAGGTTATCCTAGAAAATTAGAGTTGTGAGGCTCGACTCTAGCCTATAAGCCTGATTTTGGCACCCAAATGCAAGAACCATTTGATTATGCCTTCAAATCTAACTTGGGCACCCATGTTTGCTTCATTTCTAGTCGACTCCTAGTGACTTCTTTGATTGATTGTGAAGCTTTTCTACTTGGTATTGGTGGAGAACTAGGTTTTGAAGACCGATCTCCTTTCTTGACCCAAATTTGGTTTGTTTTGGGTGTTGCATTACACCATCAGAAGCTTGTTGCTTGATCAACACTCCAAGGTGATAGATTGGTCCATGATAGGGACACTCTCTTTTGGAAAAGAAGGGGTCTCCAATACATACCTTGCGTGCCAAGATGGTTTTAAATTACAACCTTCTATAGTCAAAACATCACATGGGGTGTGTGGACTCATCACAAGAAGGTTCTTGAACTTCGAGCTCAATCTTAAGGAATTTTCTGTGGATCCAAGCCTATAAAGTCTCCACCTTATGTTCAAATTGATAGCATGGTGTTAAACCTAGACCTCGCCCAAAATTTAGAACTCGATTCTTTCATGATCATAGCATAGAGCTTGATTATTAAGTGGACCTCTTGTAGAGTAAATATCACCTCCGTATCCCTTAAACTTGGAGTTTCCAAACCTACTCAGCCTACAAGATAGGATTTATATGTAAGCCCATACTGAGACAATAGGGGTGTCTAATAGCACTTTTAGTTGATGTAGAATCAATCAAAGCTCTAATTGTCTTAGTTGTAGTGCCTTGTCCTAGCTTACTCCATATACATGGTATTTGATCTACAATGCTAGGATCAGCTTGTATTCGTGTTTGACTCATAGCCATGTGAAACCTTGGGGCACTTGGATATGATAATATGCCTTGTCATCTCAATATTTTTGTTTAATGCTTTCTAGGGCTTTGGTTTTGCCTCTTTTGTAATTCTTTGTTCTTTCCAGCTATGCTTCTTAGCTTGATTCAATGACGCAAGCATGTGCTTTGTGAGAGTTTTTCAATAGATTTCCACTTTGCCACCAATAATGTAAATGGGCATCATGTCTCCTTCTAGGGTTGCTAATTGTAGTGCACCACTTCTAGAAATTCAATTGATAATCATATGTCCATAAACATGTTTTTTTCCAATTTATGGGAATGTTTCTTTATTGTGTACACGAACACTAAGTCGCAAACATTTAAGCGTTTGCCTTTTAAGTGTGCATCATAGTAAGTTGTTTGTCTCTTCTTGGCTATAAATATTCTTGTTGTTGTCGTCAATCATATTCCCTAGGCACTCTAGATCCGTTACTCCGGAGGATAGTTTGTGACCATTCCATTGATGAATTTGTGCCAGTTTCGAAGTACGTGTGAGAAATTATAGGAGTAGCATAGATCATGCTCTCAATCTGTCCATTAACTTCATAATAAATTGGTGATTTCTTGTGAGTTACCCTGAATTATTGCAATATATATTCAATAATTGCATTCAAGAAATGAGTTCCTTTCTTAGTAACTTGTTCAAGAAATGAGTTCCTTTCTTAGTAACTTGTTCTATATGAAGGCAAATTCTCGTGAGAACATTCTCAAATAAGGACCTTACCCATGGTTTGTATGTCATTCTTTCATGGAGCTTTCACCTCTACCCACTTGGTTAAGTATTCTATGGCAATTATGATGTACTCGGATGAGAGTTTTTTGCAAGAGTATCATATAGTTCGTACAAAATCTATGCCTACCTCAAAGAGTGCATGTCCTCCCATCATGGCTCCAACTAGCATCTCATCTTTTCTTATAGGGTATTGACATCTTTGACATGTGTTGCAATGTTTCATATAGGCATGAAGAATCCGTGTGCATTAAGGGCCATCAAAGACCTAAAAATAGAATAGATTTAATAACATGATTAGGTCCAAAGTGTCCACTTTGAATATTGTTATGTGCAATTTCTAGGATTCTTAGATAATTGTTTTTGTGTACATATAATTTCAAATATATATCTCCCCGATATTTGTACAAGCTTTGTCTAATTAAAGCATAATCATAGGCTTCTTGGGCAAGAATCTCCGTTTTCTAGGGAGTGTCATTTCCTTAGCAAAAGTTTTCATAATTAGGAAGCTTGCCAAAGGATTGCTCCAATTAGGTATCAACAACACTTGATAGAAGGTTGCATGTTCAACTAGGGGTTTACTTATACAAGTCCATAACTGCTTAATCAACTTATGAATAACAGAGTCCATCCTTGGAAAATATGCTCCTAAATGTTTCAATGTTTATAGGGTTCTTTGTTCATGGTAAAGTGCTCGTAGTGCACCTACATGTGCAAGTTTTAACTATTTCTAATATTCTTATTTATCAAACCAATAGGCTAGAATTTCATGATCATCTTGCTTATAGATACTTATGGTACTTTTGTAATCTTATAATCTAACTTTCCTTTGTTCTTACTATGGGGTTCATATGTCCAAAGGTCAGAATCAGTACAGGTTGCTTTGCTCAATTTGGATCCACTTCTAGGTTGAGTAGATATGCATGAGGAATTTCATCTAACACACCCTCTTGGGATTCTATTGCAGTTTGGAGAGGTGATTGGTCCCTAAATGGGCTTTCCCTTTTCTCTCTACCACTTCAGGGTTGTATTCCATTAGTAAGAGAAACCATGTTAGTAATCTCCGTGTGTTAAATTGCTTCATTTACCAAGTAAAGTAGGGTTTGATGATCTATAAACAATTAAAACATATTGTCCCATATATAAAGCTAGAATTTATTTAACACATAGACCATGCCTTACCCTTCATGTTTGGTTGTGGTGTGATTCCTTTCTATTGCATTCAGCTTTTGCTCATGTAGGCTATGGGTAGATCAATATTTTCTTCATTTGTGGGTTGTGTTGAAATCAATCCAACAGAATAATTGGATGCATCGACATGGACATGTGAAGGCTTAGTCCATTCCACTAAAAAAGGGTTAGAAGGTTCTACAGAGGCTTTGCTATGATTGCATACATATGTATGAATGATCTATGGTAGCCTCAATGGCCCATGAGGGCTTGCACTTAACCATTCTATGTCATGGTAAGTTTGCAAAAGGCTGTCAATTTACCTCCATCTATTGATATTCCATTTTTTGAAACTATGTAGCCCAAGATTTTTCCTTGTCGCACCATAACTACACATTGATCTTGATTTTGGTACACAGTATTCTCTACACTTTTCAAATATCTATCTTAGCTTGGGATATGATCATCTCTTGTGTGCGAATATGCATACAATTCATCAACATAAATATCAAGATTTTTGAATGAAAACTCTTTAGCATGACACATGAGCCATTGGAAGGTAGTGACGGCGTTGGTGACCCCAAATGGCATCACCTAAAGGCATATATTCCCCTTTGAGTGGGAAAAGCCATCATTTTTTTTATCTTGAGGGGCTATAACTACTTGATTATGGCATGATAATCCATCCATGAAACTATATACTACATTATCCCCTTCACATATTAGTAAATGGTACGTTATTGGAAGCGCATAGCTATCCAACATGGTAGCTACATTATCTTCCTTCAAGTTGATACATACATGTAATTTAGTATTCTTTCTAGGAACTACCACAATGAAGGAGTTTGAAATAAATCTTGCTTCTTTCAATCGATCAATTTCTTTCTTTATTTTTGTTGCATAACTGTAGGGCTTTTGTTTTGTGAGCTTGGCTTCTAATGTCATAGGTTTCCAATGTGAAAAAATATAAGAATGCACTCCTTTCAAATATTTATATGTCCAAGTGAATATGTCTTTGTATTCTTGCATGAGGTTTGGTAAATCTCCTTCATCTTCTTCAGCACTTAGGTTGTTTCCTATGTATGTGACTTTTTCTTTTTGCTCTTCAATTGTTAGTATAATTTTCTTGGTAATTTATTTATATTAATAAGCTTATTCCATGAGAACTTGTCTTTTTGGCATCCTCACCATAATTTCCGTATCTTGGATTTCATCTTTTTAAATTTCTCAAGAAATTGGGTCTTTGGTTTGACTATTTTTCTTTCCCTTTGTCTCTACTTCAGTGGTGATCAATATCACATTCTTATTGTCACCTCTTTCATGGGATTCTACATTGACTAGATACAAGTAATCCTCCTCAAAATAACAAAAGGGATCCATAATGATGAATTCTAGACCTTCCTCTTCTAAGGTTTCACATATAAATAGAGATATGTCACAATTGTCTTCATCACAATGGGGAGTCCATTGTTCTTCACCATGTCCATTGACGCTAATATTTTTGCCCAACCATGAGGTTTGAATTCTTCATCTGGAAGTATCATGTGTGCATACACTAGATTTTGTATTGATGAGATTTTCTATGAACTTCTTGTTCTCCTAGCCTCTAGTCACTTCTTCTCTTCTTCAACTACTTTATTGTAACATGTCTTTTGATACTAGAATTATTCATTATAATCTTCCGATTGTACATTGTGTGGAAAAGGTTTAGTACGAATAATTAGGCCATTTTATGCATATAAACAAAATCTAGAGATGAAAATTGAACGTGAAGATGAAAGAATAAAAAATAATGTTATATGGGAGAAAGGTAGAGCACACATGGGACAGTAAAAGTTTCTCTATAAAAGTCTTCTCAATTGTGTAGCAAATACCTCGTTTGAAGCTCTATAATTATTTAATTATAATATAATCCCTTGATTTTATTCTCTCTCTAGAATATCAAAACTTCGAAGGCTCAAAAACGTATATCAAGGCAAGAAGATTTGGACCTAGGGAGTCTCTAACGTTATTGTGCATATTGTGGAGATGGAACCTTTTTGCCTCTCACAAGCATGTTAGAATCCCACACTATTGTTTACTTACAAGGCCAAAAAAAAAATGTCGATTTCTCCAACACTTAAAAAAAAGGTGAGCTTCTCTATTATTATTTGACTCCACAATTTTGATGCGTACATGTTCTCATGCACGTGGATTGGTATGTCTTTTTGTTGTTTTTCTCTAATTTTTATAAAAGCCACTAAAGAAGGTTGCTGACCACTAGAATGCATGCTTTTGCAAAAGTCTTGCATGCAACATGGATGGATCACCTTTTGTTAAATTTGATGGATCATGGAGAATGTTGCATCATCTTAGAGGAAGTTAGAACTCAAAGAAATACCTTGTCATTGTGATTGAGAGTGGGATTATGAGTGAGAGTGTGATTGAGAGTGCAAGTGTGAATTAGATTGAGATAGCTTGGGGTTGTGCAAGGGAAAGAGGTTTTTCCATAAAGATATTTTGCAAAGCCATTGATTCAAATTTATAATATGAGATCTTCCATTTCTGTACATCACATCTTCTCTACTCTTCTACGTTAGATTTTCTCTTTTCTTGTGCAAGTTTCTTTTCTCTCTTCTAGTGTTCTTAAGTGGTTGGGCCTATCGTTTGATTGTGGAAATGCTACATTTACACATCCATAAGAGTGTGTCTTCATGCATCCACAATGGATCAAAAGAATTGATGGAGTGTATTGACTCTAAATCCTCCTTTGTTTTGTGGATAGAATTCAAGTATAGGGGTGGGACCTCTTTGAGTTTTCCCAAAGGTCTTGTAAGTACAAGGTTTTGACACCCCAATCTTGCACTATTTTTAATTTTCTCATAAAAGGTCAACCTAAGAAATTTGTGTATGCATTGTTCTTCCCAATCTCTTGTATGGAAAATGTGTGTTCAAACTCCAAAACAACAGTAGTGAGATTGATTTCTTCTAGTAATTCTAATGGTCTTGCAATATCACCATCTGCCATTTGAAGATTCATTGTAGTGCCTCATGAGACCTGTTTGCACCATTGCATCCATAAGGATGTGGTTGCAACGACAACACCTGCACCTGAATCTAGGATTACTTTGGTAGTGTGCCCTTGGTAGGTAATGGGGAGATATGTTTTTCCTTCCTTTCCTTCACCCATGTCTCCTATCTTATCTATGTAGAATTTGGGGGAATTTCCTTTGGATTCTACCTTCAAGTGAGAGCTTTCAAGATCTTGAACTTGATTTGCCACATGTTTCCATAGTCATGTTCTTGCTTTTGAGAAGTTCTTCTAAAGTGAGATGGAACTTGAATTTCGTGTTCTTCACAACCTCAATATTTTTTGGTATGACTAGAACTTCATTCCCTACTAGTATTGTATGGGTTTGTTTTTGAAGGGAAATGGATTTCCATGGGCTTCTAAACTCTGGTAGCTCTTGTAAAGAATTGGACTCAAATCTAATCTTTCTCCTCTTTTTGGTATCCATATAAAGATGTAGTACCTTGGGGTATCTTATCTTGTAGATCATTGATAACTTCAATGCATGGAGGATTCCTTTGATCATTAATCCTGAGAGTACTAGTAATGGAGGGAAGTATTCCACACTCTTGGGTTAGGAACACATAAGTCTCTTGGCAAGAACTTCCTCTTCCCACCTCCAATGGAATGAACCTTTTGAGGTGCCAAATTCTCAATATTGGATACCTTTTCCTCTAATCATTCCAATAGTCCTTTGAAATGCAACTCTTATTTGACTAAGTTGCTTTGGTTGAAAATTTGGCAGACATCAATCTTAGGCGATGCTTGTTCTACCATTTTGATGCATGGTTTTTGTTCTCTCAACCTCTAACTCCACTTGAGGATAAATTTTCTCTAATTCATCTACCTTTGTTCCTCTTATTCATCCTTGCTCTTCTTGTTTGGTTTGTTGTATGGCTTGTGCTATAGTGATAACATGGATTAAAAATAACATGGTTGAATTTCCATTCAAGCTCTCTACCTTGCCTATTAGGTTCAACAAGGTGATTTTCAAAGCATTCATAGGGTTCTTAGGGCACACACAGATGAGATGTTCCTTACCACAATTTGAATGAAAACCTTGAAGCATGATGGAATGAGCTAGTCATATAGCTAGAGGATGAGCAAATTCATATATGAAGTGATCTCCTTGGCATCTAAAACATGGTCCCCTAGGAGCTTGTGCCAACTTTCATAATCTGGGGTCTAGAGTTGAGATTTTAACACATGAAATTAGCATAATAGGGTTCTTGACTATATTCCTATGGTGTGGCGTCATACTCATAAGTCTCAAAGTGCTTTGATGACTTTGTGTAGTAGATTGGCAGATTATTTCCATGTGAGTCCAAGCTCTTCGCATTTGGATCATTTTCTATGATAAAAGGGGATACTACTATCAAATCCCTACCTTGGTTCTCATGTAATACCATGTACATAACTAAGACTACATTGGAAGGAGGTAGTGGTTGGTGACCTAATTTAGATTTTAGCGTAGTTTTGGTTGATAAGGCTATTGTTATGTCTAGGTTATTGAAATAGGATTGCACCTAGTATTGTGGTTGATATCCTTATGAATGTTGATAATTTTGTCTAACCACTTGCTTGCTATAAGCAAAATCATTTACTACATGATGCTTGTATTTCCTTTGAATCATGCAATAGCATGAGCTTGGCACTAGCACACTCTAGGCTTGCATGGGGCATGCATTGACCACGTGATGCAAGTGTAGCAATTTTTTACTATGATAATCTTCTAGTGTTTTTCAATTTTAAAAGTTTTCTCCTAGCTTTTGCGCCACTAACTTACCTAGTTCATCAATCATTAATGAGGGTTTTGATGTGTTGTTAGCCAAGTATTTTGAGCCCTTGATGAATTTTGAGATTTATCATTCCTCTCGATGGTTTTCCTCGATGTCTATGCACATTTTTACACATTTTTCTAAGCTATTTGGCTAAGATATACATATGATCATAATTTTTTGCTCAAAAGGAGATCTAAAAATAATGACACTTGTTTGGCATGCCCTGGTAGTTTTCAAATAGGACATCACTCTATGTAGTTTTTAAGCATTTGTCCTGCTAACATTACCATCTTTTGGGGAGTTTCATTGAGGCTATGAATAAATGATGAAGGATTGTGTCAAATTTGGTTCTTTGAGAACTCACTAATGAATGCTTCCATCAAGTGTGAGATTTCTCAACTAGTTGCCTCGATTCAATGGTTGGGTCTATGCTAGGGTTATACCCTTTTGGGTGAACACAAAAGCCTCAAATAGAGCGAGCAAGTCCTCCGCTCATTACACCCTAAGTATGTGCTTAAATTTGGCCACATGATCATAAGGTTCTCGTGTGTGATTGAAATAGTTCTTCATGGTTTTTACTACATATGAGGGATTTCACACCCGAGAATGTTTCCTTTAACTTGGTCGAGAGGATTCATGGTCCTTCATATGTGGTCTAGGACCCCTAGTTTCTTCTCTCTCTCTCTCTCTCTCTCTCTCTCTCCAAACACGTCAAGAAGTCATACCTTCGTGGTAGACCTTACAAAGCTTACATGAAGTTATAGAGGAGGTTGATAAACCTCGCATCCCCATCATGCGGAGCCCACTTGGTTTTAAGCTTATTGTTGACATACTATAGCTCTTCGTGATGTCTGAAGGGGGGGGGGGGGGGGTTTCTTATAGTTAACAATTCTTTTGCTGAGAAGGAAAAGTGACTTCTCGATCAACCACTCCTTGTGGGTATTGCCAAAGTTGTGAGTGCATCTTTCCCGCCAAATCTTCTTAAGGATGTCTCCACTAATCGCATTCCACAATGGTGCAAACCAACCGATTGCTTCACCAATGAGGGCTTGCTTCCAATTGATTTGTTCTTGGAGCCCCAGAGAATGAACAAGGACCCTCCATAGCCAAAGGGATCTAGGGCAAGCAAAGAATAGGTGACCAATATCCTCTTTGCTACAACAACATCCCTTGCACCAAGGAGGAACACCAAACATCTTGTTAGGTTTTGCATTGGTCCATATTCCACGATGTAAAATTTTCAATAGGAGGAGGACATTTTGTTCTCAATGAGAGGGTGCCAGATGGACACATTTTCAAATCCCATCGAACTCGCATCCAATTGAGACACCATTTCTTGTTGAGAGTGATGTGAATGTCATTGCGAGCTTCGACATGTGGAAGCTTGGAAAGGAGATTACCATTATACCATTTAAGGCCCAGTGGGTTCAGAGCATCCTGTCCCATACGTAGTCGGATTTTAGAGCGGTCCCAAGCATGGTGTCTGCTCAATAAAATATTCCATTCCTCATATGTGACCGCAGCACTAGGGTGAAGGTCCTCAAATTCCACCCATCTATTCGTGTCTTGTTTCCAGAGGTGCTTCCATTGTTTGAATCCCTTATTTCAGAGTCTCTTGGCACTTAAGATGTTCCAAGGGTCCACGCTTTGCATGCCTTGGATCGGGAACCAAATAGAGTCATTTTGTCTTATACCTGCAACCCACTTCCAATTTTCACTGATTTTGATGTGAGGTTTGAATCTATTCCAACTCATTTAAAAGGATATTACCAGGATCTAACGTTTGGATGAGACTGGAATCGGAGAGAATAAGAGGGTGATGATTTCGAGGTTCTTCCATCCAAGCTAGCCCACCTGAGTAATTGCATTCATGTTTTTGAAAATTAATGTGGCCCAAGAGGACTCTCTGTTGCACCGGGCTTTAATCATCCACTTTGCTGCAAGTTTATTGGCCATGCTCCAAATGTCCATAATACCTAGACCTCCACTCTCCTTTCCGCTAGTGCATATGGACCATTTGATTTTAGGCACTCCCCTCCTATTATGGTCCTCAGTCTAGAGAAAGTTCCTACAAATACTTTCCAATTTGGATAATTCTTGATCCTTCGATCTCAAGCATGAAAGAAAGTATATGATTGAGAATATGAGGAATGTGTTGATCACCATGGCCTAGTGAGCAAGATTAATTTGCAAACCTCTCCACTAGTTAAGTTTATTATTAATTTTGGCAAGGACCCAAGCCCACCTTTGTTCCACAGTAACGCCGAAGCCCATGGGGATACCAAGAATGCAAATGACGTGACCCGATTGAATGCTTTGGCATCCCTGCACCATGAGGAGATTGGGTTCATTCCCTTTGATAGCCCTGAACGTAGTCTTGCAATGGCTAATTGTAGACCTGGAGGCCTCACAAAAAGTGTCGAGGCACCACCAAAAGATTTCCACGTTGGTATCATCATTGTGAACAAATGCATTTGTGTCATCTGCAAATAGTCCCATGGTCTTTTTCCTAGAGTTATGTGGCAAATGACCAGACTTACTTGTTCCTTGTTATAACTACCGCTTCCTTGAAAATTTATTCTTATAGACATTTTAGAGAGTAAAATTTTGCACGAAACCTTTTTCAACTATAGTCATTTGACCTGTCAAATAACTTCCATAATCGATCACATTTAATGCACTCAAAGAGTACTATTTGACTTAGAAATTTTGAAAGTTTGAATGAAAATCACATTTCCTAAAAGACGCTATGTCCAAATCAATTTTCAAAAGTATATTTTCAAATAGATGATCATAGTCGTAATAAATTTTATTATTTGATTAGACTCATTTCGAGTGATTTTTATTCGTATTCAATTATGCTCTTATTATGTATGTGTATAAAGGTACGCATAAGGCCAGGCTATGTATAATCTCTCAAACTCCTTAATTAATAGATAAATAATTCATCTCGAATATGCTCATTTAGAGCTTCTACTATATCAATGCATGTAAAAATACAATGGAATGCTTTTTTTGTGGCAGAAGCAAAGAATTACTAAATTAGAAACTCAAATTAAAATGAAGGGTTAGAAGGCGTTCACCAAGTTTCTCAATTGGGCCATGAACTGTAGCTAAATCTCTTTGAGAGGAGGTAAGGAACATGACCACTTCATACAAAACTCACTATGGATCAAGAGGCAACCATTTCCATTTATGCCTATAGTTTATAAATATTTTCACCAAAGCTAAAAGGCTTGTAAGTCCACACTAGTACTCTAAGTCGAGGAGTCCTTGAGACTTCTGAGTGATTCCCTCCTCTCAAGAATGTTTTCCAATAATTTTTGGACTCATTTTGATAATCTAGTGAGCAATAGCACCAGATTTTAAGCTAGTTCTCAGAGTTTTACTTATCAGTGGGGACACCCTTCCCTCTTGCAACGCACCGACCTCACCATCTTTGACCACTACCCGATCGTTATCACTTTCCTACCTCCCACCAAGATCCGTAAGGCTCCTTGGTTCCATGCCAGTGTGACCTCCTTCTCTGTTCCCTCCGTCCATCAAGAAATTGCTGATGTGTGGAAGGAGGCGTTCGCCTCCGGCTTGTCCCCAGCCAAGTGCTACAGAAGAGCAGTCGATAAGTCACGACAGATCATGATTAGATCCAAGAAGATGCTCGAGAGAGTGCGACAGGCTCGTAGAGAAGCTCTATTTCATAGACTTTGGAGGTTCGAGGAGGAAGTGAACAAAGGAAAATCTCAAGCCCAGAAAGGTCTTCGAAAAATCAGAGCGCTGCTGAGATACAAGGAAGAAATACAAAGGAAAAATTTGCAAATTTTCTTCAAGGAGTGGTGGGCTGGGAAAGCCGACAAACCTACCAAAGAGATGTGCTCTATCCTTAAAAGGAAACATAACAGAGAATCGATCCCCTTATTGCTAGACTTAAATGGCAATGCATGCAATACAGAAGAAGATAATTTTGGGATCATTGAAGGGCACTTCTCGAGACTCCTGGGGACCTCGAACCCCCTCTCCCACGATAGAAGGGACTATATGGCAGCCATATCTAGGGTTTCCCCGCATAGGATACCACTCAGCCTTCGCTCCCTGCTACATGCCCCTATCTCTGAAGCAGAAATCATGGAGGTCATTGATGCCCTCCCTTCTGGTAAAAGCCCGGTACCTGACGAGCTCACTAATGAGTTCTTTAGATCCTTCAAGTTGTTGGTTGCCACTCCTCTTCGTCTGGTCTAGCAAGAGGCGCTGAAGTTTGGCGCGCTTCCGTCGTGCCTCAACAATGGCATTATCAAGCTAATACACAAAAAAGGGGAAAAGAACAGAATAGAGAAGTGGCATCCTATTACGATGCTCCAAACAGGATACAAGATCATTGCCAAAGTCATTGCCAACAGAATCTCTTGCCACTTGAGAGCGTGGTTAAGTGAGGAACAAAAAGGTTTCATCAAAGGCAGGTCAATTTTGGAAACCATTATAGATATTTGGGAAGGTCTTGAATTTGCAAATGAGTCTAAACAAGACGTGGTCTTCCTCAAGATCGACTTTGATAAAGCCTACGATAGGCTGGAATGGGACTTTATTCTGCAGTCGCTCCAAGACCTGGGATGTAGTAAGAAATTCACCAAGATGATCGGGACCCGTCTTGGAAATGCTTCGACCCAAATTAACATTAACGGCAAAATTTCGAAGGTGATCAAACTTAGAAGATCTATCATACAAGGGTGCCCATTGGCTCCCCTTCTCTTTGCCATTGCCACGGAAGGGCTTAGCAGGTTGGTGGCGCATCAGGTGGAAGCTGGTAATCAAAGGCCTCCGTTTGCCTCATGACCACAGTTAGATTACCATGAGATATTTTGCCGATGATATGAACGCGTTTGTTCACAATTATACTACTAGCCTGGAGTCCTTTTGGAGGTGTTTGACTACCTTCTGTGAAGCCTCTGGATCCATAATCAACCACTCTAAGACCACCTTTAGAGCTATTGTTGGGTCACAACCCGACCTTCTCATTGATCATGCGTGTCAAAGCATTCCGCAGGGCCAAACTTTTTGGCTTCTTGGGATTCCCTTGGGGTTTGGCATCTCCATGGAACAACGGTGGAATTGGGTCTTGGCCAAACTCGAAAACAAGATTAACTATTGGAGAGGTATGCAAATCAATCTTGCTGGTCGTGCTATGGTTATCAACACGTTCCTCTTATCTTGTACCATTTATTTCCTTTCTTGTTGGAGATTGAAAGAGCAAGACCTGTCCAAACTGGATAGTATTTGTAGAAACTTCCTTTGGATGGGGGACCACAATAGAAGGGGGGTGCCTAAAATCAAATGGTCCATCTGCACTAGCCATAAAGAGAGTGGGGGTCTTGGTATCATGGACATTGGGTGCATGGCTAACAAACTGGCGGTCAAATGGATGATTAAGGCTTGGTGCAATGGGGAGGCCTCGTGGGCCAAGTTGATCTTCAGAAACAAGAATGAGTTGGCTCTCATGGGTTTCCCAAATTGGAAGAATCTTCACATCTTGATCTTTTTGTTTTCCCCGATCCCTGTCTTCTCGAACGGCTCTAATCTCATGTGCTCCCTATGGAAGAGTTGGAATAAAGTCAAAAGCTACACAAGAATTAGTGAAGACTGGAAGTGGGCAGCTGGTATCAGACAAAACGGTTATATCTGGTTTTCAATCCATGGCATCCAGAGTGTGGAATCTTGGAACATTCAAAATGCCAAGAAGTTATGGAACAAAGGCTTCAAAAAATGGAAACATCTATGGAAACAAGACACCAACCGTTGGATCAACTTCGCAGATATTGACCCTTACGTCAACATTTCGTATGAAGAATAGAACACTTTGCAAAGGAGATGTCTCGCCTGGGACCAGCACAAAGTTTGCCTCCTCATGGAACACAACACGTCGAGCTCGCTTGGTCTCAAATGGCACAATGGGAATAGCCTATCAAAAATCCCGAACATCAAAGAAAGGATTGACTATCAAGTTAAGCTCAACAAGAAGTGGTGCCTGTCATGGACGCGGCTTCGATGGGACATGAAGTTCATGGCTATCTAGCACCCCCTCATACAAATCAAAAAGCCTGTCCTCTTATGGCAAATTCTTCATCATGGAATCAAGACCAACCTTAAGGCTAGCAAATTTTGTGGGATTCCTCCCTGGTGCAAACATTGCTACCGGTCTATTGAAGATGTTTCACACGTCTTCTTTACCTGCCCCAACTACAACAGACTCTGGCACACGGTTGGAAAGAAAATTAGACTTCAAAAACATCTCAGTTGGCAGCAAGCCCTGCTTGGAGAAGCGATCGGCTGCTCTGCGACTCTCTGGAATGCCATTAGAGGGGAGGTCCTATGGAAAATCTGGCGGGAAAGATGTGCTTTCAACTTCGGGGACTCCCCCAAAGAGTGGTCAATTGGGAAATCGTTGTTCCTCCTTGGCAAAAGGATTGTTAACTGTAAGAAATCCCCCCCTTCAGGCATCATCAAGTTCTCCTTTTGATCAATAACAAGCTTAAACCCAAGTGGGCCCCACATGAGGGTGATGAGAGGGTAATTAACCTTCTTTGTAATGCCATCTAAGCTCTGTAAAAGCTTCCCTTGCTTTGTGGGATTTGGGGGGTCCCGTGGGCACTAGTCCCCTTCTCTTGTACTTTTCTTTATTTAATTCAAGTCCGTGAGAGTAGGCTAATGCCGAACTTCCTTTATATATAAAAAAAAACATTTTTTATATTTTTCGACTCCTCAATCCAATAAATCCAACAAAATCATTTGACAGAGGAAAAAACTCGATCTACATCCATTAGTAATGCAAAATATGTCTTTTGGGCCTCCATAGTACAACAAAAAAAAAAACACATTTTCTCGTGTTTTGCAAACTGAAGTAAAAATTATGGGCATTGCTATATCTATTTGGAAAGAAATTATGGACAACACGCCTATGTGTGCCGAAACAGCATATATTTCTATACTTATAGTTCTAGGAATAGGCCTTGCTTCAGACTCATATATCGATGCTTCTTTTTTTTAGTTTTAATTTTTGTATTATTAAGGTCTCTCTCTACACACACACATATATATATATATATATATATATATATATATATATATATATATATATATATATATATATATATATATATATATATATATGACCGCACATACCGATCAAAAAATAGGAAAAATCTGCAATACATATAGTGGTGTGCGTACCGACACATATACAAATCGAGGCATTTTTATTCAAGAAAATTTTCACCTTGTGTGGGATGCTTCAAGAAACTGTTCTTGAGAGTGCATGCACACGAGAATCATATGTATGTCCCGATTATTTGAATTTTTAGTCTCCTTTTGTCTCTCTTTGATTCTTCCATTCCCTCCCACTCTCTCTCTTTCTGTCATACCCTCCTCTCTCTCCCAATCTCTCGCTCTCTCTATAGCTCTAACTTAGTGTTTTTGTGTTAATTTTAGGTAATTTAATTTACCCTAAAGAAAATCAATGGAAATGTATCTTAGAAAGCTTCAAATCAATGGCAATTTACAATTGAAATCTTCATATTAATGGTTAGAGAGATCTACATTCGTTTATCCTTTTAAATCAGTCAAATTTTAAAATGATATATTTATACATTCATTAAAATTGTTAGGTATTATCTTGATTTAGAAAGAATAATGAATACCTTTAAGGATTTAAAACTATGGAAAATCATTAATGAATACATATATATACATACAGATAAATACATATTATATACACACATGCATGCACACATAGATACACACAAACACAACTACCTACCTACAAAGACACATGTACTTGAAATTATATACGCGCACATACACACATACGTACATACCCACACATACCTATACACACATACATACACCCACAAACACACACACAAATAAAGACAAACATACACAAGCCTATACATACACACACATACATACACACATAAAAACATAAATGAACACATCCATACACACAGACACATATATACAAACACATCTAGAAATAAATACCCACAATTAAAAAACTACGCATACATACACATATAAATACACACATTCATGCATACCTATACACAAACTTACACAAACATAGCTACATGCATAAAGATATATTTTTATAAACATACAGACACACATAGATATACATACATGCACAATGCATACAAACACTATGATAAATACATACACACATCCTTAAACACATATATGCATGCATACACACAAGTACCTACACACATAAACATACACACTCATACATACATAAATACACAAGCATACACACACATACATGCACCCATAGCTATACAAACACATACACACACATACAGCATAACATATGCACTCCTCCATACAGAAAATATAAACATATATACACAATTGCATAAACACACATAGAAAACATATGTGTAGAATGTTTTGATATAGATAGTATGGCTTCTAGTCGTTTGAATGTGTTATTTGAAGGTAGAATTTAATTTGAATGCGGAACGCCTTTATTATATGGAACATTGTTTTGTACATAGTTTTATGCTTCATGCAGTTTTCTAGTCATGGCATGCATGCAGCATATAACAATAGCCTGAGCTCCTTGTTTTATTATAGTCTGGATGCCTGTTAGTTATTCTAATTAAGTGCCAGAATCTAGAAGATAGTCCAACGACTTTTGACATATAACGTTATATGCATCATGCATAGTTACATGCATGCATACATACATACATACATACATACATACATACATGCATACTTACATACATACATTTACGCATGTATAGATTAAACACATATATACATACATACATACTTTTTAAACGTACATAAGTATACACATACATACATACACATATAAAAACATGCATAGGTGCCTACGTGAATACAAGCATACATACATACTTACATAAATACATACGTACTTATCTAGATACATACATGAACGAAACACACACATATATTTAAACAAAATCTCATTTCAAGAACCTGTTCTTGCTCATAGAGTTTTATATTGAGAAAATAGCTTATTAAAAAAAGACTAGCCGAGGTATTTTCTATGGTATATATCTTTGCATTTTAATTTGTATTAAATGTAGTCAGACTTGTTCCATCCTTCCAAGAGGAAGTAAATCAGATTCGAGCCTATGGGGAAAACGGGGATAAGAGAAAACAAGAGCTTGATCTGACCAAGCTCTTTGCAATCAGGGAATCCAAAAAGATGCAGCGAAATTTTTGTTCTTGAATAAAATCATGGTACATGGTCAATACGGATGGAAAAAGTATCAATGTTGCAAAATGTGATTGATAGATTCCCTACAATCCTTCTTATGTGAAAAGGGTATCTCAAGATGTATATCGCATTTCTTTTCAATGATGGTGCAACCTTATATGTCCTTTTTTTCGCATGAGAAATAAATTCTCATGATGGCTGTATGATCCTAAGATTCTCACAATGATATCTATCCTCAAACTTGCAAAGAACGCATAACTCCATGTTACCTCACAAGGTCCCATTGTAGAACCTCTCGGATGAATTTTCCTACTCGATATAACAATATTAGGTTTTTCTTTAAGTTGCATTAAATATGAAAATTCCTTTGAGAACAAAAAACGCTGTTATACCTTCTAATTACACCATGAATAGCCAAACGGAAACTATTGTATTCATGTAATCATATATTTTCAACAGCCTTATTGAAAGCTTGCATTAAGCAACGTATCAATTGCATATATTGATTTACATGTTATTCTTCCTGATTGTGCTTCCTTGCGGGTTCCATCATTTGAATCCCAACTATCAAACTGTAGCTCAATGTTTTTTGTGTTATTATGGAAAATGTGAGACCTCCCAAAATCTTCTTATGTACGGTTCCATTTTCCAAAGTTTCACTTACAAAAACATCTAGTTTGAAATTCTAACTTGATCGACGGGATTTTGTTAATCCATACCCATAGGTTTAGAGTATTCAATGAATAAATGTTTGCTGATAGGCATACGACTCTTTCTATATGTAAAGTTTCCATGCCCAAAAGTTAATACAGCACCCCCTAGCCTTTCACATAAAACCTTTTTTATAGGAATATTATCATAGTATGCGTGGCATGGTCACTTTCAGCAAGAGAAAGTAAGTTATGAACAAAAATACTTGCATAATCATTCCTTGTTATATGGAATCATTGACGTAGGACACATAAACAAAAGTTGATAGAAATTGAGTAGTGTGCAATTCGTGCATGATTTTACATAAGGGGTCTGCTTAAGGCCGTACAAGGCTTTCTTGTGTTTGAATACATATTTGAGTGCAATGAATCTTCCTTTCTAGTCGGGTTTTCTACCTATACTTTTTCTAATAGCTCATCTGCATGTAGGAAGCCATTAGTTTTGTTCACCAAAAGCAAGTTTTGTTTTTCTGTATTTCATACCTTCGGTGCACTGATAGTGGGCATGGAGGTACATGAAAGATTCTTTTCGCGTATTGCATTCCATATGTCTATGCAAATGTAGAACTAATTATGCTACCATATGCATATGTTCTATCTTAAAAACCGATATGAGAACCTACGGCCTTCTTTCCCTTTAGACATGGAAATTATATCTCATCTTACCAACGATGGTAAACTCTCGATGATTTTGAGCTTAATTGGGAATTTTTAGATATAAAAGTTAAGGAGGAGATCAACATGCGGATACTTGAGACATCTTCAACTCCATGCTCGAATACATGTTTCATTGTACTTAACAAGAATGGCAAGTTCGCGTTCATTAAAGATCTTTAACCTATCACTAAATTCACAATTCCAAATGGAAGATAAAACCCTATAATAGATGTGTTTCCAAAAGCATTTTCTAGACATTGTCACTATTTTATGGGTGAATTTAATTTAGGATATCATCACTTACAACATGGTTTTAAGAGTAGAGACAAAACTACTATGAAAGCTCCTTTAGGCTTAGTACATCTGTGAATTGGCCAAAAGGATCTAGAAACTCCCTAGCACATATTATGGATGCAATGAACACTATCATGCATGAAGTTATCCCAAATGTGACTATTCCATTAATTGATAATCGACCAATAAAATGGAGTGACGGAAAGTTAAAAGAGGAGATTTTGGATTCTTCAAGATGTAGAAGAAATTTTATGTCAAGTTCATGATGATGGGATTAGATGTCTAGATCGTGTTGGAGCTAAAAGGTTACATGAAACTCAAAGGAATTATCCATATATTGATAGATTAAAAACAGACAAAAAATATTTCACTAGAGCCAATGTAATAATAGAGATATAACTTTTTCAACTAACTGAAATGATTTCTAACTATTCATCTCTTGATATTTCAGTTTATGATAGATGTCATATATAATTTTCATAAATCCAGATTTAATTCCAATATCTTGAGATATTGACTAGTGAATAATTAAGGAAGTTATGGGTAGCAAAGTTATCTAACACCTCTTATGTAAGCATGATTTTTTACTAATTCATGTCGCTCAAATTGGTTTTAAACCAATATGGAATCATATAAACAACATTGAGGTGTGTAATTCTCATGAAGTTCTTCCACCTTATTCCTTACTTTGCACCTTAGCATCATATTACTTACTCAAATGTGGATGAGTTAAGCACTTATAGCAAATAATTTCATTCTTTGTTTTTTCACATAGCTTAAATTCAATTCTTGCTCATGAGGGTCATGGGATTTTAGAATCCTCTTTTTTAAAACTGCAAAGTAATATCTTATTTCTCTCAATTTATATTATCCCTCACAAGATGAAGTTGTGGTACACATGACGTAGCATGATATTCATAGATCTTTGCTACTTTTATGTCCTCCTCTAGATAATTGGACACACTTCTCTTAGCTTCATGTTTGACGTCGAGTCCTTAAATAAAACCTCTGACTTTGTCAAATTCATCAAAATTTAAACCCAAATACAAATTGAGCATTTAAGTTGAACTAAGTATTTTGGATACATATTAATGATGCATAGTGTCAAGGCACCATGAAAGCTTTAAAGCCTCTTCGAAGAGCCTGAGAGTTGTTAAGTGCTTTCACAGAAGATATTTGCATCTCAAGGTGAAACGTAAACAAGTTTTCTTTAATAGATGCATTGGTTCCCAAAACGAAAATAAAAAACTCACATGAGATAGAAATGTTTTTCGTATTTCATGAGCTAAGACAGATGTTGCTATCCTTTGAGAATGTAAGAAGTTCTAAGTAATGGATCTTAGGTTAACCATGGGTTTTCCCAAATACAAGTGAAAGTTTATGAATATGTAAGGACATGTGAATGAATATGTCCTCATGAAAGATTTCTAAGAAAAGTCAAAAGCTATCTTGTGATGATAAGTTAGAAACCTATTCAAGAACATAGTTTTGAAAAAGGACGTACGCATCAAATAGAGAAAAGTGATCTAATTGATGGGTTAGAACGTGAAAAAAAAACATATTCCAGGAAATACCAATCAAATAGAGAAAGTAGATTGTAGCTCATGGGTGAGGGAGTGAAAAACAAACATCTTCGAGGATCTATTAAGTTTCGTAGAAAGCAACTTTATTGGATCGTATGCGTACAAAAAACTGGAATTCCTAAGTATTGTTGCAAACCACAAAGTTATGTAATACATGCCAAAGTTTCTCTAAAGTGAAGTTTGAAAGTCAAAAGCATTTGTAGTTTTGAGTATATATTCCCCAACTTGTTATGGTCATTAAGCTAGTGGAATGTAAAACTTACATTTTCGTATCCCTAAGGGGATTTCTCAAATATGTAATAAAAAAGAATCAATGTAAGTTTATACTTAAGTCTTGTAAATATATTTTTAAAATCTTGTGGGAACTACTTTAAACTTCAGTTAGTAAGGGATCTAAAGACAAGAACTAATAAACTCTTTTCACCACAAGTTGATTGAAGCACTAGAAGCACTAGAAGCCTAGCATAAGATAATAGATACAGGTAATTCTTTGATTTGAATTCTTTTTGAGGATAATAGAGACAAGTAATTCTTTGACTTTGAATTCTTTTTGAGGATTTGAGTAAGAAGGAAATCCATAAAGCTGTTTTTGGAATCTATGATAAATATCTGCCACATGTCAATGTTTACTATAAAGTATATTTACATTTCAATGTTTACTATGTTCATGTGGACACTAGATTCTATATTTTCATTGATGTAGGAAAGATGGTACAGGACATCATAGATACCTTGGGATGGTAAATATCCTTCAAGCTTAGCAGTGAGTCTATAGTTGATTATAACTCTATTTTCAAGGACCAAAATATCTTGGGGGGGGGGGGGGGGGGGGGAGAATGCAATAAGATACAACTAGAAGTTGACTATCTCATCAGCTGAGAGAGATTTTAGATCATACATTGTTTTATCATTCTCGTATATCTCCTAATTCGTGAGGTTGTAGCTAAACATACGTTAGTGTGCTCTAAAACAAGTAAAGTCGTGTGACCTAATGAGTAGGCTAGTAGAGCCTCTAGCAAGAGGTATTGGGTTCAAGCCTTGGGAGGTTGAAAGAGGCTTGAGTACATTCTACTCAAGTCCAAGCCCAAATTTCAAGAAGGTCCTAACTCATGTTAACTAAGAAATTGGAGAACATATAGTTACATGTTCAATGTTTGGTTGGATAGTATCAACATATCACATAGGGAATTCCCTTAAGGAAAGCTATATATAAACGTTGATGTTATCTCATGATTATAAAAGCTCTCTATCGAGTCCATTGATTTCATTTCATCTTGAATCATACTCTAAAGATGTTTGAATTTCTCATCAAGGACAAAATTGTTGTATCCAAGGGGGATTGAATTCATGACCTACCACCTAGGAGTTTGATGGGCTAACCACGTGTTCCAAATCCATGATTTAGGATTGAACACTTCATAATCCTCTCTTTTAGGAGTGATTCAACCATCTCTTGCCTATAGTTTCTTGAATCCAAAACTCTCTCCCCCCTTCTAGAGATCATTTTCCTCAGTGATCACTTTTGGAAGCCCCTATGTGCTCTTTACTTAATGTCCTCACCATGATAGTGTCACTTGAACCTTTCTTCTAGATAAGCTTGGCGTCTACAGTCTTTGTTCTCAAACATGATATCTTCAACCCTCCTCTTCATAACCTTGGTGTCTTGAACCTCTTGTTCTCAATCTTGGTGTTCTCGACCTTGATTTCTTGATCTTTCTTGTTCTCAACCTCAATATTATGAACAATGTTCATTACCATGAACCCTTAATGCTTCCTAAACGAACTTTATTCAAATAACTTTCAAATAACATCGTAAACATCTTAATCCTACCTCCGATTGGGTGATACGCTTCTATCCTTATTCTGATAATTTCTTAAGAAATGCACACCATTTGTCGTACCCTTTTAAATAAAAGAGTACTCAAATACCCTTTCGAAAGGGCATTAGGTTCTTATGACCTTTGTGGGGTCCATCAACTTTGATCAAGTCTACCTCCTAGAATCTTATGCCAATTGTTGTATCCACGCGGAATTGAACTCAGTATCTATAGGTTAAGAATCCAATGGCCTAGCAACTTTCCCCAAAGGCCATGTTTGAAGATTAGTTCCTACTCCTCCTTCTAGAATGTGGTTCAACCTTTTTCTCCCTATCATTTCTTGAATCCAATAAAAATATTCCAATGGACAATGATGTTTCTAGGACATCTATTGAAATCATTGGCAAAAGAAACTCAATATCTTTGAATATTAGTGGTAAGTGATTATGTGGCACATTATATTTGAATATTAAGGCTTATTGAAGACTATGCTCAAAAGTCTCCTTTACGATTTTAATTTTTCTTCCGCAAGATTGTGGTTTCATTTCGGAGCGAGAAAGAGTTAATCGAACGGTTAAAATTGAGGTATGCTAACATGGAAATAAAGGGATAGAAGAGATCAACAGTGTAACAAAGAAGATTAAAAGGGCAACATGGAGGATTTTTTTACTACTCAGATCAACACTCTGAATTGTAAAAAATTAATTATTGCAAGAGGTCGAATAGTGAAGTAAAGTGAAAACAATAGGAAATGATGGAGGGAGGAACATGCCATCTTTTGTTTTTTTAATGGAGGTTCTGTAAACACCTACTCCCCGATCTTTAACGTTGAAAAAAAAAGTGTACAGATCAATAAGCATAGTACTCATGGAACCCTCTAAACCAGTTGTAATCATAATCAGTTGTGACTTTGTCTAATCGGAGCATGCCATCGTTCAGAAGGGCGTCAGAGATAACGTAATCAGGTAGAAGTTCACAGCGTTATGTCGGATCATGTCATTAACTTCTGAACAAACGCCTTTGATTTACGGATATCGCATTCACATGAAAGAGCCACACATATAGGACTTCTTATATTGCATGGTAGAGGAAGTGAGATTTCACCGTTATTACATGCGCATACGCACACACATGTGTGTGTGTTTGAACACACACATACATGTCAAGAACATAGAATCATGTACTTGCTTATGTTGTGAATTTGAAGACAAGGTAAGAGTTGTGATATCATTTATGATGGTATCAGTCCATAAGGAAAGGGGCATGCTTTTAAGAGAATATCACGTACACTTCGGTGCATTGTCGGAGCTGAAGTTTGGTGCATTCTGGCGGTGCGGGGTCCATGTTCAGTATCGGAGGCTACAAATGAAGGATAAATCAATGACAAATTCAACCGCCGTACAACGCAATCCAACTACGGACATTCCATTTCTGACTTATTTGAATACTAGCTTTCATTTCAAAATTACATAAGAGTTTTGAACACAAAAATTATTCGTAACATCTTTTTTTTTTTTTTGAACACAACAGAAAGTATAAAATTGATGCTGGAAAATAAAGTACAACAGATGCCACTACTACCCTGACAGGGAGGGCAGAGCTGGATCACCCAAGTATAATGTTTACATAATCACCAAGGAAGGTAATCATGTCCAATCTGGACTTGGAGTACAAAGGGAGAAGCTTAGCTTTCCAAGCATTAAAATGGTTTTTCTTCATGATTTCAAAGGGACTCAGGGGGATCGATTGACTACTTTGATAGGCAGTGAGACAAAGGTTGATGATGGTTTTCAACCCATATATACAAGAGAAGAAGTGGTCTTTGTTATTCGTTCTAAAAAGGACATTGTTTCTGTTCTTCCAAATAGACCAGAAGAAATGATTCCTAATAATTTGCCACAGGAGAATGTCAAGGCCACATGATTCACCAATAAGGATTTCCTTACAGCTGGGTATTTTTAGACCCTGCAACTGACTGAAAGACCAAATGCAGCTCCAAAATCTTGCAGCAGATTTGCACTTTACAAACAAATGCTCCAAGTCCTCTACTTTATCACAATTTTTACAGAGACCAGCATCAATTTTATACTTTCTAGCTTGACTTCCCGTCCAGATTCCTTGATGGAGAATTAGCCAGTTTAGACAAGAATGCTTGTTGGAGATAGGGAAGGCCCAGCAACACTGGAATCTGTACTTCCACTGTAAATGGGACCATTGCAGGTCCCACTTCTTGTTGAGTTTCCCAGTGATTTCTTTTACACTTCTGGACTTCCTTCTGTAGCAGCTTAGCATATCTCCAGCAATGTCATGGATAGTAATCTCTTTTTTCCACAAGTTGACCTCCAATTTTTTCTGCAGTTGCTCTTTCTTATCCAGAAGAATCTGTTTACAGAACACAGACAATCCATCAGTATCAAGAATAACATTGTCATCCAGCACTTCTCCTCCATTTATCAAGTCTTGCCAATGGGCAAAGCCTTTTTTCCTGCACTTATTCCATCTGATGGGGAGGGACAGATGGTTGTTCCTTGCAGACCAGCCCAGCCAAATGGAGTCCTGAACCATGAATGTAATATTGTTAGCAAACCATAACGGGAGAATGTAGTTAGATTTAACTGTCATCCAAGCCTTCCAAAAGTTACATATAAGTTGACTGCCCGTAGGCACAAACTCAACAGGAGAAGAGATCACATCCCACAGAGAGCAACCATCCCAGCTTTTGTTGTTCTTGACTTTAAATCTATTGACATTTCTTTTAATCAAACAGGCCCAGTAGTCATTAGAGGAAACAGCTCTAACAATCCACTTGGCAGACATTTGAGTGGCCATCCTAGAGGGACAAATGAGACCAAGGCCCCCTTCACTCTTCTTCATACAACAAATAGACCAAGCAACTTTAGGGATTCTAGATCCTCCCCATAAAAACTTCCTAGCCAGAGAAATGACCTGCCCAATCTGCTTTTTGTTACCTTTGCTTTTTGCTATTGCTAGTGATGCCTTAGGTTGGCTGGTGAAAGATTGCATCTCCAAAGGTAACATTATTGGTTTAGATATCCCCCAGGCTGCCTCTCCCCTAGGTCTGCAGATGTTTGCAGATGATACCAATGCAAGCTGGGAAAACCTCTGCTTACTATTTTCTCAACTGTCTTAAGTTGTTTTGTCTTGCTAGTGGCTCGGTAGTCAATCAAACTGATAATAAGATTCCTCAGTGTGTTGTGTCTGCTGGCTCCATTTTCAGGCTGTTAGGAATTCCTATGGGATTTGGTGTGGAATGATATAAATAGTACTTTGTCTCATAGAACTTTTACCTTGAAGCATTATATCCTCCCCTCTTTGACTTATATTATTCGTAACATCTTTGTTTTGCTTTAAGTTTTATATTAGTATTAGGCTTTCTGTTTGATTTTTAAATCAGGGTTAGGCTTATAAATATAATTTTCTTTTTTTTTGAAGAATATAATTTTCTTTTTTTTTGAAGATACAATGAATAGGAAATATCCCACACACCCAACCTCGTAAGGTAGAGGCACCCATCAGCTTGAGAATTCCACTAGGTACGTCCAGCCACAACGATCGAACTTGGACTTCCTCCCATAGAGTTCAGGGCGTGAACCATTAGGCCACGCCTGTTGGACACTTGTAAATATAATGAAGAGCTATGGTCGAGTGTGAAATCTACGTTTAGGATTAGTTTTAGGTTATTCTTTCTCTAACTTTAAAGTGAATGTTTTCGTGGAAATTAAGTTTGTCTCTAGGGTTTTAAGAGGAAATGTAGATCCATAAACAATCAATATACATCTTAAAAAGACATTGTAAATGTTTTGAATAATTAAAAAAAATATTTTTTTCAAAACCATAAACTTGTATTTCTTTTTTTGCGTAAGAATGCTTTAGATTTAACTCGACAAAGAAATGCAAAAGAACCAAGGGAAGGTACAAAGTAGACGGATAATTTAAGATGCCCTTGATCTGAGATTCCTTGTCTTCTAAGCTTGTTGTTTTGAAGAATCAAAACGCTATGGTGCTTGAAGGGCATGGGGTACAATTACAACTTTTATCTTTCTACCCATGAAAACTACGGATTTTTCTATGGTCCATTCCTTCGGAGTCTCCTTGAAATTGGTAGAACATCTTTCCAAAGAGATTCACTTCTTATCAAATTCTAGAGTGTCACGGAGTAACAAGTGGCCTTGCTCAAGAGGGCATGCCTACAATTTAACATCAGATCAAGCTCGAAGACTCTATTAACTCGTTTCCACTTGAGGTGAGCCTTTGGGCAAGAGAAGAAGAGGTGTTCAATGTCCTCTCTTCCCCTATATCATCTTTTACACAAGGGGGTTTCCCCCGAGATTTTATTTGCCCTAGCATTGTTCCATATCCCAAGGTGAAGACTTTTCCAAAACACGAACCCTTTCCTACTTTCCAATAAAGGATGTTGGAAATCTTTAGACTTAAAGCCCCACCTAATTTAAGACCCCACCTAATTTAGGGCCAGTTAGTGCACTATTTGTGATTGCGATAGTGATGAACATGTAGATTAATCTTGCATCTCACAATGTCTTTCACCTTATTGGCATTCCTTTCCTTTATTCCTTTGTGGTGCGGAACCTCTTGAATGATGAGAATGTTCAACTTTGACTTGTCCGAAACATTCACTCTCTGTGTAAGTAGACGTGAATCATTATAGTCCAATCTCATGTTTGGATCAAGGTCACTAAACCTAACACTGTGATAATACATTTCGTCCTTAGGGGTGAGTTTGGAAGTCGACGGAGCTGGCGAAATGGTGGAGCTCTGAAGTTCTGAAGTCGACGGATCAACAACACCCTAACGTCGACGACAACGTGGAATCGGAGTCGAAGCTCATGAAGAAGAAGTGTCGCTGAGTGCTGCTGCTGACAGAAGTGTCGCTGAGTGCTGCTGCTGATGGAAGCGTCCCTGAGTGCTGCTACGGAGTGGGGTCCCGCAACGGAAGTTCTGAAGTCGACGGATCAACAACACGTCGTCTTTTGCCAACCGCTTTTCTCGGTGGAATTCGAACTATCGCGCCAACCTCAAAACCGTCTATCGCGCTAACCTCAAAGCCGTCTATCGCGCTTGGAGGAGAAACCGTCTATCGCGCTCGGAGGAGAAACCGTCTATCGCGGCGCTTTTCTGGAGGAGAAACCGTCTATCGTGCAAACCGTCTATCGCGCCCGGCATAAACCGCTTCTCGCGGGGTAAACCGCCGGTCTCTTCGTCTCTCGCGACAGCTCATCTTTGCTGTAGTTCAAACCACTTCAGGAGCGGCATTTTTCCAGAGGTTCGGCGGGAGTCAAGGGGCGCGTGATTCCCTCCGCTGAGGCACCCTTTTTTTTGCTCTAGTGCTTAGGAAAAAAAAAAACCCCGATGAGGCATCCTTTTTTCGCTTTAGTGCCTTGTTAAAAAAAAAAGAGAGGGGGGAAAAAAAAAAGAGAAGAAGAAGAAAAAAAAGAAAAAAGAAGAAAAAAGAAAAAGAAAAAGAGAAAAAAAAACGGAAGAAGAGAGCTTCCCTTTATTATGGGATTTTTGGCCTTATAGTCTTTTCCATTAAAAAAGGTGTGTTAGGCTTCGATGTGATCGGAAGGGGGACCTAAGTCTTCCTTGTTTGTGGTCAGTTTTCTCTCCATGTTGGAGGGTTTGGCCTTTGGGTATTGAAAAGTAAAAGTGGTGCAAGTTCCTTTTGGCCATGGATGTGGCTTCATCCTCTCTCGTGAAAAGTAATCGGGCCCCTCCCCCTGGGGAGACGATATCCTGGCCGCTCTGCTGGAGGGGGGGTCGTGTGCCGCCCCTGGGGCCTCCGAAAGTGTTGAAACCCCCATTGTATCCCTCAGTAGACCCGCAGTTCTGTCAGCTCAGGAGGAGCTCAAGAAAGTTTGCCTCGTCGGCCAAGTGTTTGGCCCTAGGCCCCCGCTCGAAACTGTGCGACAATGGCTTCGAAAAGAGTGGTTCCCTCCAGGACTAATTGTTAGCAAATGTCAGTTCTTACCAGCGAGCCACATGCTGCTAGTCTTTGAAAATGAAGAGATGGCGTTCCAAGCTCTAAGCGTTGGCACCTGGCACTTCGGTCGGGCGACCCTGTGCCTATTCAGATGGTCCCCGGACTTTACTCCCGACAAATCAAAATCGCTTCGGTACCCTCTTTGGGTTGAGCTCCCTAACCTTCCTTACTTCTTGTACAACTTCGTGTGGGACATTGTCTCTCCTATCGGCAAGCCGCTGGCTTCACGCGAAGACATTGGTGGTCTCATCTATGAAGGTGCAAGACACTCGTTCAATGCTAGGTGGCACCCCCAGATCTGTGTCGAGGCCGACCTCAGTTCGCCGCTTCCATCAATGATCAAAGTGGACATGGGCGAAGGAGATGTATGGGAGCAGGACATCAGCTACAAAAACCTTCCCAACGCGTGCTTTCGTTGTGGCCAACAAGGTCACAGGATTAAAGATTGCCCTTTCAGGCAAAAAAACAAGCGATTTCAAGAAGCCTCCAAAACTGCTCAAGACAACATTGGCGATTTGACCCACTCGACCAAGGAAGGGGAAGGCAAGGGCCTTCTTAATCCACAAGCTGATGCTGATGGCTTTATTGAAGTTAGAAGAAGAAGGAAAAGAAGCCCTAGGTCCAACGGTGAGAGAAACAACCTGCCACTTACCCCCTATAGCAATTTGTATTGCAATCTAGGAAAGGAGATCAATGAGCTTGACTACCCAGGTGGGAAGCTACTTGAGGTAGACACCTACGACAAAGCCCCAGAGATCCCTGACAATAAAGAAACCCCCCAGGAGGGCTACACTACAAGCAAAGAAGATGGTTTCACCACTAGTAACGAAGACAACATGGATAGTGAAAGTTCCATCATTGGATCGACGATCCCGGAAACGGTGCCGAGCACGGGGCCCAAGTCTCCCCAGCAAGGGGCATCCCGCAAAGGAAAACAGCCTATGGAGTTACCCTGGAAAAGCCCCCACAAGAACCGATTTCTAAGTCGGGATCAGATCCCAGTGAAAAAGAAAGATGAAGCCAAGAGAAGAAAGGACAAAGCTCCCTCCCGTAAAGAGGGATCAATACAAAAATGATTGTCATCTCGCTAAATGCTAGAGGGCTAACCGACCCCTCAAGAGCGACCATCATTGGTCAATGGCTTCGCGACATTAGCTTAAACCCAGACTTTATATGTATTCAAGAGATTAAAATTGACGGAGAAGACCTCCAAAAACGGCTCAGACAGGTCTCCTCGGCCCGTGTGTGGATCCCAACGAAACACCAGCGGGGGTCTGGAGGAACGGTTATCGGTGTTAAACAATGCTGGTTTGAAAAGCTTGAGAACTCCATTGAAGATGTAAGTCACCGTTGGATTGCTGTTTCTTTTGGTGCTCCTCTTTGTGTTACTATGGTTTCTTTGTACGCCCCTAACGGGGATTTGGAGAGACTGAACACTTGGGCCTCCTTAGACTCGCTTCCCCACAACGTGCTTATATGTGGAGACTTCAACATGGTGGAGGGCCCTATGGACAAATGGATGGGCAAGGGCAGGGTCATCGACAGTCGGGAGAAAGAAACGTGGGACATGACCAAACTTCACTTGGATTTGGTTGAATTCAAAGACTCGAATGGCTTTTCTTGGTCGAATCTCCAAGCGGGCGAGGACCTGAGGAAAGCTAGACTCGACAGATGCTACATCTCTCAGAGTTTTACTCATCAGTGGGGCCACCCTACCATCACGCAACGCACTGACCTCACTATCTCTGATCATTACCCGATCGTTATCACTTTTCAACCTTCCAACAAGATCCGCAAGGCTCCGTGGTTCCATGCCAACGCAACCACCTTCTCTCTCCCCTCCGTCCATCAAGAAATTGTCGATGTGTGGAAGGTGGCGTTCCCCTCTGGCTTGGCCCCAGCCAAGTGCTGGAGAAGTGCGGTCGACAAGTCTCGTAAGATCATGATCAGAACTAAGAAGATGCTCGAGACTGTGCGGCGGGCTCGTAGGGAAGCTCTTTACCACAGACTCTGGCGGCTCGAGGAGGAAGTGAACAAAGGGAAACACCAAGCCCATAAAGGTCTCCGAAAAATCAGAGCAGTGTTGAGATACGAGGAAGAAATACAAAGGAAAAACTTGCAAATCTTCTTCAAGGAGTGGTGGGCTGGCAAAGCCGACAAACCCACCAAAGAGATGTGCCGTATCCTTAAAAGGAAACACAACAGAGAATCGATCCCCCTACTGCTCGATCCACATGGCAATGTATGCAATTCGGAAGAAGATAATTTTGGCATCATCGAAGGGCACTTCACGAGACTCCTGGGAACCTCGAACCCCCTCTCCCACCATAGAAGGGACTGTATGGCTGCCATTTCTAGGGTTTCCCCCTGGAGGATACCACCCAACCTACACTCCCTGCTCCATGCCCCTATCTCTGAATCAGAAATCATTGAGGTCATTGATGCCCTCCCTCTCGGTAAAAGCCCGGGACCCGACGGACTCACTAATGAGTTCTTTAAATCCTTCAAGCTGGTGGTTGCCACCCCTCTTCGGATGGTTTGGCAAGAAGCGCTAAATTTTGGTGCTCTTCCTGCTTGTTTAAATAATGGAATTATCAAGTTGATACACAAGAAGGGGGAAAAGAACAGAATCGAGAACTGGCGGCCTATTACGATGCTCCAAATAGGATACAAGATCATCACCAAAGTCATTGCCAACAGAATCTCGTGCCACCTGAGATCTTGGCTTAGTGAGGACCAAAAAGGTTTCATCAAAGGCAGGTCTATCCTGGAAACCATTATGGATATTTGGGAAGGTATTCAATTTGCAAATGAGTCTAATCAAGATGTGGTTTTCATCAAGATCGACTTTGACAAAGCCTACGACAGGCTAGAATGGGACTATATTCTGCAGTCGCTCCAAGATCTCGAATGTAGTCAGAAATTCACCAAGATGGTCGCGACCCTCCTCGGAAACGCAACGACCCAAATTAACATTAACGGCAAACTTTCGAAGGCGATCCATCTTAGAAGATCTATTAGACAAGGGTGCCCTCTGGCCCCCCTTCTTTTTGCCATCGCCACTGAGGGGCTGAGCAGACTAGTGGCACATCATGTGGAGGCTGGCAATATCAAAGGCCTCCGGCAGCCTCACGACCACAGTCAAATCATCATGAGACTTTTTGCCGATGATATGAACACGTTCGTTCACAATGATAATACCAGCCTGGAGACTTTCTGGAGGTGTCTTGCTACCTTTTGTGATGCCTCTGGATCCAAAATCAGCCACTCTAAGACCGCCTTTAGGGCTATTGTGGGACATCATCCTGGCCTTCTCATTGATCATGGCTGTCAAATCATTCCGCAGGGCCAAATCTTTCGACTTCTTGGAATCCCCTTAGGGTTTGGCGTCTCTATGGAGCAGCGATGGAACTGGGTGTTGGCCAAACTCGAAAACAAGCTTAACTATTGGAGAGGTATGCAAATCAATCTCGCTGGGCGTGCGATGGTTATCAACACGTTCCTCCACTCTTCTACCATCTATTTCCTTTCTTGTTGGAGACCGAATGAGCAAGGCCTGTCCAAACTAAATAGTATTTGTAGAAACTTTTTTTGGACGGGCGACCATAATAGAAGGGGGGTGCCTAAAATCAAATGGGCCATCTGCACTAGCCCTAGAGATAGTGGGGGGCTCGGTATCCTGGACATTGGGTGTATGGCTAACAAACTGGCAGCCAAATGGATGATTAAAGCTTGGTGCAATAGGGAGGCCTCGTGGGCCAAGCTGATCTTCAGAAACAAGAATGAGTTGGCCCTCAGGGGGTTCCCAAACTGGAAGAATCTTGACATCATGACCCTGCTATTCTCCCCGATCCCCGTCTCCCCGAAAGGCTCCAATCTCGTGTGCTCCCTTTGGAAGGGCTGGAATAAAGTCAAACGCTTCACAAGAATTAGTGAGGACTGGAAGTGGGCGGCCGGAATCAGACAAAACGACTCAATCTGGTTTCCGATACATGGCATCCGGAGTGTGGAGTCATGGAACACTCAAAATTCCAAGAAGTTATGGAACAAAGGATTCAAAAAATGGAAACACCTCTGGAAACATGACACCAACAACTGGATCAACTTGGAGGATATTGACCCTCACATAGACATCTCCTACGAAGAATGGAACACTTTGCAAAGCAGATGCCTCGCATGGGATCGTCACAAGACTCGCCTTCTCATGGGACACGACACACCGAACTCGCTTGGTCTCAAATGGCACAATGGAAATAGCCTACTCAAAATCCCGAACATCAAAGAAACGGCTGACCACCAGATCAGCCTCAACAAGAAGTGGTGCCTGTCTTGGACGCGGCTTCGGTGGGACATGAAATTCATGGGTATCTGGCACCCCCTTATAGAGATTAAGAAGTCTGTCCTCTTATGGCAACTTCTTCATCGAGGAATTTGGACCAACCATAAGGCTAGCAAACTTTGCGGGATCCCTCCTTGGTGCAAACGCTGTCACCGGGCTATCGAAGATGTCCCACACATCTTCCTTACTTGCCCCAACTCCTACAAAATCTGGCAGACGATTGGAATGAAAATCAGACTTCAAAAACAGCTTAGTTGGAAACAAGTCCTCTTGGGAGAAGCGATCGGCTGCTCTGCGACGCTCTGGAACGCCATCAGAGGAGAAGTCTTGTGGAAAATATGGCGGGAGAGGTGTGCTCTCAACTTCGGCGATCCCCCCAGAGAGTGGTCGATTGAGAAATCACTATTCCTCCTTGGCAAAAGGATTGTTAACAGTAAGAAATCCCCCCCCCCTTCAGGCACCATCAAGTCCTCCTTTTGATCAACAACAAGCTCAAACCCAAGTGGGCCCCGCATGAGGGAGATGAGAGGGTGATTAACCTTCTCTGTAATGCAACCTAGGATTCAATCAAGCTTCCCCTGCTTTGTGGGATTTGGGGGGTCCCGTGGGCACTAGTCCCCTTCTATTGTACCTTTGTTTCTTAATTTAATTCAAGTCCGGGAGAGTAGGCTATTGTCGAACTTCCTTTATATTAAAAAAAAGAAGGTCACTAAACCTAATCAACTCTCTTCCTCTTAGTTCCAAATGTGCTTCCAATCGTGAAAGCCTTTTGGCCAAAGGTTTTTTGGGACCTCCACTATCATGGTGATTGGGAACCAGATATCATCATGTTCTTGTAGCTGGAAAACATAATAATTATCCTCTTTAACTTCTATTTTTTTTTTTGGGTGAGAAAGAAGACATTGTCTGCTCGAAGAAACCCTCATCTTTGTAAAACGGATTTTTCTAAGTAGTGATCTGTACTCTCAAACTGAAGCAATGTATGAATGAGGAATGGACATTTCAAACTCTTATTCTACAATGGAGACCATGAAAACATGATAAACTTCCAAGTCATAGCATTCAATCATACGTGCTCATTGGTAGATACATCAAGAATCCCCAATGTTTTCATCGATTTGTAAGGTTTGAATTCTTTGTCATTGAAGATCCTAAGAATGTAAGCTAGATCCTTGATTTCTTTAGACAAAGGTTGATGCATATCTTCTTTCCCTTTGTACCTTTATTCAACTTCACATATTCCCGCATATTAATGTGTTACTCCATCCAAAGAGATCACTGAAATGCACATTATGTATAGTGGTGTCTCTTCATCTTCATAAAATGCGTTCCATTGTATTGAAACATATTCCTAAAGGAACAATTTTTTAGATAATATCAATGTTAACACCTGAGTGTTGCACGTATATAGAATTAGATCCCCAATCCTGAGCCACTTTGATCTCGTGCATGAAAGACCTTTCTAAGATCATCTCATAGTCTTCCACCTTTCCAAACTCACAAATAGCCAATGTTTATCAACCTTTTTATCCACACATCCACAGTACTACTTGCTCCGATACTATATAAGGATCCTCTATGTGACCACATACTAGTTTTATTTTACTTGCATTGGTCTCAAAAAAACATGACAACATTTCTGCCAATCTTTTTTTTTCTTGTGGTCTAGTATGTCCCTGTTTCTCTAATCATTGTAGATGGTGGGAAAGCATGTGTGCATACACACATATGTGCACACACACATGTGCATATACATACACACACATGTATATATACATGCATATGCATACATACATACACACACATATGCATTTACATACACACATATGTGCATATACATACACACCCATATGCATATACATACACACATATGTGCATATACATACAAACACATATCCATATACATACACACATATGCATACATACATGTACACACACATGTATACATACAGACATGCATATGCATACATAGATACACACATATATGCATACATACATGTACACACACACATGTATACATACACACATGCATATGCATACATACATACACACATATGCATACATACACACACATCTATATATACATGCATATGCATACATACATACACACATATATGCATATACATACACACATGCATATACATACACACATATGTGCATACACACATGAATATGCATACATACATACACACACATATGCATACATACATGTACACACACATGCATATATACATGTACACACACACATATATACATACACACATGCATATACATACACACATATGTGCATACATACATACACACACATTTGCATGTACACATGCATATACATACACACATATGTGCATACACACATGTGCATATACATACACATATGTATATATACATGCATATGCATACATACACACACATATGCATATACATACACACATACATTTACATACATACATTTACATACATACATACACACATTCATTTATGGAATATACAACTTTTTTGTACATAATTCATGGTTCATTTTGCTCATCTCTTTTGTGTGCGATAGTATTTTGCTATATGAAATCATGCTTTGGTTGCCATTAGAGTGCACATCACTAGTACTCGGTTTTCTTTGGGTAGAGTGTATTGTCTTTTGCTACACAACATCATGGTAATGTTGCTACAGCAAGAGACAACACTCTGCCGAGAAAAACATTCTACAGATATGGTCGTCCGTATACCCATTGGTATTCTTGGGAGATGCCGGTATAGGCGACGGTGCACCCACGAGTCGTCGGTATGGTCATCGGTATGAGTGCCAGTAATATTGACGCTCGTATTGACACTTATACCGGCACTTATACTCACACCTATACAGGGGCTCTACTACCGACACCTATACCGACTCATACATCGAGGTCGGGGTGAAAATGCGCTAGTTCAATTTCCTCGTTAGAAGCTTCGCTATAACCCTGATATGTTGTAGTGATTGTTCTTCTATCTGACTTGGAAAGTCCAAAGCATAGATATTTAGTTCAAACCGGGGATGACACAAAGCCTAATTTGGAGAAGATTGGTAATTTCAAAGCTTCCAATGGTAGGACAAACATTCTAAGTAAGGTTCTCTATTTACCCACTATCATAAAAGACATATGAGTAGGCCAAATAGTTGAAAAAGGCTTGCAAGTTAGGTTCACACAACATGGAACTTTTGTGGAAGATCCATGTCAAGACGTCAAGAAGATACCTAGAGGTGAGAATCATGGTAGGCTCTTTACTTTTGAAGTAGGAGAAACCAGGAACATAGATCTATTCAACTAAATATAGATTAGTTTGCAAGTACAAGGCAAGATTAGTTGCCAAAGGATGCTCACAAACAAATGGTATAGACTATGAGAAAACATTCTCACTAGTTGAAAAGATGACTACAATAAGAACATTGATAAGTATAGTTGTTGCGAGAAATTGGAGACCCCTCCAACTTGATGTAAAAAATGCATTTCTAAATGGTTGGATAAGTGAAGAGGTACACATGTCACAACCTCCAGGCTTTGAAAAACCTATTCATGCATCTTATGTTTGCACACTTAAAAAAGCATTGTATGGATTGAAACAAGCTCCTAGAGCTTGGAATTATGGGTTGATTACATACCTTCATAATTAAGGGTTCACACCTAGCAACCTAGATCCTTCTCTTTCATAGAAAGGGATCACAATAAGGCTATCTATCTATGTGTATATGTACATGATATAATTGTGACAGGTGATGATCTAAATGGTGTTCAAAGGATTAAGAGAAACATGTGAGAGGAGCTCAAAATCATTGATTTAGATGAGCTCACATTCTTCCTAGGTATGTAGGTCATATACACAGATGAAGGGATGTATTTGACTTAGAGGAGATACATTCGGGATCTACTTCTTAAGTTCAAAATGAAGAACACTAAACCTATAGGTACACCTTTGGAGATGAATCATAAACTTAGTGTTTATGAAGGTGAGAAAATTGAAGACATTAATGAGCATCATAGCTTGGTAGGTAGCTTGATATATGGTACTAATACAAGGGTAGACATCATATAGGGTAGAGGTGATAAGAAAATTCATGCGCTTGCCAAGAAGACCACACATGGATGTACCAAAGAGAGTACTAAAGTATCTCAAAGGTACCATCAATGAAGGTATATTCTATTCTTAGTCTTTAGATTTGGATATCAAAATCTATTCAGATGCTGATTGGGTAGGATCTAAGGATGATAGAAGAAGTAAATTTGGTTACTTAGCATTTGCAGGTTCAAAGCTAGTGTCATGGAGTTCTAGAAAGCAACAAATAGTTGCTTTATCCTCAAGTGAAGTAGAGTATAGAGCCTTGACCATAACAACTCAAGAGGCAATATGGTTAAAAGCATTGTATACTAATTTGGGACTTATGAGTTTCAAACCTCACATATTTGTAGATAATGTAAGCTCCATGCATCTAGCATCAAACCCTATTTTTCATGCAAGAAGCAAACACGTAGATGTTCATTACCACTTCATGAAGGAGAAGCTCATGGCAAAGGAGACTAACATTTCTTTTGTTTCAGCTGAAAAGCAAGTAGCAGATATGATGAGGAAGGCACTTCATGGGAAAAAGCTTTATAGACTTAAATCTCCTCAAAGCAAGGATATCTATGTTGCAGATGCATCAAATACTCATGTAGCTTCTTGCAAGCACATGCCTATTTACTCTCTTTCTTCTCAAAGAAGGTGGCTGGCTCCTTCTCAAAGCTTCCCAATCCTTGAACCTCCTCTCAAAATTAATTCTCTACCTTTACAACACTACTTGAAAGCTGTGCATGTGCATGTATCTACTCATACCTTACTTGTCCACGTGCTCATAGAATGAATGAATAATATTTCAACTATGCCCACATACATTTGATTTCCTTTTACCTTTTTCTTTAGTTTTATAAAATATGGTATGTGCTAAAACATGAACCCTAACTAAGATAATCTATATTAAGAACTATCTTTGGAGATGATGATGGATAATGTATATATGGATGTCTTACCTACTACCCCAACAAGACATTCAAATGTGGATCAAGATGATCAAAACAAACTTCACAAAAAAGAATAGAACAAACCAAAACCTCAAATAAATCTCTATTACCATCTCTCTCAAGCTTCAAACATGAATAGAGACCTTTTCTATCACCACATCCTCAGTAATGAAACCAAAATGTGTTGTAGACCCACTAGTAGAAGCTTAATCGGTATATCAAGTAGTGTATATCAATTTTAAATTTTTCAATACAAGCATTTTTACCGATTCAAGTGTATGGAGACATGTGAAGAATCCATGTAGTTTACATACATGCTCAAGAAAAGGGTCGAACTACATACATACACTTAGCCAGATGCCTCCTGCTGGGAAGAACTATGCACCATTTTCGACACCGTTTCCGGAATAGTCGATCCGATGATGGAGCTTTCACTATCCATGTTGTCTTCATTACTAGTAGTAAAGCCGTCTTCTTTGCTTGTAGTGTAACCCTCATGGGATGTTTCTTTATTGTCAGGGATCTCTAGAGCTGTGTTGTTGGTGTCCACCTCTAGTTGGTTCCCACCTGGGTAGTCAAACTCGTTGATCTCCTATTTTTGCAGTACAAGTTGCTAGAGGGGGTAACTGACATGTTGTTTCGCTCAAAGGTTGCCCTAGGGCTTCTTTTCCTTCTTCTGATTTCGATGAACCTGTCTACATCAGCTTCTGCAGGAATACAAGGGCCCTTGACATCCTCTTCCTTCGTCGAGCGAGTCACTGCCCCTTTGTTGTCTTGAAGGTTGTCTTGAACGTTTCTGGGGGCTTCTTGATTTCGCTTGGGTCTTGCTCCCATACATCCCCTTCGCCCAAGTCCACTTTGATCTTCAATGGAAGCTGCATGCTGAGGTCAGCCTCAACACAGATTTGAGGGTGCCACCGAGCGTTGAACGAGTGTCTTACACCTTCATAAATGAGACCACCAATGTCCTTGTGTGAGGCCAATGGTTTGCCGATCGGAGAAACAATGTCCCACACGAAGTTGTACAAGAAGTACGGCAGGTTAGGGAGCTCAACTCAGAGGAAGCGATTTTGATTTATCGGGAGTAAAATCAGGGGACCATTTGAATATGCACAGGGTCGCCCGACCGAGTTGCCAGGTTCCGACACTAAGGGCCCAGGATGCCATATCTTCATTTTCAAAGACTAGCAACATGTGGCTTGCCGGTAAGAACTGACACTTACAAACAATTAGCCCACAGGGGAACCACTCATTGCGAAGCCACTGTCGCACGGTTTCGAGCGGGGGCCTAGGGCCAAACATTTGGCTGACGAGGCAAACTTTCTTGAGCACCTCCTGAGTTGACAGAATTGTGGATCTACTGAGAGAGACCAAGGGGGGTTCAACACTCTCGGGGGCCCCAAGGGCGGCACAAGATCCCCCCTCCAATAGAGAGGCCAGATTACCGGTCTCCTCCAGAGGAGGGGCCAGGTTACTTCTCACAAAAGAGAGGGCCGCCAAATCCATGACCGCAAAAGGGAACCTTCAAGAAGATGTTGCCCCCTTAAAATTTTTCTAGGCCTTTTCTTTTTTCTCTCTCTTTTGTTTTCTCTCTTTACCTTTTCTAATAAATGTCTTCACTAACGAAAGACCCAAGCAAGCGAAAGAGGATTAAACTTTAAAGTATACTATTAAGAGCTTAGCTTAAGAGATGAACCAAAGATAAAAAACACGAGACAAGGGAAAAGAAAGCGTTGAGCAGGCCCCATAGAGGCAAACCATGACGAGCGATGATGATACAACTTTATCCTTTATGATTTTCCTTTGTGACTTTCAGAAAACTTTTTCCTTTATCCATGGGTGGCAAACCAAGAAGACCAGAGAATTCTAGTCCCCCACAATTAGTTAGCCGTCAATCGCGACTGCTAACGAGCGCGATGGATAAGCCTAGATCTCCCAAGATGCATCAACCCCCAAGTCTAGTTAGCGCCTCCGCAAAACGGCCACTTGCACTAATTTTTTTTTTTTTTTTTTGGAGAAAAACAGGAAAATATAAATTAACAGGGTAAAATACACATGTGCAGGGGGCAGGAGCACCTGACCTCACTGAGTCACAGGGTAGCTACCATTGCAAACCTGCAAGGGGAATACAACTGGCTCAATATCACTTTCCATTTTGTGTAATGGTGGGCTGCTAGGATATAGTGAATATCATGAGAGGGAAGAAAAGGTTTGGTGATTCTCTTTATACAAATATCAGACACTCTTTTCAGAGAGTGATGTAGGGGAATGAGGAAATTCTTTCTCCCATTGCCAAAAACTTGATTATTTCTACTAACCCATATGGCCCACAGTATGTGTCCACGCCAGGTATTCCAAAGGAGGATATCCATATTTTTGCAACATCCGATCAAAGCATCCATCCTTTGAAGCTTGGGAGCTTTACAAGAGTGAAGAAAGTTATCAACACATTTCCAGAAAGGCTTAGCATGCTCACAGTCAAAGAAGAGGTGATAAACATCCTCCACCCTGCCACAAAATGCACATTTACCACCATCAATAAATATTTTCCTGACTTTGGGGCCCACCCAAAGCCCTTGATGAATTATCAACCACTGAAGACAAGACTGTTTGCTGCTTTCTGGGTAAGCCCACAGAGCTTTAAACCTATATGACCACTGAGCAGAAGACCAGCTCATCTTCCACATTTTGTTCAATTTATTAGTGATACAATCCATCGAGTCTTTCTTCTTCTTGAAGTTCTTGTAAATGAACTCAGCGACTTCATGGAGATTTATTTCTTTCCAGTTGCACTGTGTCAGCTGTTCTTCCAGCATCTCCTTGTGAGATAGCAGAATCTGCAAACAGGCATCAGAAGCATTAGTCATACTAACCAGATCATAATCAGATTTTACCTTCCCATTGGTCATATAGTCTTTCCAAGTTTTGAATCCATGCTTCTTATGGCATTTATGTTCCTTGATAGAAATGTTCCCATTGTTCCTATTGGCCAGCCAACCTAGCCAAGGAGATTCCTGTAAGTAGTATTGAGCCATGAAAGACATCTTGTCATTAGGACAGAAAACACTTTTAGCTTTGAACCAGGAATTCCAGAACCTACAAACCAGAGGACTCCCAACAGGGGAAATGGGGTGAGGGAAGGAAATAATGTCCCAAAGATTAAGATTATTCCAAGCCCTATAGTTAGTCAAAAAGAATTTGTTAACAGATCTTTGAATAAGAGTAGCCCAAATCTCATTGTTGCCAATGCTTCTAAGAATCCATTTAGCTGACAGGATGTCAGCCATTTTTTTTGGGAACCTCACCCCCAATCCCCCTTTTTCTTTATTCATGCAACAGATTTCCCAAGGGACTTTGGCAATTTTCTTTCTGTTGGCCGAACCCCCCCATAAGAATCTTTTGGCCAGCGAGATCACCTGATTAAGCTGCTTTTTGGACGGAGTCCAACAAGACAAGAAGTAGACAAGTTTAGGCAAAAGATAATGATTAAGAATAAAAGACCGATGAGGAAGGGAGGAATTGGAATCATACCACACAGCCAGCCCTTTTTTAAATTTGTCACTGACCCAATCCCACCTTTGATCAAAAGAAACATTGAAGCCCATAGGGATCCCAAGAATCCTAAATATCACCCCTTCTTTTATAATACTACAACCAAGTTGGGAAATAATGTCTGGTATAGTATTATCAGAGGCTTTGAAGCCAGTTTTGCTGTGGTTGACCCTAGAGCCACTAGCCAAACAAAAAACATCAAGACAATCCAAAAACTTGGTAAGGGATTGGTGATCATTTTTTAAAACAACATTGGTATCATCAGCAAACATCTGCAGACATAGAGGGGCAGGGGAGTTAGGAATGCACACACCTTTAATATTATCATCAGCCAAAGCATCCTTCACTAACCAACCCAAAGCATCACTAGCAATGGCAAAAAGAAGAGGGGCCAAAGGGCACCCTTGTCTTATGGACCTAGCCAACTTGAAGGGTTCAGTCATATGGCCATTAATAGAAACTCTAGAAAAAGCATTTCCAAACAGAGTGCTCACATATTTAATAAATCTCCTTCGCAATCCTAAGTCGTGAAGGGACTGCAAAACAAAATCCCACTCAATCCTGTCATAGGCTTTGTCAAAATCAATTTTAAAGAAGTAGTAATCCTGACCAGACTCCTTAGCATAATCCATTCCTTCCCAAAAGGAGATGATAGCATCAAGAATAAACCTACCTTTAATGAAGCCTTTTTGCTCAGGGAGGATAAGCTGGTTCATCAGAGGGCTAAGTCTCCTAGCAAGAGTAGCAGCAAAAATTTTGTATATGGTATTTAGGCAAGTGATGGGCCTCCAGTTGTTAAGGTCATCTTTGGGACCCCTCTTATGAATAAGTTTGATAACCCCAGTGTTAATAGAACAAGGGAGATATCCTTTACTAGAAACCTCTTCCCATATCAAGAGAATGTAAGGAGTGAGAAAATCCTTAAGAATGATAAAAAATTCATTAGGCAGACCATCCATCCCAAGAGATTTACAGGGTTTCAGTTTATTGATAGTTTCTTTGATCTCACCAGCAGTGAGGGGCAGGTCCAGAATGGGAACCAGGCTATCAGGAATCATTTTTTTCCTTTTAACAGCAATAGTAGCCCTGGCCCTCTGAATGTCCCCCCCCCCACTTGGGAGAAACAGAGAAAACATCCATAAAGAAGCTCTTGGCCTCCTGTAAAGTCTCTTCAATATTGGAGGTAACACTCCCATCTTTTTTCTTAACCGAGGGGACAAAGTCCCTCACTTTCCTCTTTTTCATAAGATCAAACATATGTTTATTGTTCCGATCCATGTTCTCACTCCAGAATTCTCTTGAAATAGCAAGGGAGCTCCTAGCTTCCAGGTACCTCTCTTTACTCAATCTCACAGAGCAATCAACATACTCTTGAGAGTTAACATAAAGGGAATTTAACTGATTCATAAGCGCAAGTCTCCTCTGAGTCCTCAACTCCAAGGCATGCTTCCTAAAAGCCGTGAAAAGCTTTTGAATACCATAAACAGCATGCTCCCAAGCAGCAATTGGGGAACTATCAACCTTAAAATGGTAGCTGATGATTTCCTTAGTACGAGCCAAAATGCTAGGAATCTTGAGAAGACTATAATCAATGTGAGGCCGACCAGCTTTATAGTTAGGACTGCCTTTCCTGAAGGTCAAAAAAATGGGTTTGTGATCCGAAACTAACAGAGTATGATCAATCTTGCTACTAATATCCCAACACTCTTGGGTAAACTCAGTACTCGCATAACATCTATCAAGCCTAGCCGCTCTATAGTTGTCCCCTACTTGCTTATTAGACCAGGAAAACCCCGAATTACAAGAGAGGTCAGACAAGTCCAAGTGATTGCATAACTTGAACCAGGAATGTTTTTCAGAGCCACAAATATAGTTTCCTTTTCTTTCCCATCTATCTTGCAAAGAAGTTACCATATTAAAATCCCCAGCAAGGATAACAAGACTGTCAAAAGAACATAACTCTTCCCAGCAGCCTTTTCTTTCAGCATACAGGTTAGAAGCATACACAGAAATAATAGAACAGTTAAAAGGGTCCCCCAACTTAACAGCACACCATTGATGGGAGTTACTAAAAAAAACGTCCTTAACAGACTTGGAAATAGAATTGGACAAACCAACCACTTCACCACCTTTGCCACTATTGTGGCTGGTGTAATACCAAGTGAAATTAGAGGCCAGAATGTTCAAGTGTCTGAGCAAAGCATCTCCTCCCACTTTAACTTCCTGCAAGCAGATAGCATCAGGCATAGTGGGAAGCATCTTAAGCCAGCAATTAATCATTTTGGGCCTGACTACATCAGTCACCCCTTTTACATTTAATGTGATAATTTTAAGATCAAACATCAAAAAAGGACAGATCATTTACGACTATTTTTAGTCGGCTTGGGCGCAGAGGATGATAACCTGAGAGCTTCTTTCCTTTTAGGCTTATTTACCTTAGTGTTATCAATGAAGGAATCCACATCCTGAGACATGGGCACTATTTCACAATGTTCCCCTTCCTCATCCATACATTTGATTGAGTCCTGATCCATAGCATCAAGTTCCTGTCTGAAATGTTCCATAGAAGGAGGGGGCACATCATTAACCTGTTGGGAGAAACAAGGGTTATCTTTTAGACATGTTGGTTCATGAATAACCTTGTTTTTTTCCCTATTACTTTCCAGTTTCCTACAGAACCATGGACTTCTTTTCCTGCCTGAGCAGTCTTGGTAATACCTATACCATCCATATTGGGATCAGTATTCTCGTCCTGTTCTACAACAGTATGTGAACCACCTGCAATATTTTGGTCATCAAAAGGATTAGAGATGTCCTCTAACAAAATGTCATATGGGTTGTCTGATTTAACAGTCTTTTTTTTAGGCTTTTGAACATGCTTTTTTCCCGGAACATTGGGGGAATTACTAGTAGCAGTTGGTAATACCTGTTTGTCATGATTACCTTCCTCGTTCCGCGCAATGATGAGGGGACAATCCCGAATTAGATGACCCTGCTTATAACAGTTGTAACAGGCGTTAGGCAAGTTACGGTACATAATCCTTTGGGTGTGTAATTTCTTACCCTGAGAATCCTTGATAACTATTTGAGTCTTGATTTCTTTAGAAACATCTATTTCGATTAGCACCTGAGGGTCCCATTTAGTATTAATGATACTATTTCTGGATTTTTGACCCAAAACTCTACCGATCATATTACCAAGATGCTCTATCCAGGGATAAAAGTCTATGGGCAGTTCTGGGAATTCAACCCACACAGGGATCTTAGTAGGCTTTGGGCCCTTGGGGTTAAAACCAACATGCCATTTGAAAAATGACATGGGGATATTCCTGATAAGCCATTGGGCTTCACTGATAACCTGCAGAGCGCTATTAGCCTCTTCGAAAAAGAAAAGGTAGAAATTATTTGGGCAATACTGAATGTGCTTAACCATTAGCCCCCTAGCTTCCCAGTGTGTTTTTATCCAATTCTTAAGAACATCATGCGGTGGTCTAGGGCCGTGACAAAGCCCTATCACAACCCTACCCAACAGGTGCTCTTGCCAACTATCCAAGGAGGTCCTGTCAATTATGAACGATTCTTCTTCGTCATCTTCACTAGGGATGTCGTCGACAAGTAATTTGTGCGGATTTTCCGAGCATTCTACTCTCCCAATCCCCCTATCAATACCCTTACCGCCTCGATCAGGAATGACAGGAGCAGAAAAGAGATTACCTTTGTTCTTGATGGAGTCCGCATATGTCTTCTGGGGAGAGTGTGAGACAGAGCTTGTACGAATCTCCAGGCTGCCAGAAGGGGCATCGACCATGGGCGAATCCTTAAGACCAGAGTTGCAGACACTTACCTAATGTTTCCCCATTGAGTTAGGCAGAGCACGAGCGTTCTCTTCTACTCCCCCGAGCAGCGGAGCATCAACCACACATATACCATTGCCCAGCGCTTCGAAGAGCGCCATGAGAAGGCAGAGGAAGAGATAACAGAGCCGGACCAGATAGAGCTGCCCCCCCACAGGGGCGAAGCATGCAGGCGAGAGCCCTCCCGACTGAGGGGAGGGACTCACAGGGGGGGAGGTGTACCCTCAAACCCTAGAGCGGGGTCATAAAAGCTCCACTCACATGCCGACCTCACAAAAGCAAGTAACTCTGTCCACTTGCACTAATTCCCCAGTTCCCTGTCGGTCACAAGAGCAAGGGTGCCACATGCGCGAAGGGCTCGGGGCCCAAGGAAAATCAGTTGGCACAAACACCACGATGGACACCCACCCTCCAATCAATCGCACCTCCCCGATCAATCGTGATGGACCAGCAAGCCCCCTGTCAGTCGCCTTCTCCAGTCAATCGCGACAGACCACAGCAGAAGCACCTCCATAGCTTGGGCGTTCGAGATTATCACACTGCACAGCGTCAACCTTGTGGAACACACCATATCTGCACCTCCCCTGTCAGTCGCGACGGACCACCCACAGCAGAAGCTCCTCCATTTCTCCCGAGAACGCTTCTTTATTGAATTTAAAAGGAGAATCTCAATTCTCAATATAAAAAATGTTCTTTTGATTCGGGGATTCTTGAATAAATGCGAATACAATAATCAAACATGCACGTGTTTTTTATCAAAAGTGCTTTTGATAAAAAAAACCTATTTTGTTTGAAAATATATTTCTAAGCAACAAAATATATATTTTATCATTCGATCAAAAAGCTTATTCCACACATACTTTCTAACAAGTTCTTAGATCTCTACTACTACATTACGAATCATAGAGCCCTTTCCTGACTATATCATTCATGTATTGCTCCGTTTAATATATTTTCCATTTTATTCTTATCTTTATTATGTGTGATGCATATGTTATGATTCTCATATGCATCTCTTACATATGTTTGATTTGTATTTATGTGTTTGGTGTTGATATATTTAGGTAGTGATGTGTGTGAACACTCTAGGACCGCCGGGGCACTTTTTTCCCTCTTTAGGAGGTTTTTTTCCCCCAGCTTGTATATACGCCTATTGCCCTAATGGGCTACTTATCTTTGTACATTCTCTAGTAATACATTCAGTCTTGTGTGTTGTGCTCCAAGCTTCTTCTTCTTCCTTGTGCTGTTCGCGTGCTTCCGCAGACGTCTAACTCCAACAATTGGTATCAGAGCAGGTCGTTGCTTCTTCTAGGGCGCCGTCGACACTCCTCCGTTTGCAGTCTCAGATTCGCACAAAATTTGGTGAGCATACTCAGGGCCTCCGAATGCACTATCGCAGTGCTTGTGCAGGCTATTTCGTCCTTTTGTGCCAAAGGTATATACCAGTTTCTGTTCGCCAATTTAAGCGTTTCGAAGTCTGCTACAGGTCTAGCAGAACTCGTCTGGGCAGTTCTGTTCAACTTTTTGAGATACAGTCAATTTTTTGCATCAAGGTATTTTAGTCACCGGCCATGGCTGAAAGCAGTGATGTATTCTGTATGTTGGCTGTTGAGGATAAGTTGGATGGTACCAACTACCCATTATGGGCTTATATGATGCGACATGTACTAGTTGCAAAAGGATTGTGGAACATTGTGCAGGGTGTTGAAAGACGTCTTGTTACACCTGTAACGACAGGTACTGCAAATACAGGTGTTGGAGCTGATGAAGATGGTGTCGAAAATGATATTCCGCAGATTCCTGTTCGTGCTCCTGTTTCTGTTGCACCTACTGCAGAGCAGATTCGTTGGGATGGCAGAGATGCCCAGGCACATGCATTGATAGCTTTGTCTGTCAAACGTGCCATTATTCCTCACATTCGCTCTTGCAAAACAGCAAAGGATGCTTGGGATACACTTACCACTTTGTACCAGGCTAGGAATGAGGCTCGTGTTGCTTACCTCCGAAAACAGTTGGAGAGTGAGCACATGAATGAAGGTGATTCGATGGACAGTTTTCTTACAAAGATCAAAGACCTGAAGGAACAATTGATTTCTGCTGATGAGGTTATACCAGATAGCTCACTTGTGCAGACCGTTCTGAATGGCCTTCCTGATTCATATCAGAGTTTTGCCTCTACTCTTCGATTGATGATGAAAGGCAATCCGAATGCCTTGTCATTTGAGGAATTAGTCTCTGTTCTGTTGCAGGAAGATCAGTCCAGGCAGAACAGGTCCATTATGCGTGTTGCAGATCAAGCTTTCCTGGCTAGTCAGAAGGGAAAAGGAAAATGGAGCTCTTCTACTAGTAAGCAGAAATCTGCAAATGCTGCACAATCGAAGAACCAGGATAAAGATGAGAAGAAATCAGAAAAGCAGAAATTATTCTGCAAGTACTGTAAAGGAAATGATCATATTATAAAGAACTGTCCAAAACTGGCTGCTAAAGAGGCAAAGAAGAAAGAGGCTGGAATGGTTGTTGCAGAGGCCTCTACACCAAAAACAGAGTCTACAAATCTTGTGCAGGAAGAAGAATGGGCATTTACTACTGTCTGCAGTTTTGACCCATCTTCTCATGATCAGTGCATGTCTGCAGTAGACTCAGATGTTTGGTACTTTGACAGTGGGGCGACCAAACATATTACCTCGCAGCGCAGTTTCTTCTCTTCACTCGAGCCTGCCCCTACAGGGAATACTGTCACATGCGCCAATAACTCCTCTTATCTTGTTATGGGAGTTGGTAAGATCATTCTGACTACTGTTGATGGTAGTTCTTTCACTTTGTCAGATGCTTTATTTGTGCCAGGGATCAAAAAGAACCTGTTATCAGTTTCTGCATTAGCCAAGATTGGCTTGGTTGTGAAATTCGTTGATGACAGGTGTACAGTCCATGATCTCTCAAATGGCGATGTGATTATTGCTTCTGGCATTTTATGTCGTGGGATGTATAAGCTCATAGACTATGAAAGATCTGTGAATGATTCGGCATGTGCAGTTCATGATTCTCAGGCTATGTCAGATGCAAAGCTTTGGCATGCACGTTTGGTCATCTGAATTTTGCTAGTTTGTTACGCCTGCAGAAATCTGAAACGGTGTCCTCTTTGCCCAAACTTGAGGCACCTGGAAAACATGTTTGTGAAGGCTGTATTTTGGGCAAAATGCAGCGTTCTTCCTTTCCAAAAGATGGTTCAGTTCGGGCTATGCAGAAATTGCAGCTTGTACATAGTGATGTCTGTGGTCCTATGCAGACACCCTCTTTTGGAAATTACCTTTACTTCGTGACTTTCATTGATGATTTTTCCACGCATGCATGGGTATATCCACTCAAAGCAAAGTCCGAAGTGTTCATGTGCTTCAAACAGTTTTTGGTTTTGGCTAAAAATCTGTCAGCATGTAAAATGGGCACCCTCTGTTCTGATCGAGGGGGGGAATATATGTCTTCAGATTTTAATGCATTTCTGGCTGAACGTGGGATAAAACACCAGTGTACAGTGCCGTATTCACCTCAACAGAATGGAGTTGCTGAACGAAAGAACAGGTCACTCATGGAGATGGCGAGGTGCATGGTCAAAAGTCAGGCTTTACCACATAGTTTCTGGCTTGAGGCTGTCATGTGTGCAGCATATGTACTGAACAGGTGTCCCACCAAAGCGTTGCAGTCTATCACTCCATATGAGGCTTGGCATGACCGCAAGCCATCTGTTGCTCATCTGTGTGTTTTTGGTTGTTTGGCATATGCATTAGTGCCTGAACAACATCGCAGAAAATTGGATGATAAGGCAGTAAAATGTATTTTTGTTGGGTACAGTTATGAAAGTAAAGGCTATCGTCTGTATCATCCTTAGACTAAACACATTTTGGTTAGCCGTGATGTTGTCTTTGTGGAAGATGCTATTCAGCCATTGCTTTTATGTACTAAGGAGACATCTGTTAGCTCCAAAGACATGTATGATACTTTGATGCCTCTTTTTATAGGTGGACAGGCTAGCGCTGGTCCTAATGAGGCAACTTCTCAGCCTTTGCAGGTTTCATATGATGATGCAGATCATTCCATTTCTGATGCAGATTTACATGATGCACTTGTTGATGAGAGAGCTGATATTGAACAGGCAAAAACTATGCCAAAATGGCTGGTGCAGACTTTGCGTGACAGCAAATTAGATGCACCTTTGTCATATCGTACTCGTTCAGGCTCTCATAGTACGTCCTTTGCATCAGATTGCTATGCTATGGCTGCATCTAGTCTCTGTGATGAGAATGAGCCTGTTTCTTTTGATGAAGCACAAAATTCAGAAAATTGGATGGCTGCTATGCAATCTGAATATGATGCTATAATGAAGAATGGTACATGGTCTTTATGTGACTTGCCCCTCCTGGCAAGAAGGCCATTGGCACTAAGTGGGTATACAAGCTGAAGCGTAAACTTGATGGTACAATTGACAGGTATAAGGCTAGGCTTGTTGCAAAGGGTTATGCGCAAGAAAGAGGCATTGATTTTGATGAGACCTTTGCACCTACATGCCGTATGACTACTGTTCGGAGCATTTGTGCACTTGTAGCTCATCATGGTTGGAATGTACATCAGTTGGACATTAAAACAGCATTTCTGAATGGTGACTTGCATGAAGAAGTGTATGTTTTTCAGCCCCATGGCTTTGTGCAGAAAGGGCATGAAGACTAGGTGTGCAGGTTAAAGAAGGCGTTATATGGTTTAAAGCAAGCACCACGTGCTTGGTATGAGAAAATACATGCCTATCTGATTGCACATGGTTTTGAGAACAGTCCAACTGAAAGCACCTTATATGTTAAGCGTGCTAATGATGTGCTTTTGATCATTGTTGTCTATGTAGACGACATGCTGCTCACTGGTCCTCTTGAGAAGCATATTGTTGATTTCAAGGCTGATTTGCATGCCTCATTTGAGATGTCTGATTTGGGGCATTTGCATCACTATTTGGGCATTCACTTTATGCAAGTTGATGGTGGAATGGCTTTGTGTCAAACGAAATATATTGACACATTATTGCAGCGTTTTGGCCTTGAAGACTGTAAGCCTATTGCCACTCCTATGGAGACAGGTTTACGATTGAGTCTTCATGATGCTGGAGATGCATTTGATGCTCTTCTCTATCAGCAAGCTGTTGGATGCTTGATTTACTTATGCATTACTCGGCCAGATATTCAGTTTGCTGTCTCACAGATGAGCAGGTTTATGCATTGCCCAGGAGTCACGCATTGGAAAGCGGTTAAGCGCATCTTTCGCTACTTGAGTGGTACTCGGCTACTTGGGTTGTTTTATCCCAAGGGGGGATCACTACCGCCAGATTTGCATGCTTTTTTTGACTCAGATTGGGCTGGTTGCTATGACACTCGTGTGTCCACCAATGGTTTTTGCTTCATGCTTGGTAGCTCATGTATATCTTGGTTGAGCAAGAAGCAGCCTACTGTGGCCACTTCCAGTTCTGAGGCTGAGTATAGGGCAGCTTTCACAGCGACTGTTGAGTGTGTGTGGCTCAGATGCCTTATGGCTGACTTGGGTGTTGGCCAGTCTTCTGCCACCACCATGACAGTCAGAGCGCATTGGCAGTTGCGAGGAACCCTGTGTTCCATGCTCGCACTAAGCACATTGAGGTGCATTATCACTATGTCAGGGAGAGGTTCTCTGCTGCGGAGATCAGGTTGGCATATGTGCCCACGCAGGAGAACATTGCAGACCTTTTCACGAAGGCTCTGCCTAGGAAGAAGTTTGAAGCTTTCCGCAAAGCTTTGGGCTTACTTCCTTTTGTGGAGTGATTTCCACATAGCTCGGCACTTCCTTATACATGAGTGCCAGCTCCTTGTTCACCGCATCACTCCCAGGGGGGATTTGTTGATATATTTAGGTAGTGATGTGTGTGAACACTCTAGGACCGTCGGGGCACTTTTTTCCCTCTTTAGGAGGTTTTTTTCCCCCGGCTTGTATATACGCCTATTGCCCTAATGGGCTACTTATCTTTGTACATTCTCTAGTAATACATTCAGTCTTGTGTGTTGTGCTCCAAGCTTCTTCTTCTTTCTTGTGCTGTTCACGTGCTTCCGCAGACGTCTAACTCCAACATTTGGTTTTATGTATTTCAATCATCAACAATATTACATGTTTGACTTGTGAAAGCGTTCTTACTTGTATACTTTGATGAATAAAATCTGAAATAAACCACCATTGTGATCTTTTGACTTGCATTTGAATTTCTTACTCGATTCCTGCTTTATCAATAGTATAGGGAGTCTATAGGAGTTATTTTGATTGTCTGATTCTTTGACTCTTACTGTGACAATAATCACTTAGATTCATGTGAGCATAATTATAGTGTAAGTCACAAGTTGTATAGAAACTATTGTGATTTTTTTATTCTTTGAATCTTACTATCACAATAGTTATATACACTCATGTGGCAAGAATCATATATAGATTAGTGAGACAATATGAACTACTATGAATGTCTAATTCTTTGACTCTTACATTCTAAATCATTCCATATTCACTTCAAGATGATAATTGTACTTTCTATTTAATTATACATCTACTTATCTAACTATCTATCCATATCTCTATCATTTTCTATTTTGATATTGATCTACCTATCCATACACTTATTAATTTATCTATTTATATGTGTACTTAAAATGCATTTAAGTATCTATAGTTCTATTTATGAGTCTTATTTCTTATTATTGATTTTATCAGTTAGATTAGTGTTTAGAGATTTAATATCAATCAAAATTTTTATTTTATCTGATAACTTATTTTTTATATATGCACATATGGTAGGTAAAATAAATAAGCACGAATGAAATTTTTTGGAAAATTTTCTCTCCTTATACATCTATGGAATAAGACAAGACCAAATCACGATTGCAATGGATATATCAAATTACAAGGATTTCATTGAATAACAAGCTTGAACAACATAGATCAATATTGAAGAAAAATTTGGAAGTGTATCACAAGGACCACAAGTACTCGATGACCAAATATCCAAAGACATCACTCGCATCTTTAAACAAATAGTCAAGTAGAAAAATCATCGATACTGGATATCATCACAATTGCAAGATTCATTGACAAAATCAAATTTGACAATTTACATTTCCAAACAATGAAGAGAGGAAAGTGAATGAGACATAACACTAGTGAATAGGTAGAGAGACCAAAAATAGCAACAACATTAGATCCATATGCAAAAGATATACATCTAAATATGGAACATCCAATAACCTATGTTTTCTCCCATATTCATTTATTCATTTCCAACATGCAGCTCTCGTGAGGAGAGGACGATATGGAATGATCCACAAAGTCAGAATAACCTATCCGAGATTCATTAGAGAAATCTTTGTTGTAAAATTATTAAAATTACATGAAGGTGATTTGTAGACACAAGAGAATGAAGCTATGAATGATGCACCCATTTTATCTATTATGCATAGTGGAATATTCAATCCAATTGCATAAGCAAGGCATCATAGTAGAATCCATGTATTATATTCAGATTATGGAATGGTGTTTGTTGGAGTTTGAGGTCTACAAAAGCACACGAAGAATACAAGGAAGAAGAAGAAGCTTGGATCACAACACAGAATGCTGAATGTATTACCACTAGAATGTACAAAGATAAGTAACCCATTAGAGCAATAGACATATATACAAGCCAAGGAAAAAAAAAACCTCCTGAAGAAGAAAAAAAGTGCGCCAATGGTCCTAGTGTGTTCACACACATCACTACCTAAATATATCAACCAATCCCCCCTCTAAGTGATGCGGTGAACAAGGATTCGGCACTCATGTAAATGGAAGTGCCAACCTATGTGGAATCAATCCACAAAATGAAGTAAGCCCAAAGCTTTGCCGAAAGCTTCAAACTTATCCCTAGGTAGAGCCTTCGTGAAAAGGTTTGCAATGTTCTCCTACATGGGCACATATGCCAAGTTGTTGTCACCAACAAAGAACCCCTCCCTAACATAATGTTAATGCACCTCAATGTGGTTAGTGTGAGCATGGAACACATGGTTCTTCGCAATAGCCAATGCGCTCTGACTGTAAGTGAAGATGGTCGTGGCCAAAGACTGACCAACACCCAAATCAGCCATAAGGCATCTAAGCCACACACACTCAGCAGTCGCTCTGAAAGTTGCCCTATACTCAGCCTCACAACTAGAAGTGGCCATAGTAGGCTGCTTCTTGCTCAACCAAGATATGCATGAGCTAGCAAGAATGAAGTGAAAGCCACTAGTGGACACATGAGTGTCAAAGCAACCAAACCAGTTAGAGTAAAAAAAGGCATGTAGATCTGGCGGTAGTGGTCCTCCCTTGGGATAAAACAATCTGAGTATCTAGGCACCATGCATGTAGCGAAAAATGCACTTAACTGCCTACCAATGCTTGACTCCTGGGCAATGCATAAACCTACTCATTTGTGAGATAGCAAACTAAATGTCTAGCCGAGTAATGCATAAGTAAATCAAGCATCCAATAGCAATGTTGATAGAGAACAACATGAAATGCATCTCCAGCATGATGAAGAATCAATTGTAAACCTTTCTCCATAGGAGTGGCAATAGGTTTGCTCTATTCAAAGCCAAAATGTTGTAATAATATGCCAATATATTTTTTTTGAAACAAAGATTTTTTGCCATCAACTTGCATAAACTAAATGCCCAAAAAATGATGCAAATGCCCCAAATGAGACATCCCAAATGAGGCATGCAAATGAGTCTTGAAATAAAAAATATGCTTCTCATGAGGACCAATGAGCAGCATGTCATCAACATACACAACAATGATCAGAGGCACGTCATTAGCATGCTTAACATATAAGGTTCTTTGAGTTGGATTGTTCTCAAAACCATGTGCAATCAGATAGGCATGTATCTTGTCATACCACACACGTGGTCGTTGCTTTAAACCATATGCCTTATTTAACATGCACACCTAGTTTTCATGCACTTCCTGAACAAAGCCACAGGGCTGAATAAAATACACTTCTTCATGCAAATGACCATTCAAAAACACAGTTTTAATGTCAAGTGATGTACATGCCAACCACGATGAACTACAAGTGCACAAATGCTACAAACAATAGTCATTCCTCAAGTAGGAGCAAAGGTTTTATCAAAATCAATTCCTTTATCCTAAGCATAACCCTTTGCAAGAAGCCAAACCTTATACCTATCGTGTTCCATCAGGCTTATGCTTTAACTTGTATACCCACTTAGTCCCAATGGCCTTCTTGTGTAGAGGCAAGTCACACAAAGACCAAGTAACATTCTTCATTATAACATCATATTCAAATTCCATAGCAGCCATCCAATTTTCTGAATTTTGTGCTTCATCAAATGAAATATTCACATTCTCATCATAGAGACTAGAGGCAGCCATAGCATAGCAATTTGATGCAAATGAAGCACTATGAGATCCTAAATGAGTATGATATGATAGAGGTGCATCTAAATTGTTGTCATGCAAAGTCTACATTAACTAGTTTGGCATAGTCTTTGCCTCCTCAATATCACCTCTCTCATCATTAATAAGTGCATCATGTAAATCTGCATTAGAAATAGAGTGATCTACATTATCACATGAAACTTGTAAAGGCTGAGAAGTTTCCTCATTAGGACTAGCACTAGACAGTTCACCTATAAAAAGAGGAAGCAATGTTTCATACATGTCTTTAGAGCTAACTGATGTCTTCTTAGTACATGAAAGTAATGGCTGAATATTATCTTCCACAAAAACAATATCATAGCTAACCAAAAGGCTTTTAGTCTATGGATGATACAGACAATAGCCTTTGCTTTCAAAACTATGCCCAACAAAAATACATTTCATTGCTTTATCATTTAGTTTCCTACGTTGTCGTTTAGGCACTAATGCATATGCCAAATAACCAAAAACACACAGGTTAGAAAGAGATGGCTTATAACCAAGCCAAGCCTCATATGGAGGTGATAGATTGTAATGCTTTAGTGTCACACCTGTTAAGTACATATGTTGCATACATGACAATTTCAAGCTAGAAACTATGTGGTAAAGCCCGACTCTTGACGGTACACCTCGCCATCTCCATGACTTGCTTGTTGCTTCATTTAGCAACTCGCTTTTGAGGTGTATACCGATCTATACATTGATGTTTCATCCCACATTCAATGACAAATGCATTAAAGTTAGAAGACATATATTCCTCCTCTCGATCAAAATGGAGGGTGGCCATTTTACATGCTGACAAATTCTTAGCTAAAACCAAAAACTGTTTGAAGCACATAAGCACTTAGGACTTTCCTTTCAGTGGATATATCCATGCATGCATGGAAGAATCATCAATGAAAGTCACGAATTAAAGCTAGTTTCCAAAAGAGGGTGTCTACATAGGACCACAGACATCACTGTGAACAAGGTGCAATCTTTTAGTAGCTTGAAATGAACCATTTTTTGGAATTAAAAACATTGCATTTTTCCCAAAATACATCTTGCATAGACATGTTTACCGAGTGCCTCAAGTTTTGTCAAATAGGATACTATTTCAGATTTCTACAAGCATAGAAAAATAGGAAAATTTAGATAACCAAAGTGTGCATGCCAAAGCTTTGCATCTGACATAGCCTAAGAATCATGTGCTTCACATGCTAAATCATTCACATATTTTTTAGAGTCTATGAGCTTATATAGACCATAACATTAAATTCTAGAAGCAATTATCACATCGCCATTTGATAGATCATGAACTATATATCTGTCATCAAAAAATTTCTCAACCAAGCCAATCTTGGCTAAAGCTAAAACTGATAACACATTCTTCTTGATCCCTAGCATAAATAAAGCATCCAACAATGTAAAAGAACTACCATCGACAATCGTGAGAATGATCTTACCAACTCCCGTTATAGCATAAGAGGAGTTGTTGGCGCATGTGATAGTATTCTCTATAGGGGCACGCTCGAGTGAAGTGAAGAAACTGCGCTATGAGGTGATATGTTTTACTGCCCCACTATCAAAGTACTAAACATCTGAGTCTACTTGATACGTACACTATTCATGAGAAGATGCATCAAATTGCACACATTAGTAAATGTCCATTCTTCATTCTACACTAGATTAGAAGACTCTTTTTTCGGTGTAGAAGCCTCTACAACAACCATTCCAACCTCATTTTTCTTTGCCTCTTTTACAACCAATTTTGGACAATTCTTTATGACATGATCATTTTCTTTACACTACTTGCAAAACAATTTGTGTTTTTTTTTCTTGTCTCTCGCTCACCCTTGTTTGATTGTGCACAATTAGCAGATTTTTGCATACTACGAGAAGAGCTCCATTTACATTTGCCCTTGTGACCAGCCAAGAAAGCTTGATCTGCAACATGCATAATGGACTTATTCTACCTAGACTGATCTTTTTGCAACAAAAGAGAGACTAAGTCCTCAAATCTTAAGGCATTTGGATTGCCTTTCATTGATCAAATCAAGAGTAGATGCAAAACATTGATATGGATTGGGAAGGCCATTGAGAATACTCAGCACAAGAGAACTCTCAGGCAAGACTTCGTCAACAAAAATCAATTGTTCCTTCAAATCCTTGATCTTTGCCAGAAAACTATCCATGGAATCACCTTCATTCATATGCTCACTCTGCAACCATGTCCAGAGGTTAGGAACACAAGCCTCATTGCTTGCCTAGTATAAAGTGGTAAGTGTATCCCAAGCATCCTTTGATGTTCTACAAGAGAAAATGTGAGGAATAATGGCATGTTTGATAGACAAGACTATCAATGCATGTTCCTGAGCATCTCTACCATCCCAATGAATTTGTTGTATAATAGGAGCAACAAAAACCACAACACAAATACGAACACACAGAATATCGTCATCTTTAATGCTATTTGCATCACCTTCAACAACTATTTTTGGAGGTTTAACATTAGCTTTTCCAACACCCTCTACAATATTCCACAATCCTTTTGCAACCAATACATGATGCATCATATAAGCCGACAATGGGTAATTGGTACCGTCCAACTTATCCTCGACAACTAGCATACAGAATACATAACTACTTTTAGCCATGGCCACTGACTAAAATACCCTAATGCAAAAAATTCATTGTATCTAAAAAGGTGTAACAAAATTACCCCATCTAGCTATACTAAACCTATAGCACGAGATGCTTATATTGGCTAACCAAAACCTATATATATCTTAGGCACAAAAAGATGAAATAGCCTACACAAGTCTTGCGATAATGCACTCGGAGGTGGAAACAAGCTCACATTGCGATTTTGACACCACACAACAAAGCTATTTTGATCGCCTTATCACTGAGAGTATGCTCATCAAATTTCGTGGGATTCTTAGACTGTGACTAGAGGGGTGTCCACAATGCTCTAGATGAAGGGGCTACCTGCTCTAATACCAATTGTTGGAGTTTCAAGTGTGTGGAAGCATGCAAACAACACAAGGAAGAAGAAGAAGTTTGGTATACAACACAAGATATTGAATGTATTATGACTAGAATGTACAAAGATAAGTAACCCATTAGGGCAATAGGCATATATACAAGCGGGGAAAAATACCTCCTAAAGGAGAAAAAAAGTGCCTCGTGGTCCTAGTGTGTTCACACACATCACTACCTAAATATATCAATAGTGGTACATTAGACATATGGCTCAAGAAAATAAAACAAGAGTACTGCAACATACCAAGAAGTAGAAGTATCAAAGATAGAGAAGGAGACATAGCAATAGTGAAGACAAATATTTGAAAGCTAATGAATGAATTCTTGCAACCAATGTCATTCCTACACACAATATTTCCCATAATGATATCCATCCATGCAACCTATTGTTGCATTTTGAAGGTGAGCTTTTGTATATCAGAGTATGTGAATTTCAAATAGCAACACATTTGCCAAAAAAAAAACATTCTCCAAAGCTACTTTATCTTGAAATATCAAGTAGAAAAGAGTAGAGTCAAAAGTATTGGTGGATTGCACCCGAATGTATATCCACTAGCCCTCCACCATAAAAGCTAGGAGACCTAAATGACTTAAGTAGTCATCTTCTAACTTTTTAAATACATAGATTTAAATAGTTTACGCATTGATAGATATGGGGTTAATACGTTCAAATATGTTTTATAACTAGGATGTGATAGAGATGTATCAAAAATCATAGACAAACATGAATTACTTAGAGTATTCTCGAATCAAGGTTGATATGGTTTAAAAATATCCATTACTAATGGATTAAGACCATATTAAGAACAATATGGATTCTTTGAGTTATAAGGATTAAATAATGTGGATTCATTTGAATTAAGTGGAGTAAATGATGTGGATTTATTTGAATTATGTGGAGTAAATGATGTGCATTCAATGGCTTCATCTGAATTAAGTGGATTAAATGACATGGATTTATTTGAATTAAGTGGATTAAATGATGTGGATTCATTTGAATTATATGGAGTAAATGATGTGCATTCTTTTGAAATATGTGGATTCATTCAAATTAAGTGGATTAAATGATGTGGTTTCATTTGAATTATGTGGATTCATATGAACTATGTGGATTAAATGATGTGGTGTCATTTGAATTAAGTGGATTAAATCATATCGATTGATTTGAGCTATGTGGATAATTATGTGGATTCATTAGAATTATGTGGATTTAATGATGTAGATTCATTTAAATTATGTGGATTAAATTATATGGTACCATTTCAATTATGTGGATTAAATGATGTAGATTCATTTGAATTAAGAGGATTAAATGATGTGGATTCACTTGAAGTATGTGGACTAAATGATGTGGATTCATTTGAATTCAATGGATTTAATGATGTGGATTGAGTTTAAGTAAGTGGAGTAAATGATGTGGATCCATTTGAATTATGTGGATTTAATGATGTGGACTCATTTGTATGATGTGGATTAAATGATATGGTATCATTTGAACTATGTGGATTCATTTGAACTATGTGGATTCATTTGAATTATGTGGAGTAAACGATGTGGATTCATTTGAATTATTTGGATTGAATGTTGTGGATTCACTTGAACTAAATGGAGTTAAAGATGTCAATTTATTTGAATTATGTGGATTAAATGATGTATTTTCCTTAGAATTATGGGTATTAAATGATGTTGTATCATTTGAATTATGTGGATACATTTTATTATAAGTGAGTCAAATGATGTGGATTCATTTGAATAATCTGGAGTAAATGATGTGGATTCATTTGAATTAAGTGGATTAAAGGATGTGGATTCATTTGATATAAGTGGATTAAATGATGTGGATCCATTTGAATTATGTGGACTAAATGATTAAGACTCATTTGAATTATGTGAATTTACTTGGATTACATGAATTAAATGATATGGATTCATTTTGAATTAAGTGGATTAAATGATTTGCTATCCTTTTAATTATATGGATTAATTGATGTGGATTCATTAACTCAATTATGTGAATAAAATGATGTGGATTCATTTGAATTAAGTGGTTTGGGATGATATTTTTTCACTTGAATTAAATGGATTCAATGTTGTGGTATCATTTGAATTAGGTGGATGAAATGATGTTGATTCATTATTTGAATCTTGTGGATTTAATGATGTCGATTCATTTGAGGTAAAATTAATGTTTTTGTTTTGTAGAGTTGAACTAAAACATGGCAAAAATGGCATATGTGAATAATGACCTTGTTCATGTTGAATCGCAAAGGATTTTGTGTGAATAGAATGGTTTATTTTCCATAAATGTGCCATTATTCCCCACATTTGCTCCTACAAAATAGCAAATGATGCTTGGGATACACTAACTACTTTATACAAGGCAAGTAATGAGGCTCATGTTGCTTACTTTTGAAAATATTTGAAGGGTGATCACATGAATGGACATTCAATGGACAAATTTTGACAAATATCAAAGATTTGAAGGAGCAGTTGATTTCTTCTCATGAAATCTTGCTTGATAGTTCACTTGTGCAGATTGTTCTCAATGGCCTTCTTGATTCATATCAAAGTTTTTCTTCGACTCTTTGATTGATGATGAAAGGCAATCCAAATGCCTTAATATTTCAGGAGTTAGCCTCTCTTCTATTGAAGGAAGACTAGTCTAGGTAGAATAGGTCCATTATGCTCGTTGTAGCTCAAGCTTTGCTAGCTAATCTGAAGGGCTAAGGTAAATGGAGCTCATCTACTAGTAAGTAAAAATCTGCTAATTCTACACAATCAAAGAAAGATGACAAAGACGAGAAGAAATAGAAAAGTAGAAATTGTTTTGCAAATAATATAAAGGGAATGATCATGTCATAAAGAGCTATCCAAAACTAGCTTCAAAAGAGGCAAAGAAGAAAGAGGTTTGAATGGTTGTTGCAGAGGCCTCTACACCAAAAACAAAGTTTGCTAATCTTGTGCAGAATGAAGAATAGGCATTTACCACTACTTGTAGTTATGATCCATCTTCTCATGAACGGTGTATGTCTACACTAGACTCATATGTTTGGTACTTTAATAGTGGGGCAACCAAAAACATTACCTTGCAACACAATTTCTTCACTTCACTCCAGCCTACCCCTACAAGGAATACTATCACATGTGCCAAAAACTCCTATTATCGTCTTATGGGAGTCCCTAAGATCATTTTGTCTACTATTGATGGTAGTTTTTTTAAATTACGGATGCTTTATTTGTGCCAAGGATGAAGAAACATCTCTTATTAGTTTCAACATCAGCGAACATCAGCTTAGTTGTCAAATTTGTTGATGATCGATATACAGTTCATGATGTATCAATCGGTGATGTCATTATTGCTTCTAGAATTTTATGTGATGGGCTGTATAAGCTCATAGACTATGAAATATCTATGAATGAATTAACATGTGCAGTACATAATTTTGAGGCGATGTCAGATTCAACGCTTTGGCTTGCATGCTTTGGTCATCTGAATTTTGTTAGTTTGCTACACCTACAAAAATATGAAATGCTATCCTCTCCAGCCACATTTAAGGCACCTTGTAAACATGTTCATGAAGGCTAAATGAAGCATTCCTTATTACCAAAAGATATTTCAGTTCAAGCTACTTGGAAATTGGACCTTGTTCAAAAATGGTCTTTGTGGTCCTATGTAGATATCCTTCTTTGGGAATTATCTTTACTTTGTGACTTTTATTCATGATTTTCCAAGCATGCATGGGTATATCATTGAAACCAAAGTACAAAGTGTTTATATGCTTCAAGCAATCTCTAGTTTTGGCTTAAAATCTATGAGCACCCAAAATGGGCACCATCTAGTTTGATTGGGGAGGGGGTATATGTCTTATGATTTCAATTTTTTTTCGGTTGAACATTGGATAAAACATTAGTGTATAGTGTTGTATACACCTCAACATAATCGCGTTGCTCAAAGAAAGAATAGTTCAGTCATGGAAATGGCGTGGTGTATGTTCAAGAGTGAGGCTTTACCACATAGTTTGTGGCTTGATGCTTTTATGTGTGTAATATATGTACTTAACAAGTGTCCCACTAAAGCAATGTAGTCCATCACTCCATATGCGGCTTGCCATTGTTGCAAGCAAAGTGTTGCTTATCTACATGTTTTTGGTTGTCTAGCATATGCATTAGTGCCTTAACAACAATGCAAGAAATTGGATGATAAAGGAGGGAAATGTAATTCTATTGAGTACAGCTGTGAGAGCAAAGGCTATCTTCTGTATCGTCCATAGAATAAAAACATTTTGGCTAGCTGTGATGTTGTTTTTGTTGAACATGCTATTCAACCATTTCTTTTATGTAATAGGTGTTGAAATGAAAAAGGACTAATCCTAATTGACTCACATTTACAAATATAACAAGCTAAGGAGGAAGGAACAAGAGATAAAAAAACATTATGAATGAATTAAAATGGAAATGGAAATGACTTACATGAGATGCTCTATGACCATGGAGACTCCATGAGGAGTGGACGCACACTCTTGGCAATGGGTTAGAGTGAATGAGCTTGTGTGGAGTGAAGGAGAGGCCCTGCTTATATGGAATTTGGGAGAATTCCCTTGCATCTAGGATATATGTGCTTGCATGAGAATGAAAGTGGACTTGGGACAAAAGGTTGGAGCATGGAACTCTCAACACCCCCCCTCCATGTGATGACCCTTTTGTTTTTAATATGGGGACTAGTGACATATGGGATCACTTAGTCCATTTGGTTTTTAGGATCCAAGGACACATGGGATCCTTCGACATAACTTGGACATATGGGATCCAAGTGTGGGACATATGGCATCCCTTGGTTTTTAGTTCCATGAACATATGGGATCCATGTTGTGTTTGTGAGGGTCTAGGGACATATGGGATCCCTTAGACATATGAAGGGTTTACATCATGGGGTAGGTGGTGCTTTTATTGATCCATTGGCCTCCTTTTGTTATAGCATTTGAGGTCCTTTGAGCTTTACACCTTCGACGAGGTCCTTTAAGCTTTACTCCTTTGCTCCTCTTGGTCCTTTTTGGTGGTGCATTTTTCTTTGGGTTTTTGTTTAACAAGCATGTGCTTGATATTGCTTTGAATGTAGTTTAAGTGCAATATTCTTGAGAGACTACATGAGGTAAAAATGGCTTTGGGAAGGTCTTACCTTTGAGTACTACTCAAGGTGGTGTCTAATCCCATTACAATATGCCATATAAGAAAGTTTTAATTTACTCACGTATTTAAATCTCTCATTGGATACAAAAAAGAAACATGTCTAATACAAAAAAAAACATGCCTCAATCGTGCAAAATAGCTACGTGTAGAAGAATTTGTAGCTGCTTATAAACATAAGTAATTGTTGGGATTTTCCGCCGACTCTTGATCTAAATGAACGTGTTATACTTCAGATCTTGCAAAAAAGACACCGCTCCTTATGTCAGATGCAAAAAAGAGAAAAACCACTCCTTATGTCAGATGCACAGCTGCATTTTCCGAATGAAGCGCGTGCTAGTAGTATAATGATATCACAGCTGATGTCACATCACTCTTCGTTTCCATCCTCCAAATGCAAGGATTGACCCTTCTCTTTCAATAGTTAGTTTCTTCTGTGCTTCCAATGTCAGATGCTTCATCATTGCAACAACACAAAACTGGCTGCGCTTTTTTGTCTTCTCTCTCGAAGATGAGGACTAGACCGTATCTTCCTCTCTTAATCTATGAGTGTGAGTTGCAGGCTTCTCTCAGATGGTGGAATGCAACCACATGTCACTCTTCTCTGTTAAGCCGTGGAGGGAGGCCCACGTCGAGCGCTCTCGCTTCCTTCATTCTCTAACCCCGTTTGCAGCGCAGAGATGGAAGTGGAGTAAAATCTAGGACGCGTGGATCTACAAAATGCTCTCTGCTATGCTTTCGAATTGCTACCAAACCTCTCAGTAGCTCTCTGTCTACTCTCTGGCTAGAATCGGAACTCAACATCTATTGTCATCTTGCTTCAGGGATTCTCGCCAAAAAGAGGTTTGTGATCTGATCCACGAGGTTTCTATGCAAGTGCCCAAGCAAACGAGCAGAGTTTATACCCACTCTCTTTCTCTCTGTATACTTCAGTACTGAGGGTTGCACAATGATTCTCTATCTCTCTTATGTAGCATGGAACAGGAGATACATGCCGACCTAAGGCTTTTTAGAGTTGTGGCTGCAAGTTGTGGATAATCAGTCTCATACACACACTTGTGCCTTAGAATTGGCGACAACAGGTTATTAGCATTGTGTGGCTACAACTTGTCCCTTGCTTGTTTAGATGTATATGAGAGAAAACTTACAGGAAAAATCTCTCTCTCTTTTTGTAGTTCTACATGTGATTGAACTTCGTCCTTGCAGCCTCCTCGAGAACACGTGTTGTGGAATCACAAGTAAGCTGAGATACTGCGGACACATCATTTGCTTCTTCATTACAAGCCTTCTTTCCCTCTCTGTGATGTGGACTAAATAGATATGCTACTGAAGAAGTTAGTGTCATGTCTTCCCTTCCATATGACATGCTTCATTTCTTCGTATGCCACCAGTTAGGTACATATCAGTTAATCGCTCGAGAGCTTCTCTGCGCATCTTCCAATCGCTGCTTGGGCGTGCTCCAGCACTTTGATCATCACATGCAACAGATATGGAGGCATCGTCCTATGGTGATTCTTCATTGATCATAGCGCTTACAAGCACTTATTATTATGATAAACAGAAACAAACAAAATTGATGGGACTATAATCATGCATATTGAAGAATGGGAGTAGTGCTTAAAAACACTTTTTATTGGGAAAGATGCAAAATGGGAGGGAGGTAGGGATAAACAGTATAAAACGTGCTAATGAAGGTAATAAAAGCAAAACTCCAAAGAAAATGCTATCAACTCAAAACCTATGCTCTCAAAACCTATGCTATGATACCATGTTGAAATGAAAAAGGACTACTCCTACTCTACTCACATTCACAAATATAACAAGCTAAGGAGGAAGGAACAAAAGATAACAAAACATTATGAATGAATTAAAATGGAAATGGAAATGACTTACATGAGATGCTCTATGAGCATGGAGACTCCATGAGGAGTGGAAGCACACTCTTGCCAATGGGCTAGAGTGAATGAGCTTGTGTGGAGTGAAGGAGAGGCCTTGCTTATATGGAGTTTGGGAGAATTCCCTTGCATGTGGGATATATGTGCTTGCATGAGAATGAAAGTGGACTTGGGACAAAAGGGTGGAGCATGGAACTCTCAACACTAGGGACACATGAGCTAGCTCCAAAGATATATATGATACTTTGTGGCCTTTTTTTATAGGTGGATAGTCTAGTGATAATCCAAATGAGTCAATTTCTTGGCCTTTATAGGGCTCATGTGATGATGTAGATCATTGCATTTTAATGTCGATTCATTACATGATGTACTTTTTGATGAAGGATGATATTCACGAGGCAAAAACTATGCCAAATGGGCTGGTGTAGACTTTACGTGATAGAAAATTAGATGCACCTCTATCATATCATACTCGTTCAAGATCCCCTAGTGCTTCTTTTGCATCAAATTGCTATGCTATGGCTGCCCCTAGTCTTTGTGATGAGAATGATCCTATTTTGTTTAATGAAACACAAAATCCTGAGAATTGAATGGGTGCTAGGCAATCAAAAGATGATGTTGTCATGAGAAATGGTACTTTGTCTTTGTGTGACTTGCCTCCTAGCAAGAAGGCTATTGGCACTAAGTGGGTATACAAGCTGAAGCATAACCCTGATGGAAGAGTTAATAGGTATAAGGCTTGGCTTATTGCCAAGGGTCATGATTAGGAAAGAGGCATTGATTTTGATGAGGCCTTTGCTCCTACATGGGGAATGACTTCTGTTCATAGCATCTGTGCACGTGCAGCTTGTCATGGTTAGGATGTACATTAATTAGACATTAAAACAACTTAAAATGGTGACTTGCATGAAAAAGTGTATGTTTTTCAACCCCATGACTTTGTGCAGAAAGGGCATGAAAACCAAGCATGGAGGTTGAAAAAGGCATTATATGGTTTGAAGCAAGCACCACATGCTTGGTATGAAAAAATAAATACCTACCTGATCGCACATTGTTTTGAGAGCAGTCGAATCAAGAGCACCTTATACGGATTTTTAAGTTCATCTAAGTATTTACAAATTTAATGAATGTATAAATAAATAATTAACAATTTACATTGATTTGAAAGGATAACTGAATGTGGATCTCTGTAAGCGTTGATATGAAGATTTCTAAAGTAAATTGCCTTTGATTTGAAGCTTTCTAAGATAACTCTCCATGGATTTTCTTCATGGTACATTAAATTAGCAAAATATAAAGCAAAAATACTAAACTTGAGCTCTAGATAGAGTAAGAGATTGGGAGAGAGAGAGAGAGGGGGACGGGGGGGGGGGGGGGGGGGGGGGGGTGGAAGAATCAAAGAGCGACACAAGGAGAATAAAAATACAAAAATAGGGACATCAATATGGTTTTTTGTGCATGCGCTCTCAGGAACACTTTCTTGAAACATCGCACACAACGTGTAAGTTTTCCTTCATAAAAATGCCTCCATCTGTATACGTGTTGGTATGCACACCACTATGTGTATTGCAGATTTTTCCGTTTTTTTTATCGGTATGTGTGTGCATATGTGCAGTGATATATATATATATATATATATATATATATATATATATATATATATATATATATATATATATATATATATATATATATTATACGATTTACACTAAACAAAGAAGCATCTAATTATTTGTATGAAGTAAGGCCTATACCCTGTGCCTACACCAACAACTATACCAACCGAAATATATGTTCTCTCGGCACACACAGGCTTGCCGTCCATAATCTCTTTCCAAATAGATATACCAGTGCCTGTAGCTTTTAGTCCAATTTGTAAAACACGAGAAAAAATGTTTTTCTTGTACTGTCGAGGCCACCCAAAAGACATATTTTGCATTAATAGTGGATGTAAATTGATTTTGATCCTACGTTAAATGATACATGGATGTTGGAGATGACATTAGAAATCATATGTAAATGGATGAAAATAAATTTTGCATGAATTATATCTTCAATATTTCCGACATATCGGTTATATGCATCAATATAGATCAATATTTCAATATAAAACTTTTGTCGGCAATAGCTTTGAAACGTTTTCAGTTATTCAGAGGAATATGGACATGTATCCTTCTCTCAATACGAAATGGTGTCTACATTTGGAGAATATCAGATGGCATCTTTGGTTTCAGGATCACTAGCATCCTCTCATTAAACAAAAATAGGTTATCATGTGCAGAATTTTGCATCGGGGAATTTGGACCAATGTCAAAGCTAACAAAATTTTTGGGTCATCGCCATGGTGGCATTCTTTAAGGTAAGAGAATACATAGGACACTTTTTCTTGTTATATATGTTACAAAATCAATTTGGTGTGGCAAGAAGTGGGGAGAATGCTTTACACAGGTTAACTAGAAATAAGCTCTTTTTAGAGAAGCTATTAGTTGCTCTACGTCATTGTTGAATGACGTTAGAGCTAAAGGCATTTGGGAATTTTGGAAAAATCAACTTGTCTCAAACTTTAGGAAAACCCAAAAGAGTGGTCTATTGATAAGAACCTAGACCTTTTAGATACAAAAATAAGGAACTGTAAAAAGTCTCGACCCTTTAGGCATCACGTGTTTGTTTTCAGAAACAAAATGATTGAAAGTAGATGGGCTCACGACGAGGGGACAAAAATATAATTAATATGATTTATACCAAGTGAAGAGGCTGAAACTTCCCTTCTAACTCTTGCTTCGATATAGTAACACCTTCACGCTGTATGAATGTTTTTGCCTTATTTTCTAGGATAAGGGGGGATCCCTTGGGCACTATGCCCTATCGTTTGTATAGTTTTTTTTAACCAATTCATACAAGGAAGAGTAGGCTTGGATCAAAGTTCCTCTTTAAAACAAAAAAAGAAGAAAAATAATGGAATCAATACAATGAGGATTGGAAGTAAGCTGTTAAGATTAGACGAACGATTGCATTTGGTTTCTTATGGGGTGAATCAAAGTACCTCACTCGGAGAACCTCCAAATGGCAAAGAAAATATGGAACAAAGGGTTTAGAATATGGAAACATCTTTGGATTCAAGAGAGAACACTGGATTAGATTTGAGGACATAAAACTATCTAAGAAAGTTGACTATGAAGATTGGTGCCTTTTAAAACATAGAATCAATTCTTTGGAGAAATCAAGAATTTACTTCCTTCTCGAAAAAGATACCCAATGAATTAAAGGGTTTGGATGAATCAATAGCAACAAATTAACTAAGGCGATGAGTATCAAGAAGCATGTGGACTTGCATATCTCCCTTAATAGAAGATGGTGCTTGAAATAGACTTATATAAGATGGCAATTTAAGGTTGTTGACTTGTGGCATCCTCTCGATGAGAATAAAAAGTGAGTTGTTATGTGGAAACTCTATAGAGGGGAGTTGGGAATAATGTCAAATCTAATAAAATTTGCATGACCCCTCAGTCGTGTAAGCATTGTGTGAGGGTTGGCGAAGGCATTTGCCACCTCTTTTCTTCATGCCCTAAGAGTCACTTGGTCTAGTTGGCACTTGCTAGGATTTTGAGTTTACATAGTCATCTCAATTGGAAGGAAGTGTTACTTGGAGAAGCAATCGCCTACTCTTTTTTCCTTATTGAGTGCAATAAGGGGGGAATCAATTCAAAAGTTATGGAAAGAACCATTCAAAAGAATGGTTGATTGATAAATCCCTTAGCCACTTAGGCTGTTGAATGTGTAATTGTAAGACGTCTCCTTCCTTGAAACAGCACGAGATTGTTGTTATGGATACAAGAAAGATTAAGAAAAATAGATTGCCCATGAGCATTATGGAAAGTTCCTCAACGTGCTCTCTTACTCACTCTAAAGCCTAGTTTTCTTGCTGTATCGTGGCCATTACCACTACAGAGCCTTTGGGCAATCTTACCTCTACTTTGTGGAATATAGGGGATTTGAAGGGTAGTTTGTCCCTTCATTACACAATTTTTTTCTTTTTTCTTGAATTAAATCAACCAAGGGAGACTAGGCTTCCTCTTAAAAAAAAACAATGGAATCAATACACGAAAAAAATGTATCGCAAATTATGTGAAGAAAAATACAAATGAGAGGCCTTGATCGAAACTATTGGTTAATTGATATTGCTAAATTTTACATCCCCTTAGTTGGTAAGATGTTTAATTAAAACCACTGAAAACTTTATAACTATTGTTTATATAACAAGCATACATACGAAAGGTATAATTAAAAAAATAAGATCATGAGAGAGCACATGCTTTGATATCTAAAATTCTCATTCAAGTTGGTAATCATCAAGGGTTTAATATTCTTTATAAAAAATATGGTACAACCTTATATCTCTTGTTTTCGCATAACGTATAAAATTCATGATAACTGTATGCTACTAAGATTTTTATAGTGATATCTATCCCCAAACTCGCAAACAACACATCAATTCATGTAAACTCTTATAGTGATATCTATCCCCAAACTCGCAAACAACACATCAATTCATGTAAACTTACAAGCTGCCATTCTAAAAGATCTATAATCGATCTCTTTACAAGATACAACAGTAGTACGTTTCTTGTTAATGTCTCATTTAATATGGAGACGCCTCTGAGAACGCAAGTACACTATTATACCTTCTAGTTGCACCATGATTATGATGCTCAACTCTCAAACGGTAGCTGAATGTTTGTTATGTTATTATGCAATATGTGAATGCAACAGCGTAGCCATTCTGAATAGCTGATGAATGAATGACTCTCCTACCAACCATATGCCTCTATATATAGCTCTCTCTAGGGGGTTTGCCTTTTTGGACAAGTGGATTCTAATCATCCAAGGGTCAGCCATGTAACTACATGTGCGCCAAGTGTCCCAGTTAGCTAGAGTTAACTCAAGTGGATGCTTCTGGAAGGTTGTAGAGTTCTTGGGCAAAACACTCTCCCCACGTACTCCATGGGGTTTGAACCCAAGACCTCCTCCTTCACACCCTTGAGTCTTAACCACTAGGCTAAGTGGATTACTTGGTTACAAGAGTAAATTACCTTCCGATAAGTCTAGAGTCGAGATCTTTGGTCATACATACGGATGACCAAACAGTATTCGATATCAGATCCGTCTAAACAGATCAGACCCTTAGATCATAGACTTACTTTATTACATTCTTCCCCCCTTGGAAAATATTTTGGTCCTCAAAAATTAGAGCTATATATATTATAGGCAACTCTGAACCTCATGTTCTAAAACTTGAAGAACATGCATTCATTTAAACATGCTATTTACTTAGAACTTGAAAGTAAAAAACCTTATCATGTTCTAGATCTTGAAGGACATGATCGGTTTAGCCACTTAAAACTTGAAAGTAGAAAACCTTTTTTATGTGGGACCAACTTAAAACTTGAAAGTTGGAAAAACGTTGTTAGATTGTGGACATTTTCTCTCATGTTGCATTTTCTTTAGTTCCATCCTTCCATTTTACTAAGCACTCTTCATAGAAATGACTTCTTGTATGTTTATCTGGAGTGTGAAGTATCCTTTCAGGTTCATGAGGAACTATTTCATTTACTAGAAGTGGAAGTATCACCTATTGTCCAACTAGATTATTCGAATCGGGCAGACTCTTCCTAAGTCGACTAACATGGAACATTGGATGAATCCAACTATCGTCTGTAGGTTGTAATTCATAAGCCCACAAACCAAATTTCTTGGTAACTCGAAAAGGACGGCAATATCTAGGCGACAACTTGGTGCATTGACCAGTCTTGAACTTTTCCGATCTTTTAGGAATATGAAGATAAACAAGATTGCCAACCTGAAAAGTAACATCTCTTTGCTTTGGATCGACATAAGCCTTTGCATGATCTTGAGCTTTCTTTAAGTTTTCTTTAGCTAACTTAAGTTTAAAATTCATATCTTGAAGGAATTCTTGAGCTGCTTGAACTCGTTTATTTTGAAGTCCCACTGCATATAGAGACCTAGGCTAGAACCCATACATCAACATGAATGGACTAAATTGAGTTGATGAGTTCTTGGTACTATTATAGGCAAACTCAGATAAAGGAAGATAGTCTTCCCAATTAGTCTATTTGGAAGTGACATAAGCTCTCAGTATGTCTTCCAAGATTTTCTTGACTTTCTCTGTTTGTCCAATCGTCTAAACTTAGTTTAATTTCAAGTCTACTAAAGACTGCTCGCCAAAAAGGACTTGTAAATTGAGCATCTCTATTAGAAACTATGTCTACTAGAAGACTGTAGACTCTATAAAGTTGATTTACAAATATTTTTGCAAGTTTTGGAGTCTTATAAGTAGTCTTGATTGGAATAAAATGAGCAAGTTTAGTGAATCGATCAACTACAACTCCGACTGAATCAAAGACTTTCTAAGTGTGAGGTAATCCAGACATGAAATGCATGGAAAAACTTTCCCACTTTTCTTTGGAAATTTCCAAAGGATGCAACAATCCTCCAACTTTAATCATTCAAACTTATTGAATTGAAATTTATGGCACTTGGATACAAAGTTTCGCAAATCTCGATGTAAACTAGGCAAGTAAAAATGTCATTTAACTAACTCATAGGTTCTATTAATACCAGGATGTCTTGCACTTGGAGCATCATGGCATTCGAAAAGTACTTGATTTCGTATGTCCGACATACTTGGGACACAAACCTTACCTTTATAAAGCAAATATTAATGTTGGAGAGAATAGTATTTAAACCTTTTCTCAAAAGTATTTGCTTCATTCTTTTGAGCTTGTTTAGTTGCTTTCCATGCTTGAGTATAGCTTGGATCTTCTTTGTACCTTCCTTTCAAATTTGAAATAAATTCACTTTGAATTCGTACAAAACTTAGGTTGTTCAACATAGGCATTGGACTTAAGGCACCTACCACTCCATTGAGATTTACTTTTCTGTACCTTAGTTTATAATCAAACTCTTGTAACTGTTTGGTCCATCTTGATTTTCTACCTCTCAAATCTGGTTGGTTTGCAAACCACTTGATGCTCTCTTGATCAAAGAATATAGTGAACTTCGATCCATATAGGTAATGGTGCCATTTCTTCAGAGCATTTATAATAGTGAACATCTCTCGCTCATAAGTGGAGTACTTTTGTTGAGCACGACTTAGCTTTCTACTCTCAAAAGCTATTGGTCGACCATCTTGGCTTAGTACTGCTCCTACCACAGGTGAACTTTCATGTGTTTCTAATTGGAAAGGCTTATTAGAATCTATGATTTGTAGAACCGGGGCGCGAAGCTAAAGCAAGTTTAAGTTCTTGAAAACTCTTTGCTTGTTCCTCTTTCCAATTTATCTTCTGATGCTTCTCTTTGAGTTGGTCTGTCAAAGGTACTACTATTTTGGCATACCCGGCCACAAACTTCCGATAATATCCAGCCAATCCGAGAAAAGTTTCTTATTCTCGAACAGTCTTGGGCTGAGGCCAATTAAGAATTGCTTGGACTTTATCTTGGTCCACTTTGATTCCTTCCATAGAAATGATATGGCCTAAATAATTTACTTTTGGGGTAATGAATTCACATTTTGACTCTTTACCATAAAGTTGATTATCGGGAAGTAACTCAAAGATTTTCTTCAAGTGCTCTAGACGATTTTCATGATCAATACTATAGATCAGTATATCATCAAGAAAAACAACTACAAATTTTCCCAAGTATGGCTTAAGCACTTGATTCATTAAAGTCATTAATGTTGCAGGTGCATTTGTCAACCCAAACGGCATCACTAAAAACTCATAGTAACAATACTTAGTTCGAAAGGTTGTCTTGGGAATATCATCATCTTTGATTCTGACCTAATGATAAGCTTGGCGTAAATCAATCTTTGAAATGAATTTAGCTCCCTTTAGGTTGTTGAAAAGATTCTCAACCAGTGGCATGGGATACTTATTCTTTACAGTAAGATTGTTTAACGCCCTATAGTCCACACACAACCTTAAAGTTCCATCTTTCTTTTGTACAAGAAGGATGGGTGCAGCCCAAGGAGACTGGCTTGGTCGAGTAAATCCTTTATTTGGATAGTATTTAATCTTTTTCTTGACTTGAAGATTTTGTACATAGGGGAGGCGATAAGGGTTTTGAGATTTCGGCTTGGTTCCTGAAAACAGATTGATTGCATGATCAATGTCTCCAGGAGAGCATGGTAAGCTGTGGGGGAGTTCCTTAGGGAACACATCTTTAAATTACTTCATTTATTCATTAAATTTAACATACACTTCACGAGGAATAAAAGATGAGACATAAGAAACTTGGTTTATATTATTAGAATCTATTACATCAGTGCCAAGGACTAACAAAGGTTCGGTCCTAGTTACATTGCATACAAGTTTCTTTAATTCTGTGTGTAAAATCAAAGGAGTGCTTGGAACATTATGCTTGCCCTTGATCTTATACAACACCCCATTGTCGTAGTGATTTCCACTAAAGAATTTTGTTTCATTGACCGAGTTCCAATTGCAATACAAGGAGTTGATCATGGGCATAGAGCATTATGAAGCATATAATTTTTTAAATACCATGATAACGGCTAGTTGCTACTGGTGAGAAGTCCTTTTGGAAAATTTGGTGGGCCGCATCAACTCGAAAGAAGATACATTGCGGACAAGAAGTAAAGGGGACCGAATCATACATGTCTCGAAAGAAAGGAAACTCTTGGCCATAGAGGACAGGTAAGGACAACTGGAAGGGGCCCTTCGTGAGAAGAAGAGGTCAATCATCAGAAAGGAGGGGCGAAAGGACAAGGTAGAAGACTCGTTGCCCTTCTGCAAGTGAAAATGTCGCTCATTGTAAATGAAGACTTTCAGCATATTTTGTGTATTCTCAACACTAATGTAGATGGAATGCAGAAGATTATGTTCACCCTGACTTCTATTAAGGGTATTGGACGAAGATTTGCAAATCTAATTTGCAAGAAGTGCACGTGAAGAGCACATTCAGAGGAGAAAAAGAAGCTCTCGCGGAGGTATGAGGGAGGAGATGCTATTCTGGAGAAGAACGGTTCGGGGCACATCTTATGGGAAAAGGGGTGTTGTTCTCTCTCCCCCCGCCGTGGTTCGAAATATTGTCAGCGAACAATACTATGTTATGGACGGAAGCAAGGTTATCTATCGTTGGGGACTATGTCGTGATAGTGACAACATAGAAACTTAGGAAAAAAGGACGCTGCTGTTAGGAGAGGGCAAAGAAGTCACTTTTGAAGAAGGTGCACATCTCAGACAGGAAAGGAGGAAGACCATAGGGAGGCAATGGTAATCGGTTGCACAGCCTCGCAGTGGCAGAGAACGGACAAAGGCTGAAATATGGGATGCACTTCATGTTGGAGCAGAGGACTGAATCTACAATATAGAGAAGAATAGCTCAGAGGCTCTAGAGTCAACTTGACCAAAGACAGAAGGAAGAGAGACTTTAATGGATTGTCATCGAAGTATATAGAGAGATTTCAAATAGTGGCAGAGAAGTCCGATGATGGCAATACAGATAAGAGTTTTTATTTTCACGTATTTTATATGTTATGAATCAAACTGTACAAAAGAAAATGTCTTTTTTTGTTTTTGAGATTTTCTCGGAATTTGTTTCAATTGGCATGTTCATCATTATGCTTTCATTTGCAGTTCTTAATGTCTTATGAATTGATCGAAAGAAAAAACTTAGAGCATGGTACATTATCTTAGTTCAGGTTCCACTCTTCAGTGTGCATATTTCATAGATACGAAATGAACTGTAAATGATCTGAGATGTCGAATCTCAAGTGTTGCCTTGCTGTTTTGAGTATCTGCTACAAATGAGAAATTCTGAGTTTGATCATTATGTTGTAACGAAGTCGGGACATGAATCTTGGGTGCTGCTGTCAGAATAGTCCAAGTGTAGTAATCTTTTGTGTATGTCTTATAGTGGTAAGACTTTATGATTAGAATCGTGTGCAAGTTGTATGGGAAACGCATGAGAATACCTGGTACAACATTATAATATAGGCGAGCCTAGTTTGAAACCTTCAAATAATCATTTGGATGCTACTATATTGGCTCCCTATTGACGACTAATTCCTAGATATCTCTTACATAAACGACTGAATGGATGCATGTGTAAACTTTAATACCTATGTTGAACTCGTAGAGGACACCATGATATTTTTGTGCATGGTGTCCTCTATGAGTTCAACAAGATATGAATCGAGAGTTGAGGAAAATTATTGCACCAAAAGAAAAAGATTTTGTGAAAGAAGGATTGATAGAACAAGATGAGAAAATTAGTGGTTTGTTTGATTGATTTTCATGTTCGGATATAGTGGAAAGCATTGAAACATTTCTAGTAAAAGAGAACTCCTATGATCAGATTTTGAATGTATATTCACTTGAGGCATATGTGACTATATCTGAGTACTTTGAGTCTCTAATTGAGAAAGAGGAGATAGAATTGAGCCTCAAGTTGAAACAAAATACAAGACTGTTGATAGGAAAGTTAAACCTGTAGCGCATCCTCTCCCTGAAGAAAGTCAAAACATTGTGAATGAAGTAAGTGAAGAGCCTAGTCTGAGAGATGTTAAGCAAATTGGTCATACCTTTATTGATGAAACCATAGAAAAATTAAAAATTGGATGTGAAAACTTTCTATTACCACATGAAAAGAAGAAATTTGAATGGATGATTAGAAAGCATGGCAAAGCATTTGCATTTGAACCTAGAGAAATAGGTTGTGTAGACCCAAAGGTGGCAGCTTTGATGGTGATTTTCAGCATTACTCATGTTCCTTGGAATTTACGAGCTATACTTGTTCCAAAAGCTCATCTCCCAAAACTGATTTTCTTATTAAAAGGAAAAATTAGCATGGAAATTTTGGAACCTTCTGCAGCTCCTTACTCAAATTGATGGTTTACTATGCCGAAGAAGAATGGGAAATTAACATTTATTCAAGATCTTCAGCCAGTAAACAAAGTGACAATAACGAATGTTGGTACTCGTCCAATTGTAGATGATTATGCAGAAGCCTTTGCTGGTCATGCAATTTATTCCATGGGGGATCTCTACTCCGGATATGACCAATTTCAATTGGCATTAGGTAGTAGAGACATTACAACTATGAAGAATCCATTAGGATTGGTGCGTATGTGTACGTTACGCAAGGAGCCACTAACTCGGTGGCACACATGATGAATGCAATGCATAGTGTATTACATGATTTCATTCCTCAATTGATTATGCCATTTCTTGATGATGTACCAATAAAAGGGTGTGAAGAGAGTATAAAAGATGAACAACTTGATGATGACGGATGTAGGAAATTTGTGAAGGATCACATATTAGATTGCGAGAAAATTTTATAATGATTTGAGGAAGTTCATTTAACTCTTTCTGGTGAGAAATCAGTGTTTGGTGTTAATGAGATATTAATAGTCGACCACATGTGTGGTCATTATGGACGCAAACCATATCCTGCAAAGATAGATGCAATTAATCAATTACCTAATGTTTGCTATAATATGAGTGAAGTTAGGTGGTTTCTTGGAGCATGTGTATTTTACCATATTTGGATACCACATTTTGCTCATGTGGCAAACGACTTGTATCAACTTTTGAGAAAAAGACAAAAGTTTCTTTGGACTAAAAGACATACTAAAGCCATGGAATCATTGAAAAATCTTCTCATTCAGGATCCTGTCCTAACATGGGCAATTTTTTACTAGCGGAAAACCTATAACTCTAGTAGTGGATACAAGTCCTATTGGGATAGGATGGGCAATACGACAAAATGATGAAAATGGGCATATATATGCAATCAGATTTGGAGCAAAAATAGCACATGAGAGATAAAAGAACTATCCACAAATCAAGAGAGAATTGTGGGGAGTTGTAATAGCTTTGAATTGTGACAAAGAGTATTTCATTGGATCATATGTAGTTGTGGAAACTGATTGCTTACCACTTGTTGGCATGATTGTCAACTGCTCTACTCCTGATATAGCAATGCCCCAATGGATTGCCTATATAAAATCAATTAATCCTGAGTTTGTTCACATTTCAGGGAAGGCAAATCCTGTTGCTGACATGCTCTCACGAGCCAGATTGATAAATGTTGAACGAGAAAATGAAGAAAAGGAGAGAGAGTTGTGTGCTTGTTCATATGAATCTAAAAACTTCACATCAAAGCACTTTAATGAAGATGAGTATGAAGAAAACTAGAAAGATATTGGAAAATATCAAAGCAAATTAGCTCTAGAAACCTATTGGTCCCAAGCTAGATTTAGAGATATCAGGAAAAAAGCTTTCAATTTTTCCTAAAAGATGGCTATTTATGGAGACATGCGAAAGGAAAGATTGTAAATCCTCAAATAGTTGTAGAATTAAGATTATTACAAAAGCAATGCATGACGGAAATGCATAATACTATGTGGGTGGGACATAAAGGTTTTTTCAAAACTTATGAAAAGATAAAAGAGAGGTATTGGTGGCCCAAAATATATGTAGACGTTCTGAATTACGTAGCCACATGTAAGACTTTCCATGTGTACTCAAATGTCAAACACAGAGATGAATTGCATCCGACATATCCCCTAAACATCCACTATAAGTGGGTTGTCAATCTGGTTACAATGCCTTTGGGGATACAGTAGATGCAATATATTGTGCTCGCAAGAGAGGACCTGACAAATCATGTTGAAGGAAGAGCTCTGAGCATAAAAATTACGAGCAATGTATGTAAGTTTCTACTAGAAGATGTGTTTAGTAGATTTGGCTACGTTGAGAAAGTAGTTGCTGATAGAGGTGAGCTTGATGCTCAAGAAGCCAAGGACTTCTTTGAAAAATATGGTATTTGGCTATCACTCACCACTGCTTACAATCCTGAAGCCAACGGGAAAATTGAGCACGGACATCCTCCGATTATTAAAGCTTTGGCTAAGGCTTGTGAAGGTAAAATACAGAGTTGGCCAAAATATCTTCCCTTTGCTCTATGGGCAGATAGGATGACATGCACTAGGACTACTGGATTCATGCCAACAGAACTAATGTACTTTCAAAAACCTATATTACCAATGGAGTCACATGCTTTAGCGTGGACTTCTTTGCCTTGGGAGGATGAGATTTCAAGAGAAGATCTTCTAGTAGTGCCAATTCTTCAATTAGAGAAAGGAAGAAATTTTGTAGAAGAAGCTGCAGTTAAGCTCAGAGCATCTAGAGAAAGAAATAAGATTGCATTTGACAAGTCCCGTAGATTAAGACCCAAACAGTTGAATGAAGGAGATTGGGTACTCATCTATGTTAGCTCACTTGATACGCAATACGAAGCTCGAAGAAAATTGGTAAAGAGATGGTTCCGTCCATATGTAATATGCAAAGTGTTTGACAATGGTACATACTCGCTCAGGGAACTGGATGGAGCCAAGTTAAAGGAACTAATTGTTGGGAAAAGAGTTAAGTTATTAAAAAGAAGGGGAATGAGGATTATGAGACACTGATAGATGAAGAGAAAGAGGAAGATGAAGAAGATGAAGAGCTTGCAAAAGAAATCCAAGATGGAGAAGAGGAAAATACAAATGGAGACTAAAGAGTATAAATATATGTATATGTAAATATCAAAAGTGTAAATAAATAAGAATATTAACTAAATATGAAATAATATAATAAGTGTTCAAAGCTATGATTGTATTTTGAATAATTAAAGTCTATAAACATGAATGTATGTTGGTGTACATAAATAAAGATTACATGTATGATCATTTCTAATGTGTCTCTTTTGCAGGTGCAGTTGTAGGCGGACATCATCTCGTGAGTCAACCATGGAAAGGGATTTTTCTCATGAGGCGGAGACATCATCTCGGAGGAATTCAGCTCGAGATAGGAATGTAAATTTAAATTTAGCTAGAGATAGAGTTTTGACTCAAATTAGGAATACATCTTCAATACAGTCTTTGAGCAATAACTTTGATTTTGAGCACTTACTTCCCACACCTGTAGATCCATTAGCACAGAGAACAGAGAGTGAGGAAAGACCACCAACTAGAGTTGCTTCAAACTATATCAGGGATACACATCCAGTGCGGCCTAGGTCTAGACCTGTAGATTAGACCAAGAATAGGGGACTGGCTTGACCTAGGGGTGTGCCTCTTGACCCATCCACATATTACGTTTTCTTGTCTACCTATCTACTCCCTATGCCTGCAGATATTCGAGAAGAAGAAGAAAGAGTTCTCGTAAGAATATATCGTGAAATGGTTTGAGAACAATGTGAAGATGATCTGTTAAGTGAAGAAGAGATTTATGCCTATATTCATGACTACTTGCTTTCCCATTCAGTTGACCAAACAAGAGCCTTGGTACACAGGTGTCCATAAGAGTTAGAAATTGAATAAGACCAAAGGATTATGAGTTAGGAGTCAAAGATTGCTATTGTACATAAATAAAGGTGAATAATGCCTTCTAACCTTGTGATCTGAAGTGTGAATATTTGTGTGTTTCATGAACATGTTTTGTTTTAGCATTCAGCTTCAAAAACACGTTTAAAGAGAATTGAGCAAAGTATGTAGGTTGTGAATAATACAATGGAATCTCTAATAGTTTTATCAAGTTTTTTTTAAGAAACAGGAATTGGATTAGCAAATGAAGAGTGACTACTTGGAATGGTGATGTTCTTCAGCAAAATTTCATCAATAAAGAGTTTGATTGTTTTTTGAGTTAATTTGTATATATGTATATAATGCTATTTGTTTTAATTGTTTCTTATTAGTTGCCTAGATTTTACGAATGTAGGGAATGATCCAGGTAAAGACAACAAGAATGGAAGTCAAAGCACAAAATTCAGAATTCTTTTCATTAGTTTCCTCCTATAACCTTGATCTTTTACACCATTATTGGAATGCATTGCATATAAAGTGTGGATATTTTGAGTTGAGAAGAGCACATGTTTTAACTCCCATAGGTGCGCTCTCATTTGCACAATAAAATTGATATGTAAAAGTATTTTGAGAAGAGTTGTGAGTGAAAAAGAGAGAAGTTGAGAGTGATGTCAAGAGTGATTGCATTTGAGAGTAAAGCTATGAGTGGAGAGTAATTACTTCCTGATTTGCACCATCATTGAGAATGATTGTACCTAGAGTACGCATGTTTGAAAATGTAAATGCACATGTGCTTTCAAATTGGTATATGCACGTCCAATTGCACGCTAAATAAGTTGTAAATACATCAAGAAAATCTGAGATTTAGAATGAGTGAGAAGCCTTGTCGTGGAATGCCAATTACCTCTCTTATTGCACCATTATGTTTTTGATGCACTTAGAGTATGCATGTATAGGACCCACTACATGGTTGTGCATAGACACAATGATTTGTATGCCCATGCACTTGATTTTACTCATACTTTGGATTTCTCATAGACTAACAGATACAGAGTTTGGTGGTGGTGTGTCCGGAGGCCACACAGGTTTGGAGGGGGTGGATGTCGTAGTGATTTCCACTCAAGAATTCCGTTTCATTGACCGAGTTCCAATTGCAATAGGAGTTGAGCATTGGCATAGAGCATTATGAAGCATATGATTTCTTAAATACCATGATAAGATCTAGTTGCTACTAATGAGAAGTCCTTTTGGAAAATTTTGTGGGGTGCATCAACTCGCAAGAAGATACACTGCCGATGAGAAGTAAAAGGGACCTCAAAAAAAAAGGAAACTCTTGGTTGTAGAGGACAGGTAAGGACACCTGGAATGGGCCCTTTGTGAGAAGAAGAGGTCAATCATCAGAATGGAGGGGCAAAAGGACAAGGTAGAAGACTTGCCGCCCTTCTGCAAGCAAAAATATCGCTCATTGTAAATGAATACTTTCAGCATATTTTGCATATTCTCAACACTAACATAGATGGAAGGCAGAAGATTATGTTCGCCTTGACTCCTATTAAGGGTATTGGACGAAGATTTGCAAATCTAATTTGCAAGAAGTGCACGTGAAGAGCACATTCAGAGGAGAAAAAGAAGCTCTTGCGGAGGTTTGAGGGAGGAGATGCTATTCTAGAGAAGAGCAGTTTGAGGCACGTCTTATGGGAAAAGGGGTGTTGTTTTCTCTCCCCCTGTCATGGTGCGAAATATTGTCAATGACAGATACTGTGTTATGGACGGAAACAGGCTTATCTATTGTTGGGGACTATGTGCTAATAGTGACAACACAAAAACTTAGGAAAAAAGGACGTTGTTGTTAGCAAATGGCAAAGAACTCATTTTTGAAGAAGGTGTGCATCTCAGACAAGAAAGGAGGAAGTCCATAGGGAGGCAATGGCAATCGGTTGAACAGCCTCGCAGTGGCATAGAACGGACAAAGGCTGAAATATGGGATGCACTTCATGTTGGAGCAGAGGACTGAATCTACGATATAGAGCAGAACAACTCAGAGGCTTTGGAGTCGGCTGGACCAAATGCAGAAGGAAGACATAATTTAATGCATTGTAGTCGAAGTATACAGAGAGATTTCAGATACTAGCGGAGAAGTCCGATGATGGCAATACAGATAAGAGTACAAAATAAAATTTCTTTTTTTCGTTTTTGAGATTTTCCCTGAAGTTGTTTCAATTGGCATGTTCGTCATTATGCTTTCATTTGCAGTTCTTAATGTCATATGAACTAGTCGAAAGAAAAAACATAGAGTGTGGTACATTATCTTAGTTCAGTCTCCACTCTTTAGTGCGCATATTTCATAGTGTTGCCTTCATGTTTTGAGTATGTGCTACAAATGAGAAATTTTGAGTTTGATCATTTTCTTGTAATGAAGTAAAGAGATGAATCTTGGGCGCTACTGTCAGAACAGTCCAAGTGTAGTAATCTTTTGTGTATGTCTTATAGTGGAAATTAGACTTTATGATTAGAATCACGTGCAAGTTGTATGGGAAACACATGAGAATACCTAGTACAACATTATAATATAGGCAAGCCTATTTCAAAACCTTCGAATAATCATTTAGATGCTACTATATTGGCTCCCTACTGATGACTAATTCCTAAATATCTCTTACATAAACGACTGAACGGATGCATGTGTAAACATTAATACCTAAGTTGAACTCATAGAGGACACCATGATATTTCTGTGCATGGAAGAATCCATTAGAATAGCAGATAGAACTTTGTCTTCATACGGTGCTTCACAGGCTCTTTGTTTGTGAACAATTGAATGGATCTGTAAAAGATATAGGTCATCAAGCTTAAAAGCATAATGAGCTTCATATGATTTATCTCAATTGTTCGAGTCCTATGTTTTCAGGGACAATTATGGATACACGTTTTGTTTTCTGTGTGTGTATTGTTTTTCTGTGTGAACAAAGAAACTTGTGAAACCATTTAGTGAATCGCAATCATTGAGCACAAAGTTTAAAATGTTTTTTTATTGTTCATCAAGCTCAGTGAAATGAATAACCTTCTTTCTAGTTTGCAATTTTTGGCATTAAGATAGACATTGTTACACTACAACTTCACTCAACAAAATGATGCTTCGGAAAATTTTTACACCCATGTGAAATTCTCTTTCTCCCTTGAATCCCTGTTGAGTTAAAATGTTAAAAGATCTGCCATACCTGAAGTGCTTTTTATTCCAAACCGAATGAAAGAGTTGGTTTCTCATTGCAAGGTGCAAGTCATTTCACATGTTTATGACTCATATGGAAGAGAACTTTTGAGTAAATGTGTTTACAATAGAAATGCATCGACTTCCAAAAAAATTTTGGCTCAATCATATGTGTTCACATTCACTCCTTCTATAGTGTGTGCATGTTTTCAAGCCTGAGAGATCTGAGTAGTGTAGTCATAGTCTAGGAATATCCTCGACAACAAGAAACTTATGGGAAATATTGCTTCATCAAATCATGAAAACATATTTATATCTTATGAATATCATAGATTTTGAAACGCGAAGAATGCATTTCGCTAGAAGCACCCTGTGTGCAACCCTAAGAGTGCAAGAACCTGACGACACCATCATGCTAGAATTCCAAAGTGTTTGTATAGTAGCATCTCAATAATGAACGTCCAAGACTCCAAAGCCACTCTCTCCCTAGAACCAAATCTACCTGCTCCATGTTCATAATTTGGAAGTCCAGTCTATCTTTATAATCTTGGATTTCTAGTTCCAAATTTGAAATCATGGTATCCCAAATGGGAGTGTGCTGCCCATGCATCATAGAGACAACATATCTATGAGGAGAGGGACTATTATGCGTGGATGAATCATCCACCATAATCCGGATGGTGTGACCCTTGACTGACCCATGCAACTTGACCAAATCATGTAGCCGAAATTCTTGAGATTGCCACATATTTTTGGAGACTTAGCACTTATGGGTACTATCACAGTGCATGATCTGAACCTTCTTTGTGCTTGAATTTTCATCCAAATTAAAAGTTTAGATCACAAGAATGTGTTGTTTCCCCTTACCTTTGTGAATCAAAGAGGCCTTATTATCTCTTCCAACTCGAGAGGCACTACTGCGATGTCCTGGCTTGAGGCATTTAAAACACAAATTTTCCTTTTGTGCCCTAGCATGATCTTCTTGAGAAAGTGCATGTCTAAAAATACAAGGTTTCTTAGACATATGTTCAGATGATCTTGGCCCTTTGCCCTTGCGCTTAGTGTTATTATTTTGAGAATAATCGTGACTTTCTTGCTAGACATCTAAACGGGAATTGTCCTCATAAATCTATGCAATCTTAATCACTTAATCAAGCGATTAAGGTGCGTGTCTCTTCACCTCATTATGAATTCATTGATTAAGTCCTGTGCAAAACCACAAAGCCGATGGAAATCATCCAGGGTTTTCAATTTTAGAATAACATCTTGCTATTCTGAAATGTAAACTAATAATGGCCTTCCTTTCTGTTGAATTCTATCCCATGCCTCCCAATTGCATTCCTCCTTATTCTCGGGGAGAAACTCTTTCTTAAAGAGATGCATGAAATCAACCCAAGTTGAAGGCTTTTTATAACTCTCAAAGAGACTCATCCACCACGAATAAGCCTAAGGGCCAGCGATAAACTAGCCTCTACCACTCTCACATGCTCACAGGTGTTCTGAAGCTGGTGGACATCATCCCACTTTTCTAAGAATGTCAAAATAGCATGGTTATTCCTATCCTTATGTTCTCCCAAGAAGTACGGTGGATGCAGATCTTTTCCTAAGGAAAGATTTACGTGATGCCTTTGACCTACTACTTGCCCCGACGTATTAGCAAAAAGTGGAGCAGTAAGAGTCATCAAACTAAGACAACTCATGCTACCAGTAAGGAGAAATACATCGACACGCTAGTACTACTCATCAAAGCCATGTAGCTTGAAGTTCCTTCCATCACACACAATTTGTATACAAATGTAATTAGACTTCTTAACGTAAGTGGTGTGTGTGATAAAGTTTAAATGTACGATGCACAAATTCACAAGAAAAATTCCCCATTTAATTTGTGTTTTGTAGTGGACTCGATTCTAGCAAAGAGTGCTAGAATAATGACGTAGCTTGATCCTCCAGGTCTTCACTTGTCCTTTCTTCGATCTTCTCCAAAGACTTGGGCTATCTTCAACTTTGATCACCACGAATATGTAGTCAGTTTTGGCTGGTAATATCAGCAAGCTCCAGAAGAAGCAATAATCCAAGTAGACTTGGCTCAGGATTAGCAGAGTAGTAACAAAACAAAATAAAATATACAGAGATATATATCACCGAGATGGCTTGCTGTAGTGGATATGGAGCATTAGATAGAATCCGGAGGGACTGGGTTTGATCCTGGCCTGTTGATCTTTTTTCCTCTTGGAGAAGAACTTACAATAGGTCAAGTAAGAAGTCACTTCAGACAAGGAGCCGCCCTTCTATTGTGAGTAGGATGGAGCCCTCAAAATCGGTGGGTTGCGGGTTCGAGCAATATAGCAGCAAAGTAAGTTGTACTTCTCTTATTGTGGACTTCTGGAGCCCCGAAAAGTGATCCATTTGTCTTTCTTGAAAAGAAGAAGTCATGCGAGTCTCATTCTCAATTGGATAAGCGGATATCTTTTGATCGATTAGGTTGCGGGCTCGAACCCTCTATGCCGCCTGAGGAACTCCTTTTATTTATGCCTTGTCTACATCTACAACAGAATATGCGAAGATTGCATATGTAATCTCTGCTACAGATTTAACTCAAGTGACAAATTTGCCTCCTTGGAAAAGAGGTCGAGGGTTCAAATCCTCTCACCATCTTCCCCTTTAGATTTTGATGAAAACGCTTTCCAAAGCGGCATCAAAGATCTGGATGATAAGTGGAGAGATATAGATCACTGAGTTGTGTTGCCTTCTTGGATAAGGGAGACTATCAGCTAATAGTAGGTCACAAGTTCAAACCCCCAATGCCACCACTTCATATCTGAGAGATTTTGTTTTGTAATCTCCTCAAACTATGCCCATCAAGACGAATTGGGGATGGTGCCTCAAGACACTAGCGAGCAAGAAAAGACATGCCATAAAGTTTGACTAGAAAGATGGTGAAGCTCACTCCAAGGTCACCATGGAAGGTTTGATACCAATGCAACAGCGTAGCGACATGAATGAATGAATGACTCTCCTCCCAACCATATGCCTCTATATATAGCTCTCTCTAGGGGTTTCCTTCTTGAGCAAGTGGATTCTAATCATCTAAGTATCACCCATGTGACTACATGTGCGCCAAGTGCCCCATTTAGCCAGAGTTAACTCACGTGGATGCCTCTAGAAGGTTCTAGAGTTCTTTGGGAAAAACAGTCTCCCCATGTACCCCATGGGGTTTGAACCCAAGACCTACTCCTTCACACCCTTGAGCGTTAACCACTAGGCTAAGTGGATTACTTGGTTACAAGAGTAAATGACCTTCAAGTAAGTTTATCACAGTGAGATCTCTGAAAATCTTGTTATATAGAGTGTCATTTTCCAGGTTTTCACTTACAAAAGCATTTAATTTTAAAATCGAACTTGATAAAAATCGAAACGGGGTTTTATTCATCCATATCATTGTTCTGTAGAGTAGTCAATGAACAATTGTTTTCTGATAACCATTTACCTCTTTCTTTATGTATGACCTCTAAGCTGAAAAATTAATGCAACGCCAACAATTTTTTCACATAAAGCTTCTGATTAGAATATTCTTCATAGTATGCATGCTATATTCAGATCAGCAACAAACCTTTACTCAAGAACAAACATTTGCGCAAAAGTTCTTTCATAATCGTCGTTTCTTGTATACAATCATTGATCTACATCACGTATGCAAAAGCTCATAAAATTCGAGTAGTGTAAAATTCGTGTATGATTTTACATAAGGGGTCTACTTAAGCCCATATAAACCTTTTTTCTGTGCTTGATACATTGTACAGTGAGTCTTGCTTCTACTTGGCTTCTCTACTTATTGCTTTTTTTAATAGCTCGTCATGTACGAAGTCATGAATTTCGTTCACCTAAAACAACATTTTTCTTTTAGTATTCAAGACATTGAGTGCAATGAGTGTGGGCATCTCAGGTGCGTGGATGATTTCTACCTTAATGTTTGATTCCATATCTGCATGCACATGTAGAACTGATAATGCTACCATATGCATATGTTCTATCCTAAGAATGCATACGAAACCTATGACCTTGTTTTCTTTCAGAAATGGAAATATCTGACGGACTGAACGTACATAAAAATCCAGAGTTTTTCTCATCCGTTGATTTCTCGCATTTTTTAATTTACTATCCTCGCCTGGTATTGACCGATATTTTGGTGTTTTGAGCATATACCTTTCCTAATCTTAGATTTCTTGCCAAGGGTAAACAAAACTAATGTACATTATTCACCGTTAGCATCTTCAGATACTATAATCATATTGGGGATCTTAGGACGATCTTAGACTTGTTTTCCACTCCCATCAATGTAATGACGAAGTTTCAAATATAAAGTTACTAGGAATCTTCTATTATATTGATCTGAATAAGTTCAAACACTGGGTGAAGTATTTGTTAGCTGCTGCTGTAGATTAGGAAACCGCCATTCTATTTCAACAACGTCCATACCCTTTCTTACGCTCACAGCATGCACGAATAGGTAATTCCTTCACTAGAAAGTTTACTCCATTTCATTGTAGTGTTTGAACACATTGTTTCATCTGCATTTCCATACTAGATTGGATATTTTGAATATGGATGGAAACTTTATTACTTTCCTATGGTCACCAAAAAATATAGCATTAAATGTGTAGCCCCCCATAGATGAAGTTTTGGATGCACCCAACACATTTGTAAGTATTATCTGTAGCACATTCTTAGCGACGTGCTGATCATGTGGAAATGATCAGTTTAATTTCTTACCCAGTTGAGATGCTCACATAGCTTTTATATTTAAACAACTTCAAAGGTTGGAACTCTGTTAAGAAAAGAGGCTCCTCTCACGGAAATATATAATTCTACAAATTATTGGACGTGATATGACTTCCTCAGCCCTATAGCTTTGTGAAAGAGTATCATTAGAAGGTCTGTACTAAAATCAACTTAGTTTTGGGTATTTACGAAATCAATGTGTACTCAAAAGAAGTCATTTTGTTGTATATATCCTCTACGAAGAAACACACACCTTCAACGCGTCTCAATTTATTCAGAGAAACTGGTTGATGGAAATGTGTTTGTGTTATATACGCTTTAGTAGAAAGAAGTTGTAGACTCTCTCTCTCACACACACATACAGACACAAACACATACACAGACATATTAAGCATTTCCTCTTACTCGAATATTAAAAGAGGGTAAATAGATTCAAATTATTGACGCACAGTTATAGTCGACTACGAATGGCGCACGCTGTTACATAATCATTCCCTACTTTTACATATTTTAATAGAAATTTGTTGAGAACAAAGTTAAAAGGACCTAATGCGCCTACCCAGACGATTATGTAAGGACGCACATTGATCGGATGCCATACTTTCACTGTAGCATATATCTTATATTCGAGAAGCGTATCCGTTTATAGTTTAGACCCGCGACGATGGAGAATATTGAGTGTCATTGTAGTCGTGAGCCGACCACGACATTCGTTTGCAAAGGGACTTGAGGAAATCTTGATGAACGTGTCTGAATTAATAAAGAGTAGCTGGATGAGGGAGATCACATTCGCTTCATATACGCATCAGTGGAAAAAGGTTGTAAATTCTCTCTCTCACACACACACATACACACACTTTCTAAATTGTATCTGAGCATTGACGACGCACAGTTGTAGTCTACTACGAATGACGCATGCCATTAGATAATCGTCGCTTTCTTTCACAGTCAAATATAAAATTTGATGAAATCAGCCATGGAAGCTGACGAGCGTAACGCGGACGATGATGTTAACAGGCAATTTGCTATAAAGTCCCAAACGCCGATCAGATATCTTATATGCAAAGCAGTAGAGGTTTCCTGCACTGTAACATACATTATATACTCAATGTCTTTAATGGCAACTATGACATTTATTCATCCCCATACGACTAAAGGAAATAATGCAGAACTTACTGCCGCCCAGAACCTTACATGGAAACTCAATGCTTATTATGAAGGCCCATATAGAACATGCCGAGAGAGAGAGAGAGAGAGAGAGAGAGAGAGAGAGAGAGAGAGAGAGAGAGAGAGAGGGAGAGAGAGAGATCTGTTTCACGAGAAATATAGTTTGTATCTCCCTCTTTCACATTAACATCAAGTGCTTGCCACACCCATACATGGCATACTGCTATTTTTAATGTCTCTGAAACAGGAAGGAAGAACAGAGTCGTGTTCCGCATGACGAACACTTGGAGTTCAATAAATCAAAACTATATACAATAACATAATCAAGGTAACCACGTTGCTTATTTTGATAGCCTTCTATGCTTCAGGAGATAATGACCATTGCATTTTCCTAGCTGTGGCGCTCGTTTGTCTTTTGATGTTTTTTATTTCATTTTTCCATTCGGAGAGAGAGTTGTACAGATTTCAAGTGCTCTCGTCCATTCTATGCAATCTGCGCTTTTTATAGACAGTCATTTGACAATGCCCTAAACAATAGTTCTTTATAGTCTGTAACTTCCATATTCTTCTTGTTAGGGCAGGAGCCCTCTAAAATATGATGATCTTTTAGCGAAGTGCTCGAAGTGCTGAAAGAAAGTTCGCTATTGATCTTGATTCGTATGCACAAATGTAATGAATCTTTTACAATGAACTTTTGTGCTTCATGGCCCCTACTAGATGAGATGATGCCATTCATAAAATGCTATAAGAAAAACAGAATGATGTGTACTAGATATTTTTCTTAAATGACCAATACCATTGTTATCGTCAATGAGGAGCCCAAACTTGCACGCATTTACCTCCGAAACTTGGCAAAGGGGGGGGGGGGGTGGGTTTGTTGATGCATAAATAATTCTCAATCAAACGCTATTAACTAAGTAGATGAGAGTGACATAACTGAATGGGAGCTCCCTAGTGCTGTGAGGGTGCAAGCTGTTCAAGAACGCAAACAAAGAAAAGTAACCACTATGAGATTGGGATCCCTTTGAGCCCACAATACTAGAGGTGGAAGTTCAATTCGTCTCCATCATTCTTGGAAATGGAAGAGAATTTCTTTTTATTTATGATCTTTAAAAAGAAATCCAATAATGGCTTTATGAATGCCTAAAATATCCCATTAGGTTATTTTTTTTCTAGACACTATCGCTAGGATGTGCGAAAATATTTTAAATTATGATCATATAAACACGACAAAAGAGAACTTTAATGTGACAAGGGAGATCACAACGAAGAAAAATATTCCTACATCATCAATGGTGGAGTAGAGTAGCATGGACCACACTAGCATTATCTTAATCCCCAAGTGAGGAAGATGAAGATAAGATCTATGATGTAAGTCTTTATTGACCAATATATCTTCATTTGATAGGTGCTTCAAATTAAAATTTTTAATAATGTAGAAGATCATTGAACTTTATAAGCTTTTTGTCAGGTCTCAGATGGTTATTGCGTCCCACGATAGCGGCTCTTCCTTGCAGAAATACATTGGAGTGTTTTCAAGAGACGATTTTCTGATCATTCATTGGAATTATATTGTTTATGAAACTTCATGGCTTGGTTTCCAGGGGCCTTAAGCAAAGTCTTGTGTTTATCTTCAATCACAAAAGGGGTAAATAGTGTTACTTTGGTTAGGACCTCTCTAGTTGTAGCTACCCTAATAGTTAACTTAAGAGGAAATGTAGTAGTTCAATTAGGAATTTTCATTGGTCTTGGATTGTAATCATTCATTGGAATTATATTGCTTAGAAAACTTCATGGCTTGGTTTCTAGGGGCCTTGAGCAAAGTCTTGTTTTTATCTTCAATCACAAAAGGCAGAAATAGTGTTACTTTGGTTAGGAACTCTCTAGTTGTAGCTACCCTAATAGTTAACTTAAGAGAAAATGTAGTAGATCAACTAGGAGTTTTCATTGGTCTCGGATTTTGAGAACCTAATATGATATTGGGATATCTAACTTGCCTATCAACCACCTCAATCTCTCCAAACGAGAAAACAAATTATAGTAAAATGTAAGACCACTAAGAACTGAAATATATTTTCTAATCTATGAATACAGTATTTTGTTCTATTTTGTTCATATCCACTCTGCAATACAATTGTCTGGTAATTATGTTTTTATTTGCCCAGAGTCTTACATGGAAACTCAATCCTCATTATGAAGGTCCATATAGAACATGCCTAGAGAGAGAGAGAGAGAGAATAACACATCTTTCACGAGAATTATAGTTTGTATCTCCCTCTCTCACATTAACATGAAGTACTTGCCACACCCATACATCGCATACTGATTTTTAATGTCTTTGAAACAGGAAGAACAGAATCATGTTCTGCATAATGAACGCTTGGAGTTCAACAAATCAAAACTATATACAATAACGTAATCAAGGTAACAACGTTGTTTACTTTGATAGCCCTCTATGCTTCACGAGATAATGACCAATTGCATTTTCCTACCTGTGGCGCTCGTTTATTTATTGATGCCTTTGGTTTCATTTTTCCATCTTGAGAGAGAGTTGTATAGCTTTCAAGTCCTCTCATCCATTCTATGCAATCTGCGCTTCTTATAGACAGTCGTTTGACAATGCCATATAGCATTCTATGATTGATGTGCCATCCACCCGCATGCCCTAAACAATAGGATTTCTTTATAGTTTGGAACTTCCATATTCTTCTTGTGACGGCATGAGCCTTCTAAAATAAGATAAAATAAGATGCACTCTTAGTGAAGTGCTCGAATTGCTGAAGAAGATCTCGCTGTTGATCTTGATTCGTGTGCACAAATGTGATGAAACGTTTACAAAGCACTTTTGTGCTTCATGGCCCCTACTAGATGAGATGATTCCATTCATGAATTGCTACAAGAAAAACATCAGGTTGTGTACTAGATACTTCTCTTAAATGACCACTACCATTCTCATCGTCAATGAGGAGCCCAAACTTGCACGCATGTACCTGTCAACCTTGTCAAAGGGGGTTTGTTGATGCAAAAATAATTCTCAATCAGAGGCTATAAACTTAGTAGATGCGAGTGACATAAGTGAATGGGAGTTCCCTAGTGGTGCAAGGGCAACCAGTACAAGAAAACAAACAAAGAAAAGTGCCCACTAGTGGAAGTTCAATTCCTCCCCATCATTCTTGTAAATGGAGATGAATTTCTTTTTATTTATGATCTTTAAAAATAATCCCATAGTGGATTGATAAATACCTAAAATAACCATTCTGTTATTTTTTTGTAGAAACCATCGCTACGATGTGCGAAGATATTTGGAATTATGATTATATCAATACGACAGAAGAGAACTACAGTGTGAGAAGAGAAAGAACAACGAAGAAAAATTCTGCTACATTATCAATGGTCGACTAGAGTAGCATAGCCCACTCTAGCATAGAGCTTGATGCCAAAGTGAGGAAGATGAAGATAAGATCCATGATGTAAGTCTATATTGACCAATAGATTCTAATTTGATAGGTGCTTCAAATTGAATTTTTTAATAATGTAGAAGGTCATTAAACTTTAAAATTTTTCTGTAAGGTCTCATGTAGATATTGCATCCCTGGGTCGTAACTTGTCCTTGGGAAAATACAATGGAGTGTTTCCAAGAGATGATTTTGTAATCATTCATTGGAATTATATTGCAGGACACTTCATGGCTTGGTTTCTAGGGGCCTTAGAAAAACTCTTGTGTTTATCTTCGATCACTAGAGGTAGAAATAGTGTTACTTTGGTTAGGAACACTCTAGTTGTAGCTTCCCTAACAATTAAATATAGAGGAAATTACTAGATCAATTAGGAATTTTCATGGGTATTGGATTATAAGACCTTAATATCATATCGAGATATCTAATTGACTTATCAACCACATCAATCTCTCAAAATGAGGAAAAAAAATTATAGAAAAATGAAAAACCACTAAGAAACCACATATATTTTCTAATCAATGATCATATTTATTCATATCCTAACTTTAATACAATGGTCTAGTAATTGTGCTTTTATTTTAGCTTTTCCTCTTGGGCTCTTTTTGATAGGGAATGTGATCCACTTGTTCTTGTAGAAGGTTCTATGATAATTTTAACAATCAAAACCATGTCTAGAACAATCTAGAAAGGTAATCAAGACGGCTAAAAATGACAAAGAGCACTTGTAGGGCATCAACATAACAGTTTTTGAGGCGCCAACTATCTTTTTATAGAAAAGGATTCTTTTTCTATTTCCTAGACCTCACAACACATAATCTATCCTATGTGACAAATCAGAATAGTGTTTTCCTTGTGCAATTCGACATGACTTTGTTTGGCCCAAAAACAGAAACCAACCTCCGAATTGTATATTGCCTTTAGGAAGTTTTCCCATGGCATATAAGAGAAGAAAGAGGATAAGCGAGAGAAACCCAAGGTCAACCTTTAGAAATGTTTTCAAGAGCAGAATAATAAGTTTGAGTGGTTGGGCATTTTGATATTTCTGAGAGGAGACATAGAGACAGAGAGCGAACACAAATCAAGTTTAAGTTCTTGGTTAAATGCACATTCGAATTCTCAAGATTTAGGAACATGAAATGTACATTCATTTCATCATGTGGCTTGACGACTTCAATCTTTAAGACATGTGTGCATGTATGCATAGTTGTAGAGACGATGCATGTGTGTGCATGTATATCTGTGCATATGGGTGTGTATGCATGTCTAATGTATGCATATTTTTCTATGCATCTCTCATGTGTATGTATGCATGTGTATGTGTATGTGTTTGTGATATATGCATATGCGTGTGTGATATGTATGTATGTGCATGTGTGTAATATATACATGTGTGTATGCTTGTATGTATGTATGGAATTATGTCTATGCATGTGTATGTATGTATATATGCATGTATAATTGTGTGTATATGTATGCATGTGTGTATGAATGTGTATATGCATGTATCCATGTATGCATGCATGTGTGTATTTATGTAGGTATGTATGTATATAGAGATCCATGGATATGGTGAAGGCTTTGCATTCTTCATAATATTTGATCCCACAATTTTCTCTTGATTAATGATCTCTCCAACTCTCCCAAGTTGATTTGCAATGTCCATCTAGGAGAAAAAATCAATCACACTTTGCTCAGGCATCATCTTGCATGTTGTGAGCCCCATCCATAGTTGAAGCATCCGAGATTTGGTACTTGAAGAGAAGAATGCTTCAATAGCATTTCATGAGGGAGTAAAAAATAAAAGATAAAGTTGAGAATGTATGAACTTGCCAAAGCATCCTTTGAACACCATGCATGCAACCTCTTTGGCGCATCTTGAGTTGGTTAGCCCTTGCTTCTGAGTGTAGGCATCATCTCATCTTCTACGATATATTGATACAACCTCTCTCCTTGTAGATACCTCTCCATTAGAGATCATGATTAGTATTTTCTTCAATCTAACTTGTGAAAAGGTGAGGGGAATCCATCATGCATAATGTATCCCCTTTGAATATAATCTCATACCATTGTAAATAGGTGTAGTTGTAATGAAGAGATAAGAATGTCTTGGAAAAAACCTACTCAAGAAAAACCTTGTTTACATAAGAGTATCGTAATAGGGGTTTTTGATCTTCCCACATATGCATTTAAACCACCAAAGTACTTTCGATCATCATTCCCGAGCTTTTGTGTCAAAACAGATAAGTTGTGAGTTCAAAATTATTTAGAAATATTCTATTTATGGAACAAACATATTATTGTTTTGCTTAGTGTTCATAGCCAAGTAGAACTTTCCAAAAGATCTTTTGCACACCTTGAAAAGAACTGATAAGCAAGATATAGCAAGATATTTCACAAATTTAGGATGATCATACACATATCAAAAATCATAAGAAGTAAAGGGGGTAAAGGCAACTTTTGGGGAAGAAGGTGATACACATACCATGTCACATATAATCACTCATATCTCAACATCTATGCATCCAATGATTATGAACCTTTGTGAGAATGCTCATTATAGTTGTAACACGCATGCATATAGAGATACAAAAATGCATACATAGATACATACATGCATATAGGTATGTAGACCCATACACATGTATAAATACATACACTAACACATGCTTACACACATGAACATACATACATACACATGACATAGACTTCTGTACTATACATACACGCACACATATGTACTCATCCGCATAAATGAAAGCATTCACACACATGCACATACATCACACACACAGGCATACATAAATACATACATTCATAAATATATACACGCATATTTACATACATGCTTTGTTTCATGCACACACACATATGTATATATCACATGTGCATATAAATACACATCACACACACACACACACACACACACACATATATATATATATATATATATACATATATATATATATATATATATATATATATATATATATATATATATATATATATATATATATATATATATATATATATATATATATATATATAGAGAGAGAGAGAGAGAGAGAGAGAGAGAGAGAGAGAGAGAGAGAGAGAGAGAGAGAGAGAGAAAGAGAGAGAGAGAGAGAGAGAGAAAGAAAGAGAGAAAGAGAGAGAAAGAGAAATAAAGAGAGAGAGATAAAGAGAAAGAGAGAGAGAGAGAGAGAGAGAGAGAGAGAGAGATTTATAATCCACTTTGTTATGTATGCACACATATAATGGATAGTGCTAGAGACCTCAAGATGAACTTAACTCTAATAAAAAATCTTATGAGAGGAAAGGTTTCGCCTTACTCCTTAGGGTAGTCATTCAAAGAGTATGCAAAGATGTGCACTGATGAGTTAGATTACACGATACATATGCTTACTTAGTGGCCTGAGAAAGTTTGTTTTGTTGACCCATTTGTTGAAGGACGTGAGTGCAAGTGAATAACAATTACAACCACAACATGCTAGAGAGATGACTCTCTCAATCTTATGCCTCTATATATCGTTGTTTGAATCAACAAGGACCACAGATGTAACTAGAGTCCACAAGTGTATGTGCAATCTCCACCATTTCTTTAACATCTTCCGGTTCAGTGTACTGGTGGTTGAAGTGATCTCAACCACTGCACATAATGAATTATGAGGGTGGATCCAAAAATTATCCATGTCCACTTCATTGTTTCTCAATGTGCGATCTAGGCGCAACCATATGAAATGGATGGGTTTCAATTACTAGTCCATTTGTGGGCATAACTGGTGCATGGACTTAGTAACTAAAGTGGGATTCTTATCCCTCAAAGGAATTTGAGAGCTCTTGATTCATATGACTTTGATTTGGAAAACTTCAAGTTTAGTTGGTCCAAACATCTAACTTGGATGTTTGTACAGTGGTTCACTTCCATCCAGGAGTTACTTGATTTTGTTTTGAACCGGCCTAGAGAACTAGTTTGTCCTTCTGGGTTTGAAGATCCTATGTAAACTATAGGAGAAAGTTTTCCATTAACTTTCGGTCAACCTTACTATGTCTTGACCAAGTCAAACTCAAAATGAATAAGTCAATCTTGGACTTGTCATCTTTTGAAGATTGAATAAGTTCTTATACAGAACATCTATCTATGATGTTTAATTTAGTTATCTAGCTCTAATGGGCTAACCCTGGATTTTTGTGAAAGGAATCAGATACCATATCTAAGTCAGTTCCAAAAGTTTTTGGAAAGTAAAAGGAAATAAAACTCTATATAACTAATTCAAAGTTCTAAGGTATAAACTTTCTATGAGTAAAATACTTGATGACCTAGGACTTTAACTTCTTAACGATCTATTTCAAGAAGGTATTGAAGCATTTCTTTTTTTCCTATCTTTAAGAGAAAGGAACTCAGCTCTAAAAAATGTTCATAGAGTAAAACTAAACATTATCCAACCACAATGTAAGAGACTAACAAATTATGACCACACATGCTAGAGAGATGACTCTCCTCCCAAACTTATGCCTGTATATTTAGCTAATTGAATCAACAAGGACCGCAAATGGAACTAGAGTCCACAAATGCATGTGCAATCTCCTCCAATCCTTAATATCTTCCACGAGAGTCTACTATTGGTCGAAGTGATCTCGACCATTACTTTAGTACCTTCCAATAGAATCCACTAGTGGTTGGTGTACTCGCCACTCAAGTTAAGTCTCTCTAAACTCAAGTTAACCCACGTTAACTTGAGCTAGAAGTCTCTAGAGCTCGTTTGGAAAAACTCTCCCCATGCTGCCCATGGGGATTGAACCCAAGACTTCCTCCTTCACAACCTTGAGATGTAACCACTAGGCTAAGTGGATCACTTGAGTCTATTCTGGGGATCTTTCCCCATACACATGAGTGACCAAACAATGTCTGATCTCAAATCTATCTGGACCGCTAGGACACTTAGATCAGAGACTTGAGAACTTATTGCATTCTCTTTGCCTTGGAAAAAATTTTTTTTCCTTGAAAATAAAGCTATATTTAGTAACCTTTGGCAATCCCCCAACCTCATGTTCTAAAAACCAGAAGAACATGTTTAATCTCTGTGTTGGCATCCCTGGTCAAATGATTCAAAGCAACATCTTGGTTTGTATTTTGATGAACTCGTCAAAGTAAAAAGTCGTGTGAATAATATGGGTCTATCTAAAAAAATCCCTAGCCACTTCCTTGTTTCTTGATGTGCAATCTAGGCACAAACATATGAAATGGATGGATTCCAATTACTAGTCCATTTCTGGGGATAACTTTTCATGGAGTTCGTAACAAAGGAGAGACTCGTATCCCTTGCAAGACCTTGAGAGCCCATGATTCGTATGAATTTGATTTGGAAAAATTAAATTTTGGTTGGTCCAAACATCTGACTTGGATGTTTATAGAATGGTTTACTTCCATCAAATAGTTACTTGATTTTCTATCATGAAAAATGGTACCTGGTCTTTATGTGACTTGCCTCCTCGCAAGAAGGCGATTGACACTAAGTGGGTATACAGCTAAAGCGTAAACCTGATTGAACCATTGACAAGTATAAGGCTAGGCTTGTTGCAAAGGGTTATTCACAAGAAAGAGGCATTGATTTTGATGAAACCTTTGCACCTACTTGTCGAATGACTAATGTTCATAGCATCTGTGCACTTGTAGCTCATCATGGTTGGAATGTACATCAACTAGACATTAAGACAACATTTCTGAATGGTGACTTGCATGAAGAATTGTATGTTTTTTAGCCTTGTGGCTTTGTGTAGAAAGGGCATGAAAACAAGGTGTGCAGGTTAGAGAAGGCATTATATGGTTTAAAGCAAGAACCATGTGCCTGGTATAAAAAGATACATGCCTATCTTATTGCACATGTTTTTGAGAGCATTCCAATTGAAAGCACCTTATATGTTAAGTGTGCGAATGATGTGCTTCTTATCATTGTTGTGTATGTTGATGACATGCGGCTTACTAGTCCTCATGACAAGCATATTTGCATGCCTCATTTGAGATGTTTGATTTGGGGCATTTGCATCATTATTTGGGCATTCAATTTATGCAAGTTGATGGTTGAATGGCTTTGTGTAAAACAAAATATATTGACACATTACTGCAACGTTTTGGCCTTGAAGATTGTAAACCTATTGCCACTCCTATGGAGACAGGTTTATGATTGAGTCTTGATTATGTTGGAGATGCATTTGTTGTTGTTCTCTATGAGCAGGCTATCAAATTCTTGATTTACTTATGCATTTCTCGACCAAATATTCAATTTTCTATCTCAGAGATGAGCAAGTTTATGCATTGCCCGTGTCAAGCATTTCCAAGCAGTTAAGTGCATCTTTTTCTACTTAAGTGGTATCCGGCTACTTGGAATCTTTTATATGAAGGGCTGATCACTACCACTGTATTAACATGCTTTTTCTAACTCTAACTAGGCTGGTTGTTGTGATACTGGTGCATCCACTAGTGGTTTTTGCTTCATGCTTGGTAGCTCATGCATATCTTGGTTGAGCAAGAAGCATCCTACTATGCCCACTTTGCGTTGTGAGGCTCAATATAGGGCAACTTTCATAGCGACTATTGATCATGTTTGGCTCAAATGCCTTATGGCTGATTTGGGTGTTGATAAGTCTTCTCCCACCACGATCTTTTCTGACACTCAAAGCACATTGGTACTTGCAAGGAACCCTATGTTCGATGCTTGCACTAGGCCATTGAGGTGCATTATCATTATGTTAGGGAGAGGTTCTCTACTGGAGAGATCAAATTGGCATATATGCCCACACAAGAGAACATTGTAGACCTTTTCACGAAAGATTTTCCTAGGCAGAACTTTGAAGCTTCTTGCAAAGCTTTGGGCATACTTCCTTTTGTGGATTGATTGCACATAGCTTGGCACTTCCTTATACATGAGTGCCAATTCCTTGTTCACTGCATCACTCCCTAGGGGGATTTGTTGATATATTTAGGCAGTGATGTGTGTGAACATGCTAGGACGAATGGGGCACCTTTTTCCCTCTTTGGCAGGTTTTTCTCCCCCAGCTTGTATATATGCCTATTGCATTGATGGGTTACTTATCTTTGTACATTCTAGTGGTAATATACTCAGTATAATGTATTGTGCTCCAAGCTTCTTCTTCTTCTTCTTCTTTCTTGCGCTATTTGCATGCTTTTGCAGACATCTATCTCCAACAAATCAGGTGTCCCATACCACCCTATTTTATAGTCACATTAATAAGTGGGTGATATTAACCTAAAGTCTAAACATAACTTGATAGATTCTCTTTTCACTTCAACTCTTAAAAAGAATTTTGTAGTTTTAGCCATTATCTCGGGGGAAAACCAATCATAATTCCAAGTACTTGAATTTTCATGATTTCAAGTCCAATTCTTCTAATCTTGGCCAACTCATAGCTACAAGACCTTTTTAGTTATTGTCTTTAGATTCCTTTCTAACTAAAGCTTTTAATATATAGCTTGAGGAATTTTTTAGGAATCTGTGTACTACTTAAGTTTAGGCATCCACTCATGCTTTTGGATTTCATCTTTTAGAAATCCTTTTAAAGATAGGTAAAATTTATGTTTTACCTTCCATAGTCTTAATTACTATTGACACAATTGCAGACTACAAACGTGGAATATCTCACTCTATTGAGACTTGGAATAGCTTACTCTTTTCACATTTTTCCATTGGATAAATTGAAGTTGAGTGAAAATTTCCAACAAAGGAATTCGATTGCCAATACTTGTGGAAATTTTTATGTAGTTCCAATCATAGTTTCTTGGACAAAGCTTGCCAAGCTTGATGAAGTCTTGTTGACCTTGTAAAAAAATAAAGACTTTAGCCTTTATCATTAAGATCTCTAGTACTATTGAAAGCATCTTTGCTTAAGTGCATGATTTTTAGAGATCTTTCCCTTAACTCAAGTCGAAGGATATGGAAATGTTTTTCAAATTCTAAAACTAAGAATTGCATCAAGATTGATATATTGCTAGGTTATATCAATCTTGGGGCTTTCAATAAGACTACAACTATTTGGGACTACTTTTTAGGAACTACTTGCTATCTAACTAGCTTGAAGTATTTGATTCACATACTACAAGGAATACGGGCACATACCAATGGTTAAGGCGACACAATTTTGTCGCTATAAAATTGCAAAAAGCATCGCAACAAGCGTCGAGTGTG
>CM035407.1:183286274-183311274 GCA_020310875.1 Ceratopteris richardii
TATCTCCTGTTAATCTAATCTCAAACAGAAAAAAAAATTAGAATACATACACATATATAGACACACATAGACATACACATACCCACATACACATATACAAGCAAACATATATGCATACATATCTTTCTACATATACACATATACATACATATAACATAAACACACATATACATATCCACATATGTACATACACACACATGCATGCATATACACTCATTCATAGAAAATACATGCATTTATCCCACAATAATTTGTAGTTGTGTATCTGTGAATATGTGTGTATCTGTAAATGTGTATATGTGAATATGTGTGTATGTGTAAATATATATATGTGAATTTTTTGTGTATGTAGATAATAAGATTATTAATATCAAATACCATTATTTGTAGATTCTCATCAATCAGATGGAACTCCACCACCGTCTCCTCATCGTGCAACGACTATATACTGTAAGTACATCAAACATTTAATTTTAAATATATTTGATGGATACATAACATATATTTTTTTTTTCTTATTATGTGTAGATTCTGATCTATTAGAGTGTACTTCACCACATCCTACCCATGCAATGACTTCACATGTGTCCTCCGATAGGAATTATGATGAATTTTACTATCAAGAGCATATTATTTGTTGGTGTAACTCTTGTTATGGCACATATCGAAGACCACGATTGGAATGTATTGAACATGAGGCAGAGTATGGTACTTTTGAGCATGCACCATCACTTGGTCAACATGATAATGCTTGGGTATGTATTTTATATATATATTAATGTCATTATTTTGTTTAAAAAAGATATACAAAATCAAATTACTATTCATATATAGGAATACTTGCTGGATGATGATGATGATGATAATTTTTCTCATAATGTTAATATACCTCGTACAGGTCATGGACTTTCTGTTCATCAATTACAAGCAGAGGTTTCTAGAAAACCTCTACCTCCTGGTTTAGAGACTGAAACGGCTGGAGATTATCCATTGCCAGCTCGTGATTGTTCTTTAGTACAAACATATGATAGAAGAAGATATCAAGGATGGAATAGAGGATCACTTCCTTTAGATGGAGAGGATTTCAACTTTTGGGGTAATCGCTATATGATTGCTCCATCCACTATTACTAATGCTGGTCGTGGTCTCTTTATTGTAGAGGATTTGTATGTGCCTCCGAACTCTGAAGTCACTCTTATGTTATTTTGTGGTCCTATATATGGATGGGGAGATTGGCATCGACTTTCACGTTATGATCAAAGCATGAGTACTTATCGAATATGCTTGAATGCAGCATCCCTTACTAGTAGAAGGATTTTACATGCAGAAAATGAAAGACTATATATTGATGGAAGACCTTACACACATGGAAATATAGCAGGTTTAATAAATAGTAGTTGAGGGTTATATAATAGTTCAAGGACTAATTGCACATTTGAGGAACGTGAAAATAGTCATGAATCACCATACATGAGTAGAGATGTATCAAGATACATAGTTGTCAATGCTATTACTACATTACATGCCGGTGATGAACTATTAGTGAATTATGGATGGTGTAGACCTCCAAGAGCACCTTTTAACTAGAGAGAATAAAAATTTTCTATCCATAATTAATAACTTATATACTTAATTTTATATTTAAAGTTTACTTTTTATTCATTTATGCAATAAAAATGAATTTTATTTATATGTGTAGATTCCAACCTATGATGTTGATGATATTCCTCCACACCATTCACAATTGCCAGTAAGACCTCATTTATCAGAAGCTTCTATGACGAGGCTATGCAAAAGTAATCCTATGGAATATGCAAGGTTGAAAGATCTATATTCAAAAGATGATAAAGCACAAGATTTGTGTGACAATGATGAAGATGATGGCATTGCAGATTTTATTGGGGATTGGTATCAAAATGATAGTGAGAGCATTGATATTTCTAAAAATGAGAAATATCTTCGAGAGGAATGTCTAAAGCATGTATATGAAGGAATTAGTTTGACACGACTACGTGCGAGCTTACTTATTCTCAATCTTCAAAATCGTTTTGGATGGAGTAATGTATCTGTTTCGACACTATTAAGGTATAATTTTCAATTTTTTATCTCTCTCTCTCTCTCTCTCTCTCTCTCTCTCTCTCTCTATATATATATATATATATATATATATATATATATATATATATATATATGCATAAATATATATATATAAATACATGCATATATAAACATACCCATAATATAGATGAATGCATACACACATATAAACATACATACACATATACACACATACACATGTTATGATTGTAAGGTCAAATTATACATACTTGTATCGAATGAAGATGTTTTGTCTAGATAGCCTTTAGAAGTGTCCACCCAACCTTTACAATCTTCTTGACACATATGTTTCTCCTATTTTAGTCGACCTAATACATGTGCTGATAGTTATACAAATATTAAATAGCAGTTATCAAGGAAGGTATTAAGCCACATGTAAAATGGGAGGAGCAAATTTATCTTGAAGATTTTGAAGGACGGAAAAATAATTTTAAAGGATGGGCGAACAAAAAGTGTCCATTCAATGCAGGTTTTTATTCTTACTTTAGATAAGGTAAGAACAAGAACTCGAATTGAATGGACACTTTTTGTCCGCGCATCTTTTAAAACTATTAATGCATCTTTCAAAATATTCGCAGAAAATTTGATTATTTGGATGGTAGGGTACGATTGTTTGTTTCGGAGGATATGAAGTATGTACCTTCATTGAATGATTTGTTGATTCTATCATATGTTCAGTTTGAAAGTGTGAGAAGCGGGTTTATAATTGCTATTCAAAGAATTTGGCACTGTTTATAGGCCATACAATGGTGACCTGGATGAATTGCATGCACAGAGGTTACTCAAGATAGAGCAACTTGATCATAATGGACTAGTGCCAGCAGGATTCTTGGGGTATGCAGTAAACCTCTTGCATGTCAATGATGAGCATCTGAAATTTAGGATACAAAGTGGAAATCATGGTGGCTTGAGAGATACACACACATACACACATAGATGCATCACACACATACACACATATTTACACACACACATATACAAAGTAAGTTACATACACACATACACATGCATACACAGACATATATATATACACACATAGACACATGCATACACATGGACACATACACATATGCACATACACACACACATACACACACACACACATACACACACACACATACACACACACACATCCACACACATTTACACACACACACATACACATGCATACAGACACATATATATAGATACACACGTATATACACACATAGATACACACATACACACATAGACACACACACATACACACACATACACACATAGAAACACACACACATACACACACACATATAGACACATACACACACACATATAGACACATACACACACATATATGCATACACACACACATAGAGAGACATACAAACACATACACATATATGCATACATCATGCATATGCATATGCATACATACATACTTACATGCATATACACACATACACACACATGCATACATATGCATACATAATGCACATGCATATGCATACATACATGCTTAAATGCATTCACACATATTATGCATACACACACACTTAGAGAGACATACACACATACATACACATACATGCATACATAATGCATATGCATACGCATACATACATACTTACATGCATACACACACATACACACACATGCATACATATGCATACATAATGCACATGCATATGCATACATACATGCTTAAATGCATACACACACATACACATGCATACACACATACACATACACACATATTTATGCATACGCACACATGTAAAGAGACATACACACACACATACACATACATGCATACATAATGCATATGCATATGCATACATACATGCTTACATGCATACACACATACACACACATGCATACATATGCATACATAATGCACATGCATATGCATACATAATGCACATGCATATGCATACATACATGCTTTTATGCATACACACATACACATGCATACACACAGACACATACACACATATATATGCATACACACATATGTAGAGAGAAATACACACACACATACACATGCATGCATACATATGCATACATAATGCATATGCATATGCATACATACATATTTACATGCATACACACACATACACACATATGTAGACATTTGCATACAAACTTGCTTACATGCATACACACACATACACACACATACACACATACACACATACACATACACACATAGACACACACACATACACACACACACATACACACACATATATGCATACACCCACATAGAGAGACACATACACACACATACACATACATGCATACATATGCATACATAATGCATATGCATATGCATACATACATACTTACATGCATACACATACATACACACACATATGCATACATGATGGACATCCATATGCATAGATACATGCATACAAACATACACACATAGACACATACACACACATAGACACATAGACACATACACATACATGCATACATAATGCTTATGCATATGCATACATACACACACATGCATACATTTGCATACATAATGCACATGCATATGCATACATACATGCTTACTTGCATACACACACTCACATATATACCTACATATACATGTACACACATACATATGTACATGTATATATATTGATTTCTAACCCATTTTGTTTTATACGTACAGGTATTATGGATCCTAATAGAGAGAGAAAGACGAAATGCACTCTCATAAAAAGTCTTATGAGAGCAAGAGTTCCGTCTGATACTCTAGGGATCATCATGCATGTGTACTCAGAGATGGCTGATGATGAGCTAGATTATACGATCCAGATGCTTACCCAAGGAGCAGAGGAGGGCTCTTCTATGGCTCCACATGTAGGAAGACAGCTATCTGCTCATACGTATGTTTTTTTTCACAATTTTTTTAATCATATTATAGCACATATTTTTATTTATTTTCTATTTATTTTGAGGACATCTATACTAGCTCCAAATCATCATAGCATAGCATAGGGGCCTATGAGGACATGCATAGGCACTTTAAGGCTACAGTGCGATATAGTGCCAGAGCAAAACATTGTGTACATAGGGAATGGATTGGAGTTCAAGAGAAGAATGCGAGCATTATGTGTCTCTTACCTACACCTTGTCCACTTATAGTGGAAATAAGTATAAATTTTACATATAAATTGAAATAACTATCTTATGTCTTATTTACAATATTTTTTTTTTGGAGTGAGCATGATGAGAGGGATAAAAAATATGTACATATCCTAATTCAAAAACCCTATTATAAATATTTTAATTCAAAAATTCTATTTCAAAAATTTTATTTCAAAAATCCTAAATAGAAAACACTAATTTTGATACTAGGGTTTTAGAAACCCTAACTTAGAAACTCTAATTCAGCCTTTTAGCCATATGATTGAAGTATATGTACACATTGTGTCTATTCCTCCGATGTCCTACTAGAGAGATGTCTCTCCTCCCAACCTTATGCCTCTATATATAGCTACTCAAATCAACGAGGATCATAATATATATAAAGATATATACACATCATGCACATACACATACATAGATATAAAATGGAGTAGATACATTCTGCATCACACATACATGCCTAAATGCACACATAAATATATATACATGCATACATATTTACATGTACACATTTACACATAGACACATATACATATATACATATACACATCACATATACATGCCTACATGCACACACATATATACTTATACATGCATATAGAATTTTAAACACTTGCATATATTACATGAATACATGAATATTGTAGACAAATGCATATGCATATATACACGTATGCATACAAACACATGTATACATATATCACACACATGCGCACACATACATATACATGAAACACATATATATATATGCATACTAACACATGTATACATATAGTACATATCAATACACACACATATGCATACATACATAAGAAAAATTTGCTCCTCGAAGATAAATCTATATATAAAATAATTAGGAATACCCCCGAGCTTCATGTTCTTACTTAAAGGAACATGATTTCATCTCTCTAATAGGATTCAAAGGTATTCTAGTTAAATAAAGAAGAATATATTATCTGATATCCATTTAGAAGCTTCAAGTTATTCATCGATAACTAGAGTAGAATTTATTATTTAATCTGCTCATATGTTTTCATTATTTCCATAATTTTGGTAAGACATCAATATAGTCTCATCTTCATTATCCTGATTGATTTCATTTATTTCTTCTATTGTTGAATCTATGTTCTCATGACTTACATAATCTATTCATGGATTAATCTCGACTTCTCGTAATTCCTCTTCATCATCAGTAGAATCAGCATGTAGAGTACTATCCTCTTCATCAAAAAGATTAATATCATTATCATATATAATGATTCTAATTTCTCTTTTAGATGTTGATGTATCAATATGTGATGGTGAATCATCAAGAGGACTTTCCTCCATCTCTCTAACAATAAACTGTTCAAACAATGACCTACCTCTAAGTTGAACATGAATGACTTGCCACCAAGGGTGAGCATCTGGGTTTTTATAAAAAAATGCTTGTTCAATATGCCTAGGAAGAATATATGGTTCTTTAGTAGATCACATTACCTTGGAAGAATCAATTGCCCAAAACGGAGATAATTCCTTTCATAATATGGAATTACTACCTTTATACTCGGCTCGAAACGAGTCAACCTTCAAAATGACTTATCAAAATAGATAAAATAAGAAAGCCATTATTAGGTGCTTAAAAAATAACTAACTCTATCATAAAAAATATAAACTTTTTTCTACTTGTTTGAATGTACGAAATGATATTTTGTAGATACCAACAATAGCTCCCACATAACCAAGTTCGCCATCTATAAGGTTCATGTCTTTTGAGCTAGCAGGTGATAGTTGCTTGAAAGAAGCAACAATACTAGAATCCTCTATTTTACATAAAGAATCAATGGCTTTGATTCTAACATGTTGTCCAAAAGACCAGATATTAGTGAACATTCAAGCTTGCAAAAGACATTAAATTAGTAAATAGAAACTAATATACATAAATGAAAAAAAAAATATTATTAAAATAAAATTACCCTTCGTTCACAACCTATCATTAACCCTCTCTGCTCATTTGAGATTTCTTCATTATTTGCATTCGCGCATTGCAAACAACTATATAGCGAGCCCCTAAAAGAAGATATATTTGTGATCTCATTATTATCGAGATTATGTCTATATCTTTTATTTCTTCGCCTTTTACTTAAGAGATTTTGAAGTTCCTCTTCGTTCTCACTAAAGAATACTTGCATGCATTTGCTATTATATGCTACAAAAGTAGAAACATTATTTTTTTCTTGAAATGTAAATAAAAAAGGAAGTCCCTTGCCTGATAATACCTCATCTGTTATTTTTGAAGAAGACTCGTTGGTCCATGCACGTGGAGCTTCCTCATGAACCCTTTCAAGGTACTCACTAATATAATACATGCACTCTTCAAGCATCCAACCCTTTGACATGGATCCTTCTGGTTTTGCTCTTTGTCGGACATAACCTTTTAATATGCCCATAAATCGCTCGACCCAAAACATCCATCAATTGTTGAAAACACCTGCAATCTCTATTTCATCTACAAGATGGACTAATAAATGAGCCTGAATATCAAAAAATTAGGTAGGAAGCTCTTTCTCCATCAAATATATTAGCTCTTTGCATTCCTGTTTCTTTTGCAGGGTCGCGTTTTTGTCAATCTCCTTTGATGTAATCCACCTATACATATCATAAAAACAATTATAAAGAAGTTAATTCAAAAATAAAAGATATAAAAAATTTATATATATTAAATATACAAGTATCATAATTACCCTATAAGCGATCCAAGACGATAAATCACATCTCGTACTCCTTTCATTGTACATCCATCCATAACCAAAGGTAAAATATGTTTCAAAAAGTTATATCAGTCATGGGTCTTTAACACAGATAAGCTCTTATCATCCATAGTTAACATGTTTTGGAAAGATGTTGATTTTGAGTTTTGATCTTTCAAATCATTCCTTGATGCTATGGTATCTTTTAGTCTAAGAAGATGTTGCCATAGTGAATAACCAATATTCTTGAATATATGCATAGGATCAAGAAGATGACATACTTTTAACTCCTTCCAATACTCCAAAGAATACCATACTGAAGAGTTCTAATTTTGGATCTATCAGAGGTCCATCTGTCCATTTTTAATACCAATCCATAGGTGTCATATGTTTTGGACACTGACTTGTTTCAAGCTTTCCATTATAATTTATCACTTCTCTTTTAGATCGTAATGGATGATCATCATGCAAGAATCGTTGATATCGAAGATAAATATTTTTGTTGAGATTCTTACTATAGATTGAGCTCAACCAATCACCACAATATGGACAAGTTTTGTAATCAATACCTGAAGAAACAACATATCCTGGAAAATCATGAATAGTCCAAGCCACAATACCACGAGCCATAATATTTCTTTCATTGATGCTTTTTGATACATCAATCACATTAATACCTCTCCATAACTCTTGGAGATTGTCAATGAGAGCAGCAACATATATAATCATATCTTTAACTTGACTTTTCCTGGGATTAAAAGTGAAAGCATTGAATGTTCCTTTTTAAGGCTAAGATATGCCGGAAAATTGTACTTTATGACTACCACTAGACATGTTGACCATTTACCCAATTTTTTCATGGAGAATATATTAACCCCATCTAATGCAACTCCTACCTTTAGATTCTATGGATTTTGTGCAAATTCAGACCATGTAGAATTAATATGATGAAGAGCAACACTATCTTGAGCAATTCTGATTATTCCATCAATACTTTTATGATCATGTCCCCATTTCAAAAGCTTTGATCATTCGGGGCTTTGAAACATATGTCTAATTTGTGGAGCCAATGGAAAATGTCTCAATACCTTTTTTGGGATTTTATTTTCGTCGTCCTTATATCAAGGAGATTGACTTTTGGGACATGTCAAAGAGTTTGCATATTCATCTCTATATAGAATAAAATCGTTAGGACATGCATGTATACATTGATATTCTATACCAAGATTGTTCATTATCTTCTTCATTTTATCATGTGAGGTAGGGAGAATATTCTGACTTGGTAAAAACGTTTCAAATAATAACCTATAAGTTCATCAAATAAAAGATATATTAATAAAAATAAATAAATAAATTATATATATATATATATATATATATATATATATATATATATATATATATATATATATATATATATATATATATATATATATATATATATATATATATATATATATATATATATATATATATGTGTGTGTGTGTGTGTGTATTCTTATGTGTATGTGTATATGTATGTATGTGTGTATACGTGTTTTATAGGTGTATATGTATGTATATATACGTATGTGTATGTGTATGCATATATGTATGTGTATGCATATATGTATGTGTATGTGTGTACGCATGTGTATGTATGTATGAATGTATGTATATGTATGTATGCATATGTTGCTGTGTATATTTGATTTCGTTTTTTATTTTCTTTTGTATATTGTGGTTTGCAGACTTTCATATCTAGACCACTAAATTGTTTGGCTCTCTCCCATTTTATAGTTAATCTATTGACGGCCTTGCTAACTAAGACTTACATATTTGTTTACAAGGATTAAGTATGAGCTAACTATGGAGGTATTAGGCTGTTTCAAAATAAGACAAGCAAATTTCTCTCGATAATTTTGGAAAACGGATGAATAATTCTAAAGTATAGGCGAACATGAAGTGTTCATTCGATGCAAGTTCTTTTGTTTACCGTAGCTAAGGTAAAAAAATAAAAAAATCCTGCACTAAATGAACACTTTATGTCCGCTCATCCTTTAAAATCATTCTTCCATCCTTCAAATTCTTTGAGGTAAATTTACTTCTCCTATTTTTCAAACGACTTAATACCCCCATATCTAAGTGATACTTAATATCTGTATGCAAAGTCCATAAGAAAGTTAGCAGTGCAGGTAGTAGGTCGGCTAGAATAGGAGAAGCAGATGTATCACAAAGATTCTAAAGGTTGGGCGGAAAATTCTAAAGGTTAGATGGACAAAATATTTTCATTCAATACAGGTATGTATAATTTGACTTTACTTTGATAACATGTGTATATGTATGTTTATGTGTATATATATGTGTATCTATGTATGTGTATGTATGCATGTGTAGCTGTGTATATTTGATTTCATTTCTAATTTTCTTTTTGTTTATTGTGGTTTGTAAACTTTCATATAGATATCTAGACCACTGAATTGTTTGGTTGTCTCCCATTTTATAGTCAATCTATTACTAACGTTGCTAACTAAGGCTTACATATTTGTTTACAAATATAAAATATCAGTTAGCTATGGAATTATTAGGTCATTTGGGAAATAGGAGGACCAAATTTATCTTGAAGATTTTGAAAGATGCATGAATAGTTTTAAAGGATGGGCAGACAAAAAGTGTCCATTCAATGCAAGTTCTTGTTCTTACCTTAGCTAAAGTAAGAATAAAAACTTGCATCGGACTCTTCATGCAAGCTTCTGTTAAGAAACATCTTAGTGGTTACTCTCAATGGTGTTGTGGCAGATTGTAAATATCATACACTAGAATCTACATACATGAATAAAAACCATTAGCATTCCATACATAATCAAAAAACAAAACTTAAACACAATTTTAAATACATAAGTATAGATACGAAAATACTAATCGTTTTTGGTGCTTGAAATATATACTACAAGATCAATTTTATGGTAGAACCAATAAAGAGAAGGCCTCACATATCACCTAAGACATGGAAATATTTTAGAAAAAACATACATCTATAAGAAATTTTTCCTCAATAGAAGGCATGTGAAATGTTTTATATTATTGTGAGTTTTAATTCTCATATGTTTAACAAATATTTAAATTCAATAAATATAGCTTTGCATAATCGAATAAAAAGAGGCTATTACAAAAAATATCAAATCACATCATACATCATGTTTAGTTTCAATTTAGCACATGGATTATGTTCATAATCCTAGGAAAGATGAAATTGAGTATGCTACTTTTTTTTCGATATCGTCCTTTGAGTGAGAACTTAATAGATCATCCTTTGATTTATGTTTTGTTTTATTTATATTTCTTTATCTTTTTTAATGTAATACAAGAAAACTACACCAGGGATCATACACGAATGTTACGCCTATGGTGTGAGTTCATAACTTTGATAATTTTTTATTGTTTGTTAAATATGTTCATTTTATCAAAGTTAAATATATGATTAAAATTTACTAATGAATCTTATTAGAGTTTATATTTAAATTGTGATTTATTACTTTTAGTGTATCAATTATTCATATATGGATTCGTGCTTGTGTTTGTATGTACACATGGATATATGTATGCATTTGTTTAGCTACATATTTGTAGGTATGTGTGTAGGTGTATGCTTGTTTATGTACATGGATATGTATGTATGTATGTATGTATGTATGTATGTATGTATGTATATATGTATGTATGTAGGTATTTATGTATTTATGTACGTATTTATGTGTGTATGCATGTGTGTATGTGTATGCATGTATGTATATGTATGTATGTAGGTATGTATGTGTGTAGGTATGTAGTTATGTATGTATATATATGTGCATGTAGATATCCTTGTGCATGTTCATGTGCATATGCATGTATATGTGTATGTGTATGTGTATGTGTATGTGTATGTGTATGTGTATGTGTATGTGTATGTGTATGTGTATGTGTATGTGTATGTGTATGTGTATGTGTATAAGTATGTGTGTGTATGTGAATTTGTATAATATGTGTGTATGTGTATGTGTATGTGTATGCTTATGTGTATGTGTATGTGTATGTGTATGTGTATGTGTATGTGTATGTGCATGTGTATGTGTATGTGTATGTGTATGTGTATGTGTATCTCTATAAGTATGCATATGTCTATGTGCATGTTTATAAGTATGTGTTTGTATGTGTATTTGTATAACTATCCATGTGTGTGTGTGTGTCTCTATGTGTATGTGTTTGTATGTGTATGTATGTGTATTTGTGTGTGTGTGTATGTATGTATGTGTGTATGTTGTTGAAATTGAAGCTCCAACCTTAGGAGCTTTCTAGAGATTTCGATGGTTGCCACTTGGGGCAATAAAGCCAATATATTAAGCAAGAAGAAAGAATTTCAAAATTTGAATTTTAAAATCCCCCTCATAAGAGTGAAAAGGAATCTACCAAACTTAGGTGTGATAAGAACTATAATAGGCAGGGGATTGCTAAAATCTAGGGAACTTTTTAAGGACTATATCTATATACAAGGAATATTGAATGGATGATTTTGCATGTCTCTTAGATGTTTAATAACATTAGGGGAAAAAGTGAACCTTTCATGGGCCTTGTAAGGATTCCTATTTTTTAGGGATTAAAAAGCTAAATCCAAGAGATTGAGAGGTCATACCAAACCACTAGTGGTTTTGTCAAATAAAATAATGTCTATATATTCTTCTATTGCAATCCTCATTCGTGAGAATTAATGGCCCTTGCATGTTCTAAAATCAACGGATAAGATTCAAATGGATGAGAGACTAGAGAGAGAGTGTGTCTGACAATTCATGCAAGTTGGATAGTCTCACACAGTCTCTACAAGATTTGTGTCCCTTGGATGAAGTGAGATCGAATGGCGGTCCGGAAATGGGGATCATCTGAAATTTTCGAACAAATTTGAAGCCTTGGATGCATTCCGACCGGATGACGCAGCACATTTGGGGCTGAGCTCGAATTTGGAGCCATTTTGAACCGTTTAATGGCCCTTACATCCAATGGAGGAGGTAGAAAGGCGCTTTTCTATTCTTGGGATCACTCTCAACCATTGGATCCTTAGAAGATGCAAAGGAGAGGATTGAAGGCGCCCAAGATCAAGCTATTTTTTAATATAGCCATTAGATCAAGTCCCTGATCCAAGAGTGGACGCTGATTTGCACCTTTTTCATCCATCTCTTCATTTTGGCCATTGAAGACAACTCAAATCTAACGGTCATGGTTCAAAGCTGCCTTGACTTTTGCAATTTAATCCGAGCCTTAATATCTTTAAGAGAATCGAAGGGCTATAAATGCTTTTCCAACTCTCCAAAACCATTCACGGAATAAAACCCACGAATTTTAGGTGGTTTTTGCATCTTTGACCACAGATAACCAAGGGAACCCTATGCCTAGCCTATGTGCTTAAGGGACTAGACTGTGTCCATCACCCTCCTCTCATCGGCCCATCACTGATCACTCCTTAAGCTAAAAGGCCCATAGAGGATTCATTTCCCCCCCCCTATTGAGCTAGAAGAGCACTTGCTTAGCAAGCCCCCTTCTTTCTTCAGTGATTTCAATAAACTTTGGGTAGCCATATCTAGTGCAAAGATTTTGTGTGTATGAGCTAGAAATCTCGTAATGTTGTGAAGATTTACCTTATCAAATCGTACTCATTTCTTATAATATTTGGGTTTTTAGAAAGCTATTATTGATTCGTAAAAAATTATAAATGCTCATATCCACTCTCTTCAGAATCTAAGATAAAAAAAAAATCCAAAAGTGAACTTTGATTTATGTTTGCATTCTTGGTAAAGGCATTAAGTTGTTTGTCTTGGGGGCAGTGCTTCTCACAATAGAAGTGAGCATTCCATAGGAGATAACCTACATTAGAAACATCATTAAGTTTAGATTATGTGTGCAAAATATATTGTTTTAAATGTAAGACAATAGTTATGCAATATAACACAAGAGCAATAGCAGAGAAGATAACAGATATAGGAGAATCTCAACAATTTTCTACTAACATCAAAGTACAAAGATGATGGCGTTGTCCATCCGTGCGCTCTCAAGGTAGAGCTTAAATGGTGATCTAGACAACTCTAGATAGGGAGATACAAGGTAGAGGTATGCTCGTAAAAATTCGATGTCTCAGGTAGTGCAGAAGTCATGTATATATAGGATCATGGGTGGCCTTCCAAGGATGGCTAAACATGGGTGGTAGAGCATGGGTGGCCATCGCCCTCGTAATTGCCATACAAGGCTTAGACAAATTGAATCGACCTAACAAAATATAAATGATTTCTAACTTCGATAGGGAATATTCTGGCCCCTTGGGACCCCCCAGCCACGAGGCTCGCTGGCCCCCTTAGACATTGACCACATACTAACACCCCCTCAATGTTTACCGATGATAAATCAAGTAGGCCTCAGTCCTATGCCCATCTGTTGAAGATGCCTATTGAGCTGCTCTCTTCCAAGTAAATCTTGTCAGCACAATTTGCCTTTCTTGGGCAATCTTCTAGCTCCACAATTTCATCTTCAATTAGCTCACGAATGTAATGGTACTGTACTTCTATGTGCTTGGTGCGGGCATGAAATACTGGGTTCTTTGCAATATCCATACAACTTTGATTATCACACTTGAGTACACTCGCCATATTTGATGGAAAGCCTAGATCTGCAAGAAGTTTCCTTAACCAGACTGCCTCACAAGAAGCAAAACAAGTTGCTTTCTACTCTGCTTCAGTGGACGAGAGTGCGAGAGTTGGTTGCTTCCTACTTACCCAAGAAAATATTCCTGAACCAAGTGAGAAGCAATATCCAGAAACTGATTTTCTAGAACCACAATCTCCAGACCAATTTGAATCACAATATCCTTGAAGTGTAACACCTCTGGTATAAAAAATACCAATATCCAAGGTTCCTGCAATGTACCTTAGAATTCGCATTCCAGCATTCGAGTGACTCTCCTTAGGTATGTTGGAAAACCTTCATAACACTCCAATAGCATAGCAAATGTCTGGTCTAGTGTTGCACACAAAAATAAGACTTCCAACGAGCTTCCCATACTTCTTAGCATCTACATCAGGCATGTTATCGTCCATAGATAGCTTATGATTTACCTCCATAGGTGTGCTAGTTGGTTTGGAGTCCATCATTAAAAATGCCTTGAGATTTTCTTTGGCATATTTTTGTTGTGAGATGAAAATGCCAACCTTCCTTTCCCATACTTCAATTTCGAGACCAAAATGGAGTAGACCTAAGTCTGTCATTTCAAACTCAGTTCCCAAGTTGATTCGAGTTTGATTGATGAGTTCCTGATGATCTCTTGTAATGGTCAAATCATCTACATAAACAATGGCAACAACTAGATTGCTATCCCTTTTCATTACATATAAGTAAGCATCACAAGTACTTCTTTCAAAACCCATATTTTTGAAAAAATTATCTATCTGTTGGTACCAATCCCATGGAGCTTGCTTAGGTCCATGAAAAGCTTTCTTCAACTTGCAAACTTTATTTTCTGATCAATTGGGCACCTCAAAACCTGGTGGTTGAGATACATATACCTCCTCCTTGAGGTGACCATTCCAAAATGCAGATTTGACATCCATCTAGAAAATAGGCCAGACCTTTTGTGCAGCTACTGCAAGTACCGTCCGAATAGTTGTCATGCGTGCTATTGGTGCAAGAGATTCTTGAACATCAAATCCTTTGATATGTGAAAAACCTTGTGCAACTAATCTTGCCTTATACTTTTTTAAGGTTCCATCTGCTTTATACATAGCTTTCCAAATCCATTTAGTACCTATAACCTTCTTCTTTGGCGGCAACTTGACTAGATCCCGTGTATCATTTTTGAGTATACTAGCATACTCAGTTTGCATTGCCGCTGTCCAACCTGGATCATCAAGGGCCTCTTCAATGGTGGTAGGTTCCTTTATCGAGCCCATGATATCAGCCATTAGAGCCATGTTAACAATGTGTTCTGAGGCCCTTCTTTGCTCCTCTATTCTCTTTGATCTTTGTAATCCATCCGAGGATGATTTTGGTACATCTATATGTGGATTGTGATCATCAAAGAGTTGTTGTGCCCACGGTAGTGGCTTACGCTGTGCAGCTACAATTGGTTGGCTTTTTATTGAGGAAATTTCTCGATCAGATGCTTCCTCCTCCTCAACTTTAACCTGTCCTTTGATAGGCACAAGGTGAGATATTTCTCCGTTTGATGAGGTAGTAGATTTACCTTTATCTTCTACTAAGTGTGGTCTTTCATCAAACACCACATCTCGGCTCACAAAAATCTTCCTTGCCTCAGGATCCCACAACCTGTATGCTTTAGACTCTTCACTATATCCTAGGAAGAAACACTTTTTACTTTTTTGAATCCAACTTTGATCTTGTTGAATCAGGAATATGTGCATAACAGAAACAACCAAAGATTCTGAAATGCAAAACCCGAAGGCTTTTTATCAGAATATGTTTCTTGAGGAGTCATCCCCTTCAATGCTTTTGTGTAGCTTCGATTGAGAATGTAGTCTATTGTATTGAATGCTTCTGCCTAGAATGAATCACGCATGTCTTGAGCCTTTAACATACAATGAGCCATTTCAACTAGTGTCCTATTCCTGCACTCAATAACGCCATTTTGTTGAGGTGTATGAGTTGTGGTAAGTTGCCTTTTCACACCATGCTCCTTACAGTAATTATTGAAAGAATTCACCTCCTCTATCTGTTCTGAATTTCTTTAGTTTCCTTCATGATTCATTTTCCACATACTTATGCCGTGTTTTAAATTTTTCAAAAGCATCAGCCTTCTCTCGAATGAAATAAACCCACATCTTTCTACTACAATCCTCGACTAACAGCAAAAAGTAGAAAGATCCTCCTAAAGCAGGTGTAGACATTTTACCGCAAAGATCAGCATGTACCAACTCTAGAGGAGCTTGAGATCGACTACTAGTCTCTCTTGGAAATGCCTTTCGTTGTTGCTTGCCCATCATATAAGCTTCACAAGGTTACTAAAACTCTGAAAATGCAGGCAAATGAAGAACCATCCCTGTGCTTTGCATCTCCTTCAAAACTACAAATCCAAGATGTGCAAATTGTTGGTGCCATAACCTGCTTACATCTTTATCTTCTGTAGTAGTTAAGGCACTTAACTCATACAGGTTATCACGTCTTAGGCCTTTACCTACTACATTACATTGATGAATCCATGATCTCTACACCACTCTTATTGAAGTGAACTTCGAGCCCACGATCTGTTATTGCAGAAACTGACAACAAATTTCTTTTAAGTGTAGGCACATTGATGGATTCTCGTAGAGGCATTGGGAACTATACCAATCCTTTTTACTAGTCATATGGTGAGAAGCTTCACTATCTAAAATCCATGGTTCATCAACACGAGCTTGAGTAGATGAGTTTACCTCTTCAATAGCTACCCATAGTTTGAGTTCTATGTTGTTTGCAGACTCTTTGTTCTTCCACAATGATTTTATAGTCCCATTCTGTTCATCAGCTTGCTTCTTTATGCAATCCTTGATGACATGGCCTTTCTTTTCACACTAGAAGCAACTCCCTGTGAACTTTTTCTTCTTTGGCTTCTTCTTTGGTCCATCAGAAGAGCCTTTACCTTTTGCATTTGCTGAGAATGCAGCATCACTTGTACTTTGTCAATTCTTCAGCCGCATCTCTTCTTCTAAAAGCATAGCACAAAACTCTTCAATTGTAAGGGGAGTTGGTCTTACTTGAGTGTTAAGGGCCACTACTAATCCATCATGCTTTGCTGGAAGAACACGTACACATCTTCGAGCCGGCTCTTCTGGTGTTATAACAACACCAACTGCAGTCAATTGATGTTGAAGATGTTTTATCCGTTTGATAAAATCTTCAGCCCTTTCAGAATTAGAATGCTTTTCATTTGCCACCTAATTTTCTAAATTTTGTATCCTATTGTGGTCCTTGGTCTCATATTGACAATCCAATATGCCCCAAGCGTCATGTGCTTTAGTAGTATGCTGAACTAAAGTAAGCACAGAATCACTTACACTACTGACAATTGCACATAATGCATCACCATTCCGCCTCTTACTCGAATATTAAAAGAGGGTAAATAGATTCAAATTATTGACGCACAGTTATAGTCGACTACGAATGGCGCACGCTGTTACATAATCATTCCCTACTTTTACATATTTTAATAGAAATTTGTTGAGAACAAAGTTAAAAGGACCTAATGCGCCTACCCAGACGATTATGTAAGGACGCACATTGATCGGATGCCATACTTTCACTGTAGCATATATCTTATATTCGAGAAGCGTATCCGTTTATAGTTTAGACCCGCGACGATGGAGAATATTGAGTGTCATTGTAGTCGTGAGCCGACCACGACATTCGTTTGCAAAGGGACTTGAGGAAATCTTGATGAACGTGTCTGAATTAATAAAGAGTAGCTGGATGAGGGAGATCACATTCGCTTCATATACGCATCAGTGGAAAAAGGTTGTAAATTCTCTCTCTCACACACACACATACACACACTTTCTAAATTGTATCTGAGCATTGACGACGCACAGTTGTAGTCTACTACGAATGACGCATGCCATTAGATAATCGTCGCTTTCTTTCACAGTCAAATATAAAATTTGATGAAATCAGCCATGGAAGCTGACGAGCGTAACGCGGACGATGATGTTAACAGGCAATTTGCTATAAAGTCCCAAACGCCGATCAGATATCTTATATGCAAAGCAGTAGAGGTTTCCTGCACTGTAACATACATTATATACTCAATGTCTTTAATGGCAACTATGACATTTATTCATCCCCATACGACTAAAGGAAATAATGCAGAACTTACTGCCGCCCAGAACCTTACATGGAAACTCAATGCTTATTATGAAGGCCCATATAGAACATGCCGAGAGAGAGAGAGAGAGAGAGAGAGAGAGAGAGAGAGAGAGGGAGAGAGAGAGATCTGTTTCACGAGAAATATAGTTTGTATCTCCCTCTTTCACATTAACATCAAGTGCTTGCCACACCCATACATGGCATACTGCTATTTTTAATGTCTCTGAAACAGGAAGGAAGAACAGAGTCGTGTTCCGCATGACGAACACTTGGAGTTCAATAAATCAAAACTATATACAATAACATAATCAAGGTAACCACGTTGCTTATTTTGATAGCCTTCTATGCTTCAGGAGATAATGACCATTGCATTTTCCTAGCTGTGGCGCTCGTTTGTCTTTTGATGTTTTTTATTTCATTTTTCCATTCGGAGAGAGAGTTGTACAGATTTCAAGTGCTCTCGTCCATTCTATGCAATCTGCGCTTTTTATAGACAGTCATTTGACAATGCCCTAAACAATAGTTCTTTATAGTCTGTAACTTCCATATTCTTCTTGTTAGGGCAGGAGCCCTCTAAAATATGATGATCTTTTAGCGAAGTGCTCGAAGTGCTGAAAGAAAGTTCGCTATTGATCTTGATTCGTATGCACAAATGTAATGAATCTTTTACAATGAACTTTTGTGCTTCATGGCCCCTACTAGATGAGATGATGCCATTCATAAAATGCTATAAGAAAAACAGAATGATGTGTACTAGATATTTTTCTTAAATGACCAATACCATTGTTATCGTCAATGAGGAGCCCAAACTTGCACGCATTTACCTCCGAAACTTGGCAAAGGGGGGGGGGGGTGGGTTTGTTGATGCATAAATAATTCTCAATCAAACGCTATTAACTAAGTAGATGAGAGTGACATAACTGAATGGGAGCTCCCTAGTGCTGTGAGGGTGCAAGCTGTTCAAGAACGCAAACAAAGAAAAGTAACCACTATGAGATTGGGATCCCTTTGAGCCCACAATACTAGAGGTGGAAGTTCAATTCGTCTCCATCATTCTTGGAAATAGAAGAGAATTTCTTTTTATTTATGATCTTTAAAAAGAAATCCAATAATGGCTTTATGAATGCCTAAAATATCCCATTAGGTTATTTTTTTTCTAGACACTATCGCTAGGATGTGCGAAAATATTTTAAATTATGATCATATAAACACGACAAAAGAGAACTTTAATGTGACAAGGGAGATCACAACGAAGAAAAATATTCCTACATCATCAATGGTGGAGTAGAGTAGCATGGACCACACTAGCATTATCTTAATCCCCAAGTGAGGAAGATGAAGATAAGATCTATGATGTAAGTCTTTATTGACCAATATATCTTCATTTGATAGGTGCTTCAAATTAAAATTTTTAATAATGTAGAAGATCATTGAACTTTATAAGCTTTTTGTCAGGTCTCAGATGGTTATTGCGTCCCACGATAGCGGCTCTTCCTTGCAGAAATACATTGGAGTGTTTTCAAGAGACGATTTTCTGATCATTCATTGGAATTATATTGTTTATGAAACTTCATGGCTTGGTTTCCAGGGGCCTTAAGCAAAGTCTTGTGTTTATCTTCAATCACAAAAGGGGTAAATAGTGTTACTTTGGTTAGGACCTCTCTAGTTGTAGCTACCCTAATAGTTAACTTAAGAGGAAATGTAGTAGTTCAATTAGGAATTTTCATTGGTCTTGGATTGTAATCATTCATTGGAATTATATTGCTTAGAAAACTTCATGGCTTGGTTTCTAGGGGCCTTGAGCAAAGTCTTGTTTTTATCTTCAATCACAAAAGGCAGAAATAGTGTTACTTTGGTTAGGAACTCTCTAGTTGTAGCTACCCTAATAGTTAACTTAAGAGAAAATGTAGTAGATCAACTAGGAGTTTTCATTGGTCTCGGATTTTGAGAACCTAATATGATATTGGGATATCTAACTTGCCTATCAACCACCTCAATCTCTCCAAACGAGAAAACAAATTATAGTAAAATGTAAGACCACTAAGAACTGAAATATATTTTCTAATCTATGAATACAGTATTTTGTTCTATTTTGTTCATATCCACTCTGCAATACAATTGTCTGGTAATTATGTTTTTATTTGCCCAGAGTCTTACATGGAAACTCAATCCTCATTATGAAGGTCCATATAGAACATGCCTAGAGAGAGAGAGAGAGAGAATAACACATCTTTCACGAGAATTATAGTTTGTATCTCCCTCTCTCACATTAACATGAAGTACTTGCCACACCCATACATCGCATACTGATTTTTAATGTCTTTGAAACAGGAAGAACAGAATCATGTTCTGCATAATGAACGCTTGGAGTTCAACAAATCAAAACTATATACAATAACGTAATCAAGGTAACAACGTTGTTTACTTTGATAGCCCTCTATGCTTCACGAGATAATGACCAATTGCATTTTCCTACCTGTGGCGCTCGTTTATTTATTGATGCCTTTGGTTTCATTTTTCCATCTTGAGAGAGAGTTGTATAGCTTTCAAGTCCTCTCATCCATTCTATGCAATCTGCGCTTCTTATAGACAGTCGTTTGACAATGCCATATAGCATTCTATGATTGATGTGCCATCCACCCGCATGCCCTAAACAATAGGATTTCTTTATAGTTTGGAACTTCCATATTCTTCTTGTGACGGCATGAGCCTTCTAAAATAAGATAAAATAAGATGCACTCTTAGTGAAGTGCTCGAATTGCTGAAGAAGATCTCGCTGTTGATCTTGATTCGTGTGCACAAATGTGATGAAACGTTTACAAAGCACTTTTGTGCTTCATGGCCCCTACTAGATGAGATGATTCCATTCATGAATTGCTACAAGAAAAACATCAGGTTGTGTACTAGATACTTCTCTTAAATGACCACTACCATTCTCATCGTCAATGAGGAGCCCAAACTTGCACGCATGTACCTGTCAACCTTGTCAAAGGGGGTTTGTTGATGCAAAAATAATTCTCAATCAGAGGCTATAAACTTAGTAGATGCGAGTGACATAAGTGAATGGGAGTTCCCTAGTGGTGCAAGGGCAACCTGTACAAGAAAACAAACAAAGAAAAGTGCCCACTAGTGGAAGTTCAATTCCTCCCCATCATTCTTGTAAATGGAGATGAATTTCTTTTTATTTATGATCTTTAAAAATAATCCCATAGTGGATTGATAAATACCTAAAATAACCATTCTGTTATTTTTTTGTAGAAACCATCGCTACGATGTGCGAAGATATTTGGAATTATGATTATATCAATACGACAGAAGAGAACTACAGTGTGAGAAGAGAAAGAACAACGAAGAAAAATTCTGCTACATTATCAATGGTCGACTAGAGTAGCATAGCCCACTCTAGCATAGAGCTTGATGCCAAAGTGAGGAAGATGAAGATAAGATCCATGATGTAAGTCTATATTGACCAATAGATTCTAATTTGATAGGTGCTTCAAATTGAATTTTTTAATAATGTAGAAGGTCATTAAACTTTAAAATTTTTCTGTAAGGTCTCATGTAGATATTGCATCCCTGGGTCGTAACTTGTCCTTGGGAAAATACAATGGAGTGTTTCCAAGAGATGATTTTGTAATCATTCATTGGAATTATATTGCAGGACACTTCATGGCTTGGTTTCTAGGGGCCTTAGAAAAACTCTTGTGTTTATCTTCAATCACTAGAGGTAGAAATAGTGTTACTTTGGTTAGGAACACTCTAGTTGTAGCTTCCCTAACAATTAAATATAGAGGAAATTACTAGATCAATTAGGAATTTTCATGGGTATTGGATTATAAGACCTTAATATCATATCGAGATATCTAATTGACTTATCAACCACATCAATCTCTCAAAATGAGGAAAAAAAATTATAGAAAAATGAAAAACCACTAAGAAACCACATATATTTTCTAATCAATGATCATATTTATTCATATCCTAACTTTAATACAATGGTCTAGTAATTGTGCTTTTATTTTAGCTTTTCCTCTTGGGCTCTTTTTGATAGGGAATGTGATCCACTTGTTCTTGTAGAAGGTTCTATGATAATTTTAACAATCAAAACCATGTCTAGAACAATCTAGAAAGGTAATCAAGACGGCTAAAAATGACAAAGAGCACTTGTAGGGCATCAACATAACAGTTTTTGAGGCGCCAACTATCTTTTTATAGGAGGATTCTTTTTCTATTTCCTAGACCTCACAACACATAATCTATCCTATGTGACAAATCAGAATAGTGTTTTCCTTGTGCAATTCGACATGACTTTGTTTGGCCCAAAAACAGAAACCAACCTCCGAATTGTATATTGCCTTTAGGAAGTTTTCCCATGGCATATAAGAGAAGAAAGAGGATAAGCGAGAGAAACCCAAGGTCAACCTTTAGAAATGTTTTCAAGAGCAGAATAATAAGTTTGAGTGGTTGGGCATTTTGATATTTCTGAGAGGAGACATAGAGACAGAGAGCGAGCACAAATCAAGTTTAAGTTCTTGGTTAAATGCACATTCGAATTCTCAAGATTTAGGAACATGAAATGTACATTCATTTCATCATGTGGCTTGACGACTTCAATCTTTAAGACATGTGTGCATGTATGCATAGTTGTAGAGACGATGCATGTGTGTGCATGTATATCTGTGCATATGGGTGTGTATGCATGTCTAATGTATGCATATTTTTCTATGCATCTCTCATGTGTATGTATGCATGTGTATGTGTATGTGTTTGTGATATATGCATATGCGTGTGTGATATGTATGTATGTGGATGTGTGTAATATATACATGTGTGTATGCTTGTATGTATGTATGGAATTATGTCTATGCATGTGTATGTATGTATATATGCATGTATAATTGTGTGTATATGTATGCATGTGTGTATGAATGTGTATATGCATGTATCCATGTATGCATGCATGTGTGTATTTATGTAGGTATGTATGTATATAGAGATCCATGGATATGGTGAAGGCTTTGCATTCTTCATAATATTTGATCCCACAATTTTCTCTTGATTAATGATCTCTCCAACTCTCCCAAGTTGATTTGCAATGTCCATCTAGGAGAAAAAATCAATCACACTTTGCTCAGGCATCATCTTGCATGTTCTGAGCCCCATCCATAGTTGAAGCATCCGAGATTTGGTACTTGAAGAGAAGAATGCTTCAATAGCATTTCATGTCTCTTGAGAGGTCTTATAGTTCCTAATATGAGGGAGTAAAAAATAAAAGATAAAGTTGAGAATGTATGAACTTGCCAAAGCATCCTTTGAACACCATGCATGCAACCTCTTTGGCGCATCTTGAGTTGGTTAGCCCTTGCTTCTGAGTGTAGGCATCATCTCATCTTCTACGATATATTGATACAACCTCTCTCCTTGTAGATACCTCTCCATTAGAGATCATGATTAGTATTTTCTTCAATCTAACTTGTGAAAAGGTGAGGGGAATCCATCATGCATAATGTATCCCCTTTGAATATAATCTCATACCATTGTAAATAGGTGTAGTTGTAATGAAGAGATAAGAATGTCTTGGAAAAAACCTACTCAAGAAAAACCTTGTTTACATAAGAGTATCGTAATAGGGGTTTTTGATCTTCCCACATATGCATTTAAACCACCAAAGTACTTTCGATCATCATTCCCGAGCTTTTGTGTCAAAACAGATAAGTTGTGAGTTCAAAATTATTTAGAAATATTCTATTTATGGAACAAACATATTATTGTTTTGCTTAGTGTTCATAGCCAAGTAGAACTTTCCAAAAGATCTTTTGCACACCTTGAAAAGAACTGATAAGCAAGATATAGCAAGATATTTCACAAATTTAGGATGATCATACACATATCAAAAATCATAAGAAGTAAAGGGGGTAAAGGCAACTTTTGGGGAAGAAGGTGATACACATACCATGTCACATATAATCACTCATATCTCAACATCTATGCATCCAATGATTATGAACCTTTGTGAGAATGCTCATTATAGTTGTAACACGCATGCATATAGAGATACAAAAATGCATACATAGATACATACATGCATATAGGTATGTAGACCCATACACATGTATAAATACATACACTAACACATGCTTACACACATGAACATACATACATACACATGACATAGA
>CM035407.1:183313774-183318774 GCA_020310875.1 Ceratopteris richardii
CCCTCAAAGGAATTTGAGAGCTCTTGATTCATATGACTTTGATTTGGAAAACTTCAAGTTTAGTTGGTCCAAACATCTAACTTGGATGTTTGTACAGTGGTTCACTTCCATCCAGGAGTTACTTGATTTTGTTTTGAACCGGCCTAGAGAACTAGTTTGTCCTTCTGGGTTTGAAGATCCTATGTAAACTATAGGAGAAAGTTTTCCATTAACTTTCGGTCAACCTTACTATGTCTTGACCAAGTCAAACTCAAAATGAATAAGTCAATCTTGGACTTGTCATCTTTTGAAGATTGAATAAGTTCTTATACAGAACATCTATCTATGATGTTTAATTTAGTTATCTAGCTCTAATGGGCTAACCCTGGATTTTTGTGAAAGGAATTAGATACCATATCTAAGTCAGTTCCAAAAGTTTTTGGAAAGTAAAAGGAAATAAAACTCTATATAACTAATTCAAAGTTCTAAGGTATAAACTTTCTATGAGTAAAATACTTGATGACCTAGGACTTTAACTTCTTAACGATCTATTTCAAGAAGGTATTGAAGCATTTCTTTTTTTCCTATCTTTAAGAGAAAGGAACTCAGCTCTAAAAAATGTTCATAGAGTAAAACTAAACATTATCCAACCACAATGTAAGAGACTAACAAATTATGACCACAACATGCTAGAGAGATGACTCTCCTCCCAAACTTATGCCTGTATATTTAGCTAATTGAATCAACAAGGACCGCAAATGGAACTAGAGTCCACAAATGCATGTGCAATCTCCTCCAATCCTTAATATCTTCCACGAGAGTCTACTATTGGTCGAAGTGATCTCGACCATTACTTTAGTACCTTCCAATAGAATCCACTAGTGGTTGGTGTACTCGCCACTCAAGTTAAGTCTCTCTAAACTCAAGTTAACCCACGTTAACTTGAGCTAGAAGTCTCTAGAGCTCGTTTGGAAAAACTCTCCCCATGCTGCCCATGGGGATTGAACCCAAGACTTCCTCCTTCACAACCTTGAGATGTAACCACTAGGCTAAGTGGATCACTTGAGTCTATTCTGGGGATCTTTCCCCATACACATGAGTGACCAAACAATGTCTGATCTCAAATCTATCTGGACCGCTAGGACACTTAGATCAGAGACTTGAGAACTTATTGCATTCTCTTTGCCTTGGAAAAAATTTTTTTTCCTTGAAAATAAAGCTATATTTAGTAACCTTTGGCAATCCCCCAACCTCATGTTCTAAAAACCAGAAGAACATGTTTAATCTCTGTGTTGGCATCCCTGGTCAAATGATTCAAAGCAACATCTTGGTTTGTATTTTGATGAACTCGTCAAAGTAAAAAGTCGTGTGAATAATATGGGTCTATCTAAAAAAATCCCTAGCCACTTCCTTGTTTCTTGATGTGCAATCTAGGCACAAACATATGAAATGGATGGATTCCAATTACTAGTCCATTTCTGGGGATAACTTTTCATGGAGTTCGTAACAAAGGAGAGACTCGTATCCCTTGCAAGACCTTGAGAGCCCATGATTCGTATGAATTTGATTTGGAAAAATTAAATTTTGGTTGGTCCAAACATCTGACTTGGATGTTTATAGAATGGTTTACTTCCATCAAATAGTTACTTGATTTTCTATCATGAAAAATGGTACCTGGTCTTTATGTGACTTGCCTCCTCGCAAGAAGGCGATTGACACTAAGTGGGTATACAGCTAAAGCGTAAACCTGATTGAACCATTGACAAGTATAAGGCTAGGCTTGTTGCAAAGGGTTATTCACAAGAAAGAGGCATTGATTTTGATGAAACCTTTGCACCTACTTGTCGAATAACTAATGTTCATAGCATCTGTGCACTTGTAGCTCATCATGGTTGGAATGTACATCAACTAGACATTAAGACAACATTTCTGAATGGTGACTTGCATGAAGAATTGTATGTTTTTTAGCCTTGTGGCTTTGTGTAGAAAGGGCATGAAAACAAGGTGTGCAGGTTAGAGAAGGCATTATATGGTTTAAAGCAAGAACCATGTGCCTGGTATAAAAAGATACATGCCTATCTTATTGCACATGTTTTTGAGAGCATTCCAATTGAAAGCACCTTATATGTTAAGTGTGCGAATGATGTGCTTCTTATCATTGTTGTGTATGTTGATGACATGCGGCTTACTAGTCCTCATGACAAGCATATTTGCATGCCTCATTTGAGATGTTTGATTTGGGGCATTTGCATCATTATTTGGGCATTCAATTTATGCAAGTTGATGGTTGAATGGCTTTGTGTAAAACAAAATATATTGACACATTAGTGCAACGTTTTGGCCTTGAAGATTGTAAACCTATTGCCACTCCTATGGAGACAGGTTTATGATTGAGTCTTGATTATGTTGGAGATGCATTTGTTGTTGTTCTCTATGAGCAGGCTATCAAATTCTTGATTTACTTATGCATTTCTCGACCAAATATTCAATTTTCTATCTCAGAGATGAGCAAGTTTATGCATTGCCCGTGTCAAGCATTTCCAAGCAGTTAAGTGCATCTTTTTCTACTTAAGTGGTATCCGGCTACTTGGAATCTTTTATATGAAGGGCTGATCACTACCACTGTATTAACATGCTTTTTCTAACTCTAACTAGGCTGGTTGTTGTGATAGTGGTGCATCCACTAGTGGTTTTTGCTTCATGCTTGGTAGCTCATGCATATCTTGGTTGAGCAAGAAGCATCCTACTATGCCCACTTTGCGTTGTGAGGCTCAATATAGGGCAACTTTCATAGCGACTATTGATCATGTTTGGCTCAAATGCCTTATGGCTGATTTGGGTGTTGATAAGTCTTCTCCCACCACGATCTTTTCTGACACTCAAAGCACATTGGTACTTGCAAGGAACCCTATGTTCGATGCTTGCACTAGGCCATTGAGGTGCATTATCATTATGCTAGGGAGAGGTTCTCTACTGGAGAGATCAAATTGGCATATATGCCCACACAAGAGAACATTGTAGACCTTTTCACGAAAGATTTTCCTAGGCAGAACTTTGAAGCTTCTTGCAAAGCTTTGGGCATACTTCCTTTTGTGGATTGATTGCACATAGCTTGGCACTTCCTTATACATGAGTGCCAATTCCTTGTTCACTGCATCACTCCCTAGGGGGATTTGTTGATATATTTAGGCAGTGATGTGTGTGAACATGCTAGGACGAATGGGGCACCTTTTTCCCTCTTTGGCAGGTTTCTCTCCCCCTGCTTGTATATATGCCTATTGCATTGATGGGTTACTTATCTTTGTACATTCTAGTGGTAATATACTCAGTATAATGTATTGTGCTCCAAGCTTCTTCTTCTTCTTCTTCTTTCTTGTGCTATTTGCATGCTTTTGCAGACATCTATCTCCAACAAATCAGGTGTCCCATACCACCCTATTTTATAGTCACATTAATAAGTGGGTGATATTAACCTAAAGTCTAAACATAACTTGATAGATTCTCTTTTCACTTCAACTCTTAAAAAGAATTTTGTAGTTTTAGCCATTATCTCGGGGGAAAACCAATCATAATTCCAAGTACTTGAATTTTCATGATTTCAAGTCCAATTCTTCTAATCTTGGCCAACTCATAGCTACAAGACCTTTTTAGTTCTTGTCTTTAGATTCCTTTCTAATTAAAGCTTTTAATATATAGCTTGAGGAATTTTTTAGGAATCTGTGTACTACTTAAGTTTAGGCATCCACTCATGCTTTTGGATTTCATCTTTTAGAAATCCTTTTAAAGATAGGTAAAATTTATGTTTTACCTTCCATAGTCTTAATTACTATTGACACAATTGCAGACTACAAACGTGGAATATCTCACTCTATTGAGACTTGGAATAGCTTACTCTTTTCACATTTTTCCATTGGATAAATTGAAGTTGAGTGAAAATTTCCAACAAAGGAATTCGATTGCCAATACTTGTGGAAATTTTTATGTAGTTCCAATCATAGTTTCTTGGACAAAGCTTGCCAAGCTTGATGAAGTCTTGTTGACCTTGTGAAAAAATAAAGACTTTAGCCTTTATCATTAAGATCTCTAGTACTATTGAAAGCATCTTTGCTTAAGTGCATGATTTTTAGAGATCTTTCCCTTAACTCAAGTCGAAGGATATGGAAATGTTTTTCAAATTCTAAACCTAAGAATTGCATCAAGATTGATATATTGCTAGGTTATATCAATCTTGGGGCTTTCAATAACACTACAACTATTTGGGACTACTTTTTAGGAACTACTTGCTATCTAACTAGCTTGAAGTATTTGATTCACATACTACAAGGAATACGGGCACATACCAATGGTTAAGGCGACACAATTTTGTCGCTATAAAATTGCAAAAAGCATCGCAACAAGCGTCGAGTGTGGACCGTCGGTTAAACGATGAGCAAAATGATGTTTTTATCGATGTGTGGCATGATGGGATGTGCAACGTGCGTAGTGAGCACCTAAAGCGACGATTTAAAAAAGCATCACATAAGTGACGGTAAATAACATCGCTTATGCGATGCCAATTGTAGTGCTTTTTACGACACCTTACCATCGCTTACAAGACAGCTTTTTTTAAAAAAAATTAAAACATTTGAGGCTCTTCCATCCGCATCCTCACGTATCTAATCAAAGAGCTCTCCAACATTTGCAATTGCACTATGCTTACGAGACGAAATAATCACTTGCAGAAGTGTTGTTTTCTCTAATCTCTATCTTATTGTCTTTCTCTGTCTCTGTTTCTCTCTTTCTACCTCTTTCTCTCTTTGAATTATCTATCTCCCTCTCTCTCTCTCTCTCTCTTTATTGTAGGCTATTCAAGAAGCTAACCAAGCAAAAAATATGACTAACTATTGTAAGTACAATTTCTATTCATTGTATATCATTTGAATTGTATTATTTTCATTAGTTAGCATACTCACACTTATTGATATGCACATATACACTTATACATGATGAAGACGCACGTTCACACATATAGACATATACAC
>CM035407.1:183323774-183661274 GCA_020310875.1 Ceratopteris richardii
ATATAGGAATACTTGCTGGATGATGATGATGATGATAATTTTTCTCATAATGTTAATATACCTCGTACAGGTCATGGACTTTCTGTTCATCAATTACAAGCAGAGGTTTCTAGAAAACCTCTACCTCCTGGTTTAGAGACTGAAACGGCTGGAGATTATCCATTGCCAGCTCGTGATTGTTCTTTAGTACAAACATATGATAGAAGAAGATATCAAGGATGGAATAGAGGATCACTTCCTTTAGATGGAGAGGATTTCAACTTTTGGGGTAATCGCTATATGATTGCTCCATCCACTATTACTAATGCTGGTCGTGGTCTCTTTATTGTAGAGGATTTGTATGTGCCTCCGAACTCTGAAGTCACTCTTATGTTATTTTGTGGTCCTATATATGGATGGGGAGATTGGCATCGACTTTCACGTTATGATCAAAGCATGAGTACTTATCGAATATGCTTGAATGCAGCATCCCTTACTAGTAGAAGGATTTTACATGCAGAAAATGAAAGACTATATATTGATGGAAGACCTTACACACATGGAAATATAGCAGGTTTAATAAATAGTAGTTGAGGGTTATATAATAGTTCAAGGACTAATTGCACATTTGAGGAACGTGAAAATAGTCATGAATCACCATACATGAGTAGAGATGTATCAAGATACATAGTTGTCAATGCTATTACTACATTACATGCCGGTGATGAACTATTAGTGAATTATGGATGGTGTAGACCTCCAAGAGCACCTTTTAACTAGAGAGAATAAAAATTTTCTATCCATAATTAATAACTTATATACTTAATTTTATATTTAAAGTTTACTTTTTATTCATTTATGCAATAAAAATGAATTTTATTTATATGTGTAGATTCCAACCTATGATGTTGATGATATTCCTCCACACCATTCACAATTGCCAGTAAGACCTCATTTATCAGAAGCTTCTATGACGAGGCTATGCAAAAGTAATCCTATGGAATATGCAAGGTTGAAAGATCTATATTCAAAAGATGATAAAGCACAAGATTTGTGTGACAATGATGAAGATGATGGCATTGCAGATTTTATTGGGGATTGGTATCAAAATGATAGTGAGAGCATTGATATTTCTAAAAATGAGAAATATCTTCGAGAGGAATGTCTAAAGCATGTATATGAAGGAATTAGTTTGACACGACTACGTGCGAGCTTACTTATTCTCAATCTTCAAAATCGTTTTGGATGGAGTAATGTATCTCTTTCGACACTATTAAGGTATAATTTTCAATTTTTTATCTATCTATCTATATATATATATATATATATATATATATATATATATATATATATATATATATATGCATAAATATATATATATAAATACATGCATATATAAACATACCCATAATATAGATGAATGCATACACACATATAAACATACATACACATATACACACATACACATGTTATGATTGTAAGGTCAAATTATACATACTTGTATCGAATGAAGATGTTTTGTCTAGATAGCCTTTAGAAGTGTCCACCCAACCTTTACAATCTTCTTGACACATATGTTTCTCCTATTTTAGTCGACCTAATACCTGTGCTGATAGTTATACAAATATTAAATAGCAGTTATCAAGGAAGGTATTAAGCCACATGTAAAATGGGAGGAGCAAATTTATCTTGAAGATTTTGAAGGACGGAAAAATAATTTTAAAGGATGGGCGAACAAAAAGTGTCCATTCAATGCAGGTTTTTATTCTTACTTTAGATAAGGTAAGAACAAGAACTCGAATTGAATGGACACTTTTTGTCCGCGCATCTTTTAAAACTATTAATGCATCTTTCAAAATATTCGCAGAAAATTTGATTATTTGGATGGTAGGGTACGATTGTTTGTTTCGGAGGATATGAAGTATGTACCTTCATTGAATGATTTGTTGATTCTATCATATGTTCAGTTTGAAAGTGTGAGAAGCGGGTTTATAATTGCTATTCCAAGAATTTGGCACTGTTTATAGGCCATACAATGGTGACCTGGATGAATTGCATGCACAGAGGTTACTCAAGATAGAGCAACTTGATCATAATGGACTAGTGCCAGCAGGATTCTTGGGGTATGCAGTAAACCTCTTGCATGTCAATGATGAGCATCTGAAATTTAGGATACAAAGTGGAAATCATGGTGGCTTGAGAGATACACACACATACACACATAGATGCATCACACACATACACACATATTTACACACACACATATACAAAGTAAGTTACATACACACATACACATGCATACACAGACATATATATATACACACATAGACACATGCATACACATGGACACATACACATATGCACATACACACACACATACACACACACACATACACACACACACATACACACACACACATCCACACACATTTACACACACACACATACACATGCATACAGACACATATATATAGATACACACGTATATACACACATAGATACACACATACACACATAGACACACACACATACACACACATACACACATAGAAACACACACACATACACACACACATATAGACACATACACACACACATATAGACACATACACACACATATATGCATACACACACACATAGAGAGACATACAAACACATACACATATATGCATACATCATGCATATGCATATGCATACATACATACTTACATGCATATACACACATACACACACATGCATACATATGCATACATAATGCACATGCATATGCATACATACATGCTTAAATGCATTCACACATATTATGCATACACACACACTTAGAGAGACATACACACATACATACACATACATGCATACATAATGCATATGCATACGCATACATACATACTTACATGCATACACACACATACACACACATGCATACATATGCATACATAATGCACATGCATATGCATACATACATGCTTAAATGCATACACACACATACACATGCATACACACATACACATACACACATATTTATGCATACGCACACATGTAAAGAGACATACACACACACATACACATACATGCATACATAATGCATATGCATATGCATACATACATGCTTACATGCATACACACATACACACACATGCATACATATGCATACATAATGCACATGCATATGCATACATAATGCACATGCATATGCATACATACATGCTTTTATGCATACACACATACACATGCATACACACAGACACATACACACATATATATGCATACACACATATGTAGAGAGAAATACACACACACATACACATGCATGCATACATATGCATACATAATGCATATGCATATGCATACATACATATTTACATGCATACACACACATACACACATATGTAGACATTTGCATACAAACTTGCTTACATGCATACACACACATACACACACATACACACATACACACATACACATACACACATAGACACACACACATACACACACACACATACACACACATATATGCATACACCCACATAGAGAGACACATACACACACATACACATACATGCATACATATACATAATGCATATGCATATGCATACATACATACTTACATGCATACACATACATACACACACATATGCATACATGATGGACATCCATATGCATAGATACATGCATACAAACATACACACATAGACACATACACACACATAGACACATAGACACATACACATACATGCATACATAATGCTTATGCATATGCATACATACATACTTACATGCATACATACACACACATGCATACATTTGCATACATAATGCACATGCATATGCATACATACATGCTTACTTGCATACACACACTCACATATATACCTACATATACATGTACACACATACATATGTACATGTATATATATTGATTTCTAACCCATTTTGTTTTATACGTACAGGTATTATGGATCCTAATAGAGAGAGAAAGACGAAATGCACTCTCATAAAAAGTCTTATGAGAGCAAGAGTTCCGTCTGATACTCTAGGGATCATCATGCATGTGTACTCAGAGATGGCTGATGATGAGCTAGATTATACGATCCAGATGCTTACCCAAGGAGCAGAGGAGGGCTCTTCTATGGCTCCACATGTAGGAAGACAGCTATCTGCTCATACGTATGTTTTTTTTCACAATTTTTTTAATCATATTATAGCACATATTTTTATTTATTTTCTATTTATTTTGAGGACATCTATACTAGCTCCAAATCATCATAGCATAGCATAGGGGCCTATGAGGACATGCATAGGCACTTTAAGGCTACAGTGCGATATAGTGCCAGAGCAAAACATTGTGTACATAGGGAATGGATTGGAGTTCAAGAGAAGAATGCGAGCATTATGTGTCTCTTACCTACACCTTGTCCACTTATAGTGGAAATAAGTATAAATTTTACATATAAATTGAAATAACTATCTTATGTCTTATTTACAATATTTTTTTTTTGGAGTGAGCATGATGAGAGGGATAAAAAATATGTACATATCCTAATTCAAAAACCCTATTATAAATATTTTAATTCAAAAATTCTATTTCAAAAATTTTATTTCAAAAATCCTAAATAGAAAACACTAATTTTGATACTAGGGTTTTAGAAACCCTAACTTAGAAACTCTAATTCAGCCTTTTAGCCATATGATTGAAGTATATGTACACATTGTGTCTATTCCTCCGATGTCCTACTAGAGAGATGTCTCTCCTCCCAACCTTATGCCTCTATATATAGCTACTCAAATCAACGAGGATCATAATATATATAAAGATATATACACATCATGCACATACACATACATAGATATAAAATGGAGTAGATACATTCTGCATCACACATACATGCCTAAATGCACACATAAATATATATACATGCATACATATTTACATGTACACATTTACACATAGAAACATATACATATATACATATACACATCACATATACATGCCTACATGCACACACATATATACTTATACATGCATATAGAATTTTAAACACTTGCATATATTACATGAATACATGAATATTGTAGACAAATGCATATGCATATATACACGTATGCATACAAACACATGTATACATATATCACACACATGCGCACACATACATATACATGAAACACATATATATATATGCATACTAACACATGTATACATATAGTACATATCAATACACACACATATGCATACATACATAAGAAAAATTTGCTCCTCGAAGATAAATCTATATATAAAATAATTAGGAATACCCCCGAGCTTCATGTTCTTACTTAAAGGAACATGATTTCATCTCTCTAATAGGATTCAAAGGTATTCTAGTTAAATAAAGAAGAATATATTATCTGATATCCATTTAGAAGCTTCAAGTTATTCATCGATAACTAGAGTAGAATTTATTATTTAATCTGCTCATATGTTTTCATTATTTCCATAATTTTGGTAAGACATCAATATAGTCTCATCTTCATTATCCTGATTGATTTCATTTATTTCTTCTATTGTTGAATCTATGTTCTCATGACTTACATAATCTATTCATGGATTAATCTCGACTTCTCGTAATTCCTCTTCATCATCAGTAGAATCAGCATGTAGAGTACTATCCTCTTCATCAAAAAGATTAATATCATTATCATATATAATGATTCTAATTTCTCTTTTAGATGTTGATGTATCAATATGTGATGGTGAATCATCAAGAGGACTTTCCTCCATCTCTCTAACAATAAACTGTTCAAACAATGACCTACCTCTAAGTTGAACATGAATGACTTGCCACCAAGGGTGAGCATCTGGGTTTTTATAAAAAAATGCTTGTTCAATATGCCTAGGAAGAATATATGGTTCTTTAGTAGATCACATTACCTTGGAAGAATCAATTGCCCAAAACGGAGATAATTCCTTTCATAATATGGAATTACTACCTTTATACTCGGCTCGAAACGAGTCAACCTTCAAAATGACTTATCAAAATAGATAAAATAAGAAAGCCATTATTAGGTGCTTAAAAAATAACTAACTCTATCATAAAAAATATAAACTTTTTTCTACTTGTTTGAATGTACGAAATGATATTTTGTAGATACCAACAATAGCTCCCACATAACCAAGTTCGCCATCTATAAGGTTCATGTCTTTTGAGCTAGCAGGTGATAGTTGCTTGAAAGAAGCAACAATACTAGAATCCTCTATTTTACATAAAGAATCAATGGCTTTGATTCTAACATGTTGTCCAAAAGACCAGATATTAGTGAACATTCAAGCTTGCAAAAGACATTAAATTAGTAAATAGAAACTAATATACATAAATGAAAAAAAAAAATATTATTAAAATAAAATTACCCTTCGTTCACAACCTATCATTAACCCTCTCTGCTCATTTGAGATTTCTTCATTATTTGCATTCGCGCATTGCAAACAACTATATAGCGAGCCCCTAAAAGAAGATATATTTGTGATATCATTATTATCGAGATTATGTCTATATCTTCTATTTCTTCGCCTTTTACTTAAGAGATTTTGAAGTTCCTCTTCGTTCTCACTAAAGAATACTTGCATGCATTTGCTATTATATGCTACAAAAGTAGAAACATTATTTTTTTCTTGAAATGTAAATAAAAAAGGAAGTCCCTTGCCTGATAATACCTCATCTGTTATTTTTGAAGAAGACTCGTTGGTCCATGCACGTGGAGCTTCCTCATGAACCCTTTCAAGGTACTCACTAATATAATACATGCACTCTTCAAGCATCCAACCCTTTGACATGGATCCTTCTGGTTTTGCTCTTTGTCGGACATAACCTTTTAATATGCCCATAAATCGCTCGACCCAAAACATCCATCAATTGTTGAAAACACCTGCAATCTCTATTTCATCTACAAGATGGACTAATAAATGAGCCTGAATATCAAAAAATTAGGTAGGAAGCTCTTTCTCCATCAAATATATTAGCTCTTTGCATTCCTGTTTCTTTTGCAGGGTCGCGTTTTTGTCAATCTCCTTTGATGTAATCCACCTATACATATCATAAAAACAATTATAAAGAAGTTAATTCAAAAATAAAAGATATAAAAAATTTATATATATTAAATATACAAGTATCATAATTACCCTATAAGCGATCCAAGACGATAAATCACATCTCGTACTCCTTTCATTGTACATCCATCCATAACCAAAGGTAAAATATGTTTCAAAAAGTTATATCAGTCATGGGTCTTTAACACAGATAAGCTCTTATCATCCATAGTTAACATGTTTTGGAAAGATGTTGATTTTGAGTTTTGATCTTTCAAATCATTCCTTGATGCTATGGTATCTTTTAGTCTAAGAAGATGTTGCCATAGTGAATAACCAATATTCTTGAATATATGCATAGGATCAAGAAGATGACATACTTTTAACTCCTTCCAATACTCCAAAGAATACCATACTGAAGAGTTCTAATTTTGGATCTATCAGAGGTCCATCTGTCCATTTTTAATACCAATCCATAGGTGTCATATGTTTTGGACACTGACTTGTTTCAAGCTTTCCATTATAATTTATCACTTCTCTTTTAGATCGTAATGGATGATCATCATGCAAGAATCGTTGATATCGAAGATAAATATTTTTGTTGAGATTCTTACTATAGATTGAGCTCAACCAATCACCACAATATGGACAAGTTTTGTAATCAATACCTGAAGAAACAACATATCCTGGAAAATCATGAATAGTCCAAGCCACAATACCACGAGCCATAATATTTCTTTCATTGATGCTTTTTGATACATCAATCACATTAATACCTCTCCATAACTCTTGGAGATTGTCAATGAGAGCAGCAACATATATAATCATATCTTTAACTTGACTTTTCCTGGGATTAAAAGTGAAAGCATTGAATGTTCCTTTTTAAGGCTAAGATATGCCGGAAAATTGTACTTTATGACTACCACTAGACATGTTGACCATTTACCCAATTTTTTCATGGAGAATATATTAACCCCATCTAATGCAACTCCTACCTTTAGATTCTATGGATTTTGTGCAAATTCAGACCATGTAGAATTAATATGATGAAGAGCAACACTATCTTGAGCAATTCTGATTATTCCATCAATACTTTTATGATCATGTCCCCATTTCAAAAGCTTTGATCATTCGGGGCTTTGAAACATATGTCTAATTTGTGGAGCCAATGGAAAATGTCTCAATACCTTTTTTGGGATTTTATTTTCGTCGTCCTTATATCAAGGAGATTGACTTTTGGGACATGTCAAAGAGTTTGCATATTCATCTCTATATAGAATAAAATCGTTAGGACATGCATGTATACATTGATATTCTATACCAAGATTGTTCATTATCTTCTTCATTTTATCATGTGAGGTAGGGAGAATATTCTGACTTGGTAAAAAAGTTTCAAATAATAACCTATAAGTTCATCAAATAAAAGATATATTAATAAAAATAAATAAATAAATTATATATATATATATATATATATATATATATATATATATATATATATATATATATATATATATATATATATATATATATATATATATATATATATGTGTGTGTGTGTGTGTGTATTCTTATGTGTATGTGTATATGTATGTATGTGTGTATACGTGTTTTATAGGTGTATATGTATGTATATATACGTATGTGTATGTGTATGCATATATGTATGTGTATGCATATATGTATGTGTATGTGTGTATGCATGTGTATGTATGTATGAATGTATGTATATGTATGTATGCATATGTTGCTGTGTATATTTGATTTCGTTTTTTATTTTCTTTTGTATATTGTGGTTTGCAGACTTTCATATCTAGACCACTAAATTGTTTGGCTCTCTCCCATTTTATAGTTAATCTATTGACGGCCTTGCTAACTAAGACTTACATATTTGTTTACAAGGATTAAGTATGAGCTAACTATGGAGGTATTAGGCTGTTTCAAAATAAGACAAGCAAATTTCTCTCGATAATTTTGGAAAACGGATGAATAATTCTAAAGTATAGGCGAACATGAAGTGTTCATTCGATGCAAGTTCTTTTGTTTACCGTAGCTAAGGTAAAAAAATAAAAAAATCCTGCACTAAATGAACACTTTATGTCCGCTCATCCTTTAAAATCATTCTTCCATCCTTCAAATTCTTTGAGGTAAATTTACTTCTCCTATTTTTCAAACGACTTAATACCCCCATATCTAAGTGATACTTAATATCTGTATGCAAAGTCCATAAGAAAGTTAGCAGTGCAGGTAGTAGGTCGGCTAGAATAGGAGAAGCAGATGTATCACAAAGATTCTAAAGGTTGGGCGGAAAATTCTAAAGGTTAGATGGACAAAATATTTTCATTCAATACAGGTATGTATAATTTGACTTTACTTTGATAACATGTGTATATGTATGTTTATGTGTATATATATGTGTATCTATGTATGTGTATGTATGCATGTGTAGCTGTGTATATTTGATTTCATTTCTAATTTTCTTTTTGTTTATTGTGGTTTGTAAACTTTCATATAGATATCTAGACCACTGAATTGTTTGGTTGTCTCCCATTTTATAGTCAATCTATTACTAACGTTGCTAACTAAGGCTTACATATTTGTTTACAAATATAAAATATCAGTTAGCTATGGAATTATTAGGTCATTTGGGAAATAGGAGGACCAAATTTATCTTGAAGATTTTGAAAGATGCATGAATAGTTTTAAAGGATGGGCAGACAAAAAGTGTCCATTCAATGCAAGTTCTTGTTCTTACCTTAGCTAAAGTAAGAATAAAAACTTGCATCGGACTCTTCATGCAAGCTTCTGTTAAGAAACATCTTAGTGGTTACTCTCAATGGTGTTGTGGCAGATTGTAAATATCATACACTAGAATCTACATACATGAATAAAAACCATTAGCATTCCATACATAATCAAAAAACAAAACTTAAACACAATTTTAAATACATAAGTATAGATACGAAAATACTAATCGTTTTTGGTGCTTGAAATATATACTACAAGATCAATTTTATGGTAGAACCAATAAAGAGAAGGCCTCACATATCACCTAAGACATGGAAATATTTTAGAAAAAACATACATCTATAAGAAATTTTTCCTCAATAGAAGGCATGTGAAATGTTTTATATTATTGTGAGTTTTAATTCTCATATGTTTAACAAATATTTAAATTCAATAAATATAGCTTTGCATAATCGAATAAAAAGAGGCTATTACAAAAAATATCAAATCACATCATACATCATGTTTAGTTTCAATTTAGCACATGGATTATGTTCATAATCCTAGGAAAGATGAAATTGAGTATGCTACTTTTTTTTCGATATCGTCCTTTGAGTGAGAACTTAATAGATCATCCTTTGATTTATGTTTTGTTTTATTTATATTTCTTTATCTTTTTTAATGTAATACAAGAAAACTACACCAGGGATCATACACGAATGTTACGCCTATGGTGTGAGTTCATAACTTTGATAATTTTTTATTGTTTGTTAAATATGTTCATTTTATCAAAGTTAAATATATGATTAAAATTTACTAATGAATCTTATTAGAGTTTATATTTAAATTGTGATTTATTACTTTTAGTGTATCAATTATTCATATATGGATTCGTGCTTGTGTTTGTATGTACACATGGATATATGTATGCATTTGTTTAGCTACATATTTGTAGGTATGTGTGTAGGTGTATGCTTGTTTATGTACATGGATATGTATGTATGTATGTATGTATGTATGTATGTATGTATGTATGTATGTATATATGTATGTATGTAGGTATTTATGTATTTATGTACATATTTATGTGTGTATGCATGTGTGTATGTGTATGCATGTATGTATATGTATGTATGTAGGTATGTATGTGTGTAGGTATGTAGTTATGTATGTATATATATGTGCATGTAGATATCCTTGTGCATGTTCATGTGCATATGCATGTATATGTGTATGTGTATGTGTATGTGTATGTGTATGTGTATGTGTATGTGTATGTGTATGTGTATGTGTATGTGTATGTGTATGTGTATGTGTATGTGTATGTGTATGTGTATAAGTATGTGTGTGTATGTGAATTTGTATAATATGTGTGTATGTGTATGTGTATGTGTATGCTTATGTGTATGTGTATGTGTATGTGTATGTGTATGTGTATGTGTATGTGCATGTGTATGTGTATGTGTATGTGTATGTGTATGTGTATCTCTATAAGTATGCATATGTCTATGTGCATGTTTATAAGTATGTGTTTGTATGTGTATTTGTATAACTATCCATGTGTGTGTGTGTGTGTGTCTCTATGTGTATGTGTTTGTATGTGTATTTGTGTGTGTGTGTATGTATGTATGTGTGTATGTTGTTGAAATTGAAGCTCCAACCTTAGGAGCTTTCTAGAGATTTCGATGGTTGCCACTTGGGGCAATAAAGCCAATATATTAAGCAAGAAGAAAGAATTTCAAAATTTGAATTTTAAAATCCCCCTCATAAGAGTGAAAAGGAATCTACCAAACTTAGGTGTGATAAGAACTATAATAGGCAGGGGATTGCTAAAATCTAGGGAACTTTTTAAGGACTATATCTATATACAAGGAATATTGAATGGATGATTTTGCATGTCTCTTAGATGTTTAATAACATTAGGGGAAAAAGTGAACCTTTCATGGGCCTTGTAAGGATTCCTATTTTTTAGGGATTAAAAAGCTAAATCCAAGAGATTGAGAGGTCATACCAAACCACTAGTGGTTTTGTCAAATAAAATAATGTCTATATATTCTTCTATTGGAATCCTCATTCGTGAGAATTAATGGCCCTTGCATGTTCTAAAATCAACGGATAAGATTCAAATGGATGAGAGACTAGAGAGAGAGTGTGTCTGACAATTCATGCAAGTTGGATAGTCTCACACAGTCTCTACAAGATTTGTGTCCCTTGGATGAAGTGAGATCGAATGGCGGTCCGGAAATGGGGATCATCTGAAATTTTCGAACAAATTTGAAGCCTTGGATGCATTCCGACCGGATGACGCAGCACATTTGGGGCTGAGCTCGAATTTGGAGCCATTTTGAACCGTTTAATGGCCCTTACATCCAATGGAGGAGGTAGAAAGGCGCTTTTCTATTCTTGGGATCACTCTCAACCATTGGATCCTCAGAAGATGCAAAGGAGAGGATTGAAGGCGCCCAAGATCAAGCTATTTTTTAATATAGCCATTAGATCAAGTCCCTGATCCAAGGGTGGACGCTGATTTGCACCTTTTTCATCCATCTCTTCATCTTGGCCATTGAAGACAACTCAAATCTAACGGTCATGGTTCAAAGCTGCCTTGACTTTTGCAATTTAATTCGAGCCTTAATATCTTTAAGAGAATCGAAGGGCTATAAATGCTTTTCCAACTCTCCAAAACCATTCACGGAATAAAACCCACGAATTTTAGGTGGTTTTGGCATCTTTGACCACAGATAACCAAGGGAACCCTATGCCTAGCCTATGTGCTTAAGGGACTAGACTGTGTCCATCACCCTCCTCTCATCGGCCCATCACTGATCACTCCTTAAGCTAAAAGGCCCATAGAGGATTCATTTCCCCCCCCCCCTATTGAGCTAGAAGAGCACTTGCTTAGCAAGCCCCCTTCTTTCTTCAGTGATTTCAATAAACTTTGGGTAGCCATATCTAGTGCAAAGATTTTGTGTGTATGAGCTAGAAATCTCGTAATGTTGTGAAGATTTACCTTATCAAATCGTACTCATTTCTTATAATATTTGGGTTTTTAGAAAGCTATTATTGATTCGTAAAAAATTATAAATGCTCATATCCACTCTCTTCAGAATCTAAGATAAAAAAAAAAATCCAAAAGTGAACTTTGATTTATGTTTGCATTCTTGGTAAAGGCATTAAGTTGTTTGTCTTGGGGGCAGTGCTTCTCACAATAGAAGTGAGCATTCCATAGGAGATAACCTACATTAGAAACATCATTAAGTTTAGATTATGTGTGCAAAATATATTGTTTTAAATGTAAGACAATAGTTATGCAATATAACACAAGAGCAATAGCAGAGAAGATAACAGATATAGGAGAATCTCAACAATTTTCTACTAACATCAAAGTACAAAGATGATGGCGTTGTCCATCCGTGCGCTCTCAAGGTAGAGCTTAAATGGTGATCTAGACAACTCTAGATAGGGAGATACAAGGTAGAGGTATGCTCGTAAAAATTCGATGTCTCAGGTAGTGCAGAAGTCATGTATATATAGGATCATGGGTGGCCTTCCAAGGATGGCTATACATGGGTGGTAGAGCATGGGCGGCCATCGCCCTCGTAATTGCCATACAGGGCTTAGACGAATTGAATCAACCTAACAAAATATAAATGATTTCTAACTTCGATAGGGAATATTCTGGCCCCTTGGGACCCCCCAGCCACGAGGCTCGTTGGCCCCCTTAAACATTGACCACATACTAACACCCCCTCAATGTTTACCGATGATAAATCAAGTAGGCCTCAGTCCTATGCCCATCTGTTGAAGATGCCTATTGAGCTGCTCTCTTCCAAGTAAATCTTGTCAGCACAATTTGCCTTTCTTGGGCAATCTTCTAGCTCCACAATTTCATCTTCAATTAGCTCACGAATGTAATGGTACTGTACTTCTATGTGCTTGGTGCGGGCATGAAATACTGGGTTCTTTGCAATATCCATACAACTTTGATTATCACACTTGAGTACACTCGCCATATTTGATGGAAAGCCTAGATCTGCAAGAAGTTTCCTTAACCAGACTGCCTCACAAGAAGCAAAACAAGTTGCTTTCTACTCTGCTTCAGTGGACGAGAGTGCGAGAGTTGGTTGCTTCCTATTTACCCAAGAAAATATTCCTGAACCAAGTGAGAAGCAATATCCAGAAACTGATTTTCTAGAACCACAGTCTCCAGACCAATTTGAATCACAATATCCTTGAAGTGTAACACCTCTGGTATAAAAAATACCAATATCCAAGGTTCCTGCAATGTACCTTAGAATTTGCATTCCAGCATTCGAGTGACTCTCCTTACGTATGTTGGAAAACCTTCATAACACTCCAATAGCATAGCAAATGTCTGGTCTAGTGTTGCACACAAAAATAAGACTTCCAACGAGCTTCCCATACTTCTTAGCATCTACATCAGGCATGTTATCGTCCATAGATAGCTTATGATTTACCTCCATAGGTGTGCTAGTTGGTTTGGAGTCCATCATTAAAAATGCCTTGAGATTTTCTTTGGCATATTTTTGTTGTGAGATGAAAATGCCAACCTTCCTTTCCCATACTTCAATTTCGAGACCAAAATGGAGTAGACCTAAGTCTGTCATTTCAAACTCAGTTCCCAAGTTGATTCGAGTTTGATTGATGAGTTCCTGATGATCTCCTGTAATGATCAAATCATCTACATAAACAATGGCAACAACTAGATTGCTATCCCTTTTCATTACATATAAGTAAGCATCACAAGTACTTCTTTCAAAACCCATATTTTTGAAAAAATTATCTATCTGTTGGTACCAATCCCATGGAGCTTGCTTAGGTCCATGAAAAGCTTTCTTCAACTTGCAAACTTTATTTTCTGATCAATTGGGCACCTCAAAACCTGGTGGTTGAGATACATATACCTCCTCCTTGAGGTGACCATTCCAAAATGCAGATTTGACATCCATCTAGAAAATAGGCCAGACCTTTTGTGCAGCTACTGCAAGTACCGTCCGAATAGTTGTCATGCGTTGTCGGGATGAAATCCCGCAGGGAGTGTGCATTGTTTTTTTTCAAAAGTTCATTGTTTTTGAGTTTTTGTGTGATATTTTGATCGAGAGAGTGGTATATTTTGTACATAATTTGGTTGATTTGATTGATTGTGTGATGAGAAACCATATTAGAGATGTGTGTTAGACTGTGCGTGTAAATAACTGACGTTAGACCCATGAAAACCTTAGGCTTGATCCTTGAAACTGACTGGAAACACGAGCTTACCCCATGAAAACCGGACTTGAACCCTTGGAAACCCTTGGAGTTTAGGTTCGAACTGTAAATAAACCCTTGAATTGACGAGCTTGAGATAACTGTGAGCAAACGCCTAATTTTTCCGACCAAAAACCAGAGGTCGGACCCTTGGAAATGGCGGTTTTTGTAGGTCGAACCCTAAAAACCAATTAAATTGTAAATATCCAGTGTGAAACCAAAACCATAGTCTAGGGAAAAATTAAAAGACTGCCAAAAATAGAAAGTTCATTGAGGAGGTTAGAACGTTCTAGAAGGAAGTCCTAGGGAGGGGCCTATAAATAAGTCCATACTCATTTGTTTCTTCCCCACCCTGTGGATCTCCTTGTGGATTGTCTCCTCCAGGTATGCTCCTTGACCCTACTTCTTCATTTATGTTTCACTTCCTTTTTCATTCTTCCATGATACAGATGGAGTGCATCTTCTCATTAATCGTGTGGCCATTCAGCTTATGAGTTTTGTTTTCAATGGAATGTTCGTAGTTATCAGATGAATTCATTTTTTTTGCGTTGCCTGAATTGAATTGCATAAACGCCTCGAGCCATTAGTTCTTTTACCATGGTACGCAACACAAGAAAGAGGAAGAGAGACAATTGTTGATGGCGTGCATAGACGAGGACTCAATAGGTTGCGCATAGCAGGAGAGAGAAACACTCGGATCTTGATAGAGAGAGGAAAATAGAGAGTCTGGAGAGAGAGGAAAGGGCGGCAACAGAGGTAAGATGGCGCTGTGTATAGCTCTCAGAAGCCGGGAGCTAGATTTGAGAGAGAGAGTTAAGGGAGATTAACGTCGATGGAATCCGAGTTTGCCGCTTCTATAGAGAGAGAACGAGAATGATTAGTCGTCGCTCATGAGCATGCGAAGAGAGAGAAGTGGGCGCCGACAGAGATTAGCGGAAGTGTTTCCTGTAGAGAGAGACTCATAGATGCGCATCGAGAGAGAGAGAGAGAGATCCAAGAGTCTGAATAGGAAGATAATTCAGATTCGATTCACATACATAAAAGAAGTACTTCGGTGACTGACTCGCATAGACAGAGATTGGTGGCATCTGACGTACACAGAGAGTCGGCCGCATAGAGAAATCACGAGAAGAAGAGAGAGATTGGACGATTGGCTGCGCACGCCCTGTGCAGAGAGAGCGAGACATACGAAGAAGTTGGCAGCAGATAAGTGATGTCGGTGGTGACTGACGGTGCAGGAGAGATGCGAAGGGGATCATTGACCGCACCAACGGAGAGAATTACGGGCTCTGGCGGCGCCTCTTCTGTGCGCTGAGAGAGATGCGTGGAGAGAGTGCAGATGAGTTGTACGCACCGACACCGAGAGATCTTCTTGCATGCTGTGGAAAAGAGTAGAGAGATAGAAAATCGAGATGGTTTGTTGTTGCTCCGGCTGTTGATGTAGAGAGAGAGTAGATGGTGTCTGGATTCGGATGATGCATCGACTTAGAAGAGAGATGTGGCGCTCGATGTTTGGCCGCTCACGCACAGAGAATTCATGGAGAGAAAGAAGTATCAAGTATGGGTTGACGGCGAACGTGCGGACAGGGACACAAGAGAGAGATGAGAGAGTTGGTCGGTTCGTCGGTGCGCAGGCGAATTCACGTGAGGGGTAAGGTTCCTGCGGAGATTATGGCGGTGACTCCTTGATAGTAGATATGCAAAGCATGAAGGAGAGAGACGGGGACGTCGGCTGTTGATGCGCACGCGCTGTGTGGCGGCTAATAGAAGAGAGAGAGAGAGAGGGAGAGGGAGAGATAGATGGGCATAGTGTTTTGAGGGCAACAAATGTCGCAGCTCATGGCTTAGACATTTCAGATGCTGATCTTGTTGTGCATTATGATGTTGCGAATGACATTTGTACATCACTCTGGACGAACAGATCGTGCCGAAAAATTGGAGACTGCTATTTTAATGAATGTGGAACAACAACGTCGTAGTCTTGATTCACTTTAGCGGGAAAATTGACTAAAACAAAACCAAGTTATTCGCTATACCAATAACATCCGTTACAAGAAGATATGTGTTGAGTGATTTTATCACAAGGTATGATAAAGGTCGCAAGTCTATTGTTTTAACTCAAACAAAAGAGAAAGAATTGATTTAATATTTTGACCTTGGTTAGCTTAATAAATCGACTTTAGTCCATTGGTTAAGTACACGTGGGAGTTGGATTCATAATAAGAGAGATGATTATAGATCCCAAAGAGAATTGGAAGTGTAGGCTTTGCCAAGAACTCCAGAAAGAGAGAGAGAAAGAAAGAAAAGAAGAAATAAGAGGAGAAGGAAAGAAGTGTTTATGACCATGCATATGTTTTTTCCCCATGTGTCTATGTGCATGAATGTCATACAATTTGAAAGAGAAAAAGAAACAAATTAAAATTCAAATATGTTTTTATGTGCTAATGACTTTTCAAGTATGATTTATGCTTTTCAAGATGTACTAATATGTTTTGAACCCCACTCCGTGGATTGCTCTTACGGAACGTCTTTTCCAGGTTTATGCGGTTTCTGATTATCTGAAGTAAAGAGAAGGAAGGCCATTGCGGAGGGTACTTGAAGTAAAGAGCGAAGTGAAGACTTAGAAGAAAAGCTTGGATTGCGAAGACCGAAGCGGAATCTCGTGGGCGATTTCTCGCACTGTAGCGAGGGATCTATAGTATACACTAGCCGGCCCGCACTGTAGCGGCGGCTTTTATCTTGTATCATCGCACCGCACTGTAGCGGTTTTATTGTACCATCGGCCCGCACTATAGCGGCCTGTTTGTATCACTCATTTTTATGGGAGGCTTCAGTTCCGTTTTCGATTGTATCTTCGAGCTTGATCTACATCACGTGTTTCACTGCGGTATACACGTCTCTCTTTCCGACGCCCACGGTCCCACGTCTCGACACTTCCGAGGGGCAAGGGTCCCACGCGTACGAGGATCGCGCACGCTCCGGAGAGCACAGGCGAGGTGCCCAGCGCGCAGACGCCGCTCGCAGGACAGCGGGAACGGCGCATCAGAGCGGGGCCTGATCCAACCCCACGCGCCGGCTTCCCGCCACGACCTCCTTCTTCCCGACACCTGAACCCGACGTGAAGCGAGGCGGTTGCCCGGTGATCCTCATCGCGTCACCTACTCCTTGAGGAAAGAGACAAGAACCTCGGCATCAGACAGAGATTCCAGGTACTAGCATTTTAAGTTATTTGAATTATTTGCATTGATTCCACGCACTTTTAAAAAGAAAGACTGTTTTACTGCTTGACCTTGATCATCCACTTTTTGCATAAGTTTTGATCATACGAGTGTGCACTTTTCCATTGAGGCATAGATTAAGAATCTACTTCTCAGCTTAGATCGTAAGAAGAGGAAAACGAGAATGAATAAAATGATTGAGGAACAGTTTAGGAGATATGAAGAGCAAATTAAAGAAATAGAGATTAACACAAATGAATCCATAAAATCAAAATTTGGTATTGTTATGACCCTAATGCAAACTATAAATGCAATATCAGATACTATCCAACTAATGGGCATAAGTATTAAAGACCTAAAAAATGAAATGGATTTTGAGATTTCTGAATTGAAAAATAAGGTTGAATTGTTGACTAACCAAGTTAAGAATCTACAAGCACTGAAATGCGACAATGAACATGAGGTAAATGTCCAAGGCATATCTGCACAGAAAGAGTCAGCAGGTCTTAGAAGACCCACGCCTAGAGTGATACCTAGGAAATCAAGTCGGGTTGAGAAGAGACCTATATGTTGCTTTTGGTGCGACCAGTATGGACATATGTTTTGGGATTGTCTGGCATATGAAAGTGCATGCAAACATAGACTAGTGAAGGAACATGAAGGTAAAATTTGTAAGTTTCAAGATGAATCCCCTTTACCTTTGAATGTAGGAAAAGGTGGAATGAGAGAATATTTTGAAGAGACTAAGACTAGATCGAAATCAATTCAAAGAGTGTGGAAACCAAAAAGACTTGAGAATAGTAAATCTGATGAACAAAAGAGCCTACTATCTATTGAGAGTCAAGAGAAATCTATTGAAGAAACCAAAGGTAAACAAATAAAGGTCGAGAAGCAAAATATTGAGCAGATACTAAGAGAACAAATGGCAATTGATCATAAAAGAGAGTCTGAAAGAGAAAAATCAAAGAAAGAACATGATGTATATGTTTCGTTTGATCCAAAAATTTTAAATAATGAGAATCTATTTGATCAAGAGAAGGTTGCAAAATTACAGTCTCAATTAAACTTTGACAAACAAATTGAACATGAAAAGAGTGAAGAAGAGATTGAAGAAGATATAAAATGTGATAAACGAGTTAACAAAGCAGAAAAACAGTTACTTGATCATATTATTGCGCAAATTGAGGGAAGTGTAAAGACAACTTCAAAGACTTCTAAGAGTTTGAAGAAGAATAGAAGAAGTAGAAACCTAACGTTTCAAGACATATTTGCAAACCTTGAATGATGATTGAAGTAGAATCATAATAAAAAACGCATGAGAATGATCAGGAGCTATTGAGTGATAAAGATTGATGATAATGCATGATGATAATTGATGAAAATGAATGATAATAATTGATGAAAACGCATGATTGATGGTGATGATCGATGATGAAAATGATGATGATTGATGGTTTATGGTGATTGATAATGATTATGATGATTATGATACTGGAGGATACTCATGACATTGGAGGATACTGATGACATTGGAGGATACTGATGATAGTGGAGGATACTGATGACACTGGAGGATACTGATGACACTGGAGGATATTGATGACACTGGAGGATACTGATGACACTGGAGGATACTGACGATGCTGGAGGGAACTGATGACACTGAGGCTGATGCTGATGAAGAATGATAGACCATGGAATTAAAGAGAAGCTGGATCAAAATGAAGAAAAATGACCAGGTGAAACGTTTCTGATTTAGTGGACTAGAGACTTTTGGGAGTGAAAGCTTGGGAATGTGATGACATGCTTAGACCGAGTGCATGTATATGCTGATTGATTTGAACACTTAGTGAGTGGGAAACTTTGGATCCTAGTATTTATTTCTTGCGAGATCTCACCTCCATATGGATCATGATTTATAGAAAAACATTCATACTCATGCCAGCTTATATGTGCGTGTATGTTGTTGGTGCGCTACGATGGGCTAGTAGGCGGGTGGAACCACCTTGGTCGGGTGATCAAGGCCACGAGCCGTAGCTAGTTTCGTCGTAGGCCTGACCTATCTGTTGTCATGCGCCTATATGGGTCGGTAGGCGGGTGGAGTCACTCTGATCGGGTGGTCAGAGCCACGAGCTGACGCCGATTTCATGCAGGGCTGATGTTGTGTATGTCGTGCGCTATGCCGGGTCGGCAGACAGGTGGAATAAACTTGGTCGGGCGGACAAGTCCATGAGTCGCACCCGATTTCGACATAGGCCGATTTGTGAAAAATAAAAGATAAAAAGAAATGCTGAGTTGAGATGAAGAGGAAAAGAAAAAGAAAAATAAAAATGAAAAAGAAAGGTAAAGAAAAAGAAAAGATCTATTGGAAAGTTGGACGAGTAGGAGATAAATAGTAGGAATCGAGGTATATTCTACAAACTGAGTTAGTAGAAACATATGTATATGCTAGTACTTAGAATGAGCAGTTGGATCTGAACCAGTTGAACAAACAAAAGATCTAGAAAGCCGACGATTTATTCATGTAGTTACTTGTCAGAGTGCAGACGCAGAAACATAATATGATGTTTGTGAAGCTTGAATCTACCTAATTTTCTAAAATTCGTACTAATCTTTATAAAAGATTGCATGACTGCATGAGATCATGATTTGAGTTTTGAGAAGAAAAAGATAAAAAGTGTAAAGAGATTTTAAAAGAACCCTGATGCGCTTCTGTTGAGTCTTGCAGGTTGGCCCATCGGGACGATGTGCAGGTTTAGCGGGGGCGAATGTCGGGATGAAATCCCGCAGGGAGTGTGCATTGTTTTTTTTCAAAAGTTCATTGTTTTTGAGTTTTTGTGTGATATTTTGATCGAGAGAGTGGTATATTTTGTACATAATTTGGTTGATTTGATTGATTGTGTGATGAGAAACCATATTAGAGATGTGTGTTAGACTGTGCGTGTAAATAACTGACGTTAGAACCATGAAAACCTTAGGCTTGATCCTTGAAACTGACTGGAAACACGAGCTTACCCCATGAAAACCGGACTTGAACCCTTGGAAACCCTTGGAGTTTAGGTTCGAACTGTAAATAAACCCTTGAATTGACGAGCTTGAGATAACTGTGAGCAAACGCCTAATTTTTCCGACCAAAAACCAGAGGTCGGACCCTTGGAAATGGCGGTTTTTGTAGGTCGAACCCTAAAAACCAATTAAATTGTAAATATCCAGTGTGAAACCAAAACCATAGTCTAGGGAAAAATTAAAAGACTGCCAAAAATAGAAAGTTCATTGAGGAGGTTAGAACGTTCTAGAAGGAAGTCCTAGGGAGGGGCCTATAAATAAGTCCATACTCATTTGTTTCTTCCCCACCCTGTGGATCTCCTTGTGGATTGTCTCCTCCAGGTATGCTCCTTGACCCTACTTCTTCATTTATGTTTCACTTCCTTTTTCATTCTTCCATGATACAGATGGAGTGCATCTTCTCATTAATCGTGTGGCCATTCAGCTTATGAGTTTTGTTTTCAATGGAATGTTCGTAGTTATCAGATGAATTCATTTTTTTTGCGTTGCCTGAATTGAATTGCATAAACGCCTCGAGCCATTAGTTCTTTTACCATGGTACGCAACACAAGAAAGAGGAAGAGAGACAATTGTTGATGGCGTGCATAGACGAGGACTCAATAGGTTGCGCATAGCAGGAGAGAGAAACACTCGGATCTTGATAGAGAGAGGAAAATAGAGAGTCTGGAGAGAGAGGAAAGGGCGGCAACAGAGGTAAGATGGCGCTGTGTATAGCTCTCAGAAGCCGGGAGCTAGATTTGAGAGAGAGAGTTAAGGGAGATTAACGTCGATGGAATCCGAGTTTGCCGCTTCTATAGAGAGAGAACGAGAATGATTAGTCGTCGCTCATGAGCATGCGAAGAGAGAGAAGTGGGCGCCGACAGAGATTAGCGGAAGTGTTTCCTGTAGAGAGAGACTCATAGATGCGCATCGAGAGAGAGAGAGAGAGATCCAAGAGTCTGAATAGGAAGATAATTCAGATTCGATTCACATACATAAAAGAAGTACTTCGGTGACTGACTCGCATAGACAGAGATTGGTGGCATCTGACGTACACAGAGAGTCGGCCGCATAGAGAAATCACGAGAAGAAGAGAGAGATTGGACGATTGGCTGCGCACGCCCTGTGCAGAGAGACCGAGACATACGAAGAAGTTGGCAGCAGATAAGTGATGTCGGTGGTGACTGACGGTGCAGGAGAGATGCGAAGGGGATCATTGACCGCACCAACGGAGAGAATTACGGGCTCTGGCGGCGCCTCTTCTGTGCGCTGAGAGAGGTGCGTGGAGAGAGTGCAGATGAGTTGTACGCACCGACACCGAGAGATCTTCTTGCATGCTGTGGAAAAGAGTAGAGAGATAGAAAATCGAGATGGTTTGTTGTTGCTCCGGCTGTTGATGTAGAGAGAGAGTAGATGGTGTCTGGATTCGGATGATGCATCGACTTAGAAGAGAGATGTGGCGCTCGATGTTTGGCCGCTCACGCACAGAGAATTCATGGAGAGAAAGAAGTATCAAGTATGGGTTGACGGCGAACGTGCGGACAGGGACACAAGAGAGAGATGAGAGAGTTGGTCGGTTCGTCGGTGCGCAGGCGAATTCACGTGAGGGGTAAGGTTCCTGCGGAGATTATGGCGGTGACTCCTTTATGCAAAGCATGAAGGAGAGAGACGGGGACGTCGGCTGTTGATGCGCACGCGCTGTGTGGCGGCTAATAGAAGAGAGAGAGAGAGAGGGAGAGGGAGAGATAGATGGGCATAGTGTTTTGAGGGCAACAAATGTCGCAGCTCATGGCTTAGACATTTCAGATGCTGATCTTGTTGTGCATTATGATGTTGCGAATGACATTTGTACATCACTCTGGACGAACAGATCGTGCCCAAAAATTGGAGACTGCTATTTTAATGAATGTGGAACAACAACGTCGTAGTCTTGATTCACTTTAGCGGGAAAATTGACTAAAACAAAATCAAGTTATTCGCTATACCAATAACATCCGTTACAAGAAGATATGTGTTGAGTGATTTTATCACAAGGTATGATAAAGGTCGCAAGTCTATTGTTTTAACTCAAACAAAAGAGAAAGAATTGATTTAATATTTTGACCTTGGTTAGCTTAATAAATCGACTTTAGTCCATTGGTTAAGTACACGTGGGAGTTGGATTCATAATAAGAGAGATGATTATAGATCCCAAAGAGAATTGGAAGTGTAGGCTTTGCCAAGAACTCCAGAAAGAGAGAGAGAAAGAAAGAAAAGAAGAAATAAGAGGAGAAGGAAAGAAGTGTTTATGACCATGCATATGTTTTTTCCCCATGTGTCTATGTGCATGAATGTCATACAATTTGAAAGAGAAAAAGAAACAAATTAAAATTCAAATATGTTTTTATGTGCTAATGACTTTTCAAGTATGATTTATGCTTTTCAAGATGTACTAATATGTTTTGAACCCCACTCCGTGGATTGCTCTTACGGAACGTCTTTTCCAGGTTTATGCGGTTTCTGATTATCTGAAGTAAAGAGAAGGAAGGCCATTGCGGAGGGTACTTGAAGTAAAGAGCGAAGTGAAGACTTAGAAGAAAAGCTTGGATTGCGAAGACCGAAGCGGAATCTCGTGGGCGATTTCTCGCACTGTAGCGAGGGATCTATAGTATACAGTAGCCGGCCCGCACTGTAGCGGCGGCTTTTATCTTGTATCATCGCACCGCACTGTAGCGGTTTTATTGTACCATCGGCCCGCACTATAGCGGCCTGTTTGTATCACTCATTTTTATTGGAGGCTTCAGTTCCGTTTTCGATTGTATCTTCGAGCTTGATCTACATCACGTGTTTCACTGCGGTATACACGTCTCTCTTTCCGACGCCCACGGTCCCACGTCTCGACACTTCCGAGGGGCAAGGGTCCCACGCGTACGAGGATCGCGCACGCTCCGGAGAGCACAGGCGAGGTGCCCAGCGCGCAGACGCCGCTCGCAGGACAGCGGGAACGGCGCATCAGAGCGGGGCCTGATCCAACCCCACGCGCCGGCTTCCCGCCACGACCTCCTTCTTCCCGACAGCGTGCTATTGGTGCAAGAGATTCTTGAACATCAAATCCTTTGATATGTGAAAAACCTTGTGCAACTAATCTTGCCTTATACTTTTTTAAGGTTCCATCTGCTTTATACATAGCTTTCCAAATCCATTTAGTACCTATAACCTTCTTCTTTGGCGGCAACTTGACTAGATCCCGTGTATCATTTTTGAGTATACTAGCATACTCAGTTTGCATTGCCGTTGTCCAACCTGGATCATCAAGGGCCTCTTCAATGGTGGTAGGTTCCTTTATCGAGCCCATGATATCAGCCATTAGAGCCATGTTAACAATGTGTTCTGAGGCCCTTCTTTGCTCCTCTATTCTCTTTGATCTTTGTAATCCATCCGAGGATGATTTTGGTACATCTATATGTGGATTGTGATCATCAAAGAGTTGTTGTGCCCACGGTAGTGGCTTACGCTGTGCAGCTACAATTGGTTGGCTTTTTATTGAGGAAATTTCTCGATCAGATGCTTCCTCCTCCTCAACTTTAACCTGTCCTTTGATAGGCACAAGGTGAGATATTTCTCCGTTTGATGAGGTAGTAGATTTACCTTTATCTTCTACTAAGTGTGGTCTTTCATCAAACACCACATCTCGGCTCACAAAAATCTTCCTTGCCTCAGGATCCCACAACCTGTATGCTTTAGACTCTTCACTATATCCTAGGAAGACACACTTTTTACTTTTTTGAATCCAACTTTGATCTTGTTGAATCAGGAATATGTGCATAACAGAAACAACCAAAGATTCTGAAATGCAAAACCCGAAGGCTTTTTATCAGAATATGCTTCTTGAGGAGTCATCCCCTTCAATGCTTTTGTGTAGCTTCGATTGAGAATGTAGTCTATTGTATTGAATGCTTCTGCCTAGAATGAATCACGCATGTCTTGAGCCTTTAACATACAATGAGCCATTTCAACTAGTGTCCTATTCCTGCACTCAATAACGCCATTTTGTTGAGGTGTATGAGTTGTGGTAAGTTGCCTTTTCACACCATGCTCCTTACAGTAATTATTGAAAGAATTCACCTCCTCTATCTGTTCTGAATTTCTTTAGTTTCCTTCATGATTCATTTTCCACATACTTATGCCGTGTTTTAAATTTTTCAAAAGCATCAGCCTTCTCTCGAATGAAATAAACCCACATCTTTCTACTACAATCCTCGACTAACAGCAAAAAGTAGAAAGATCCTCCTAAAGCAGGTGTAGACATTTTACCGCAAAGATCAGCATGTACCAACTCTAGAGGAGCTTGAGATCGACTACTAGTCTCTCTTGGAAATGCCTTTCGTTGTTGCTTGCCCATCATATAAGCTTCACAAGGTTACTAAAACTCTGAAAATGCAGGCAAATGAACAACCATCCCTGTGCTTTGCATCTCCTTCAAAACTGCAAATCCAAGATGTGCAAATTGTTGGTGCCATAACCTGCTTACATCTTTATCTTCTGTAGTAGTTAAGGCACTTAACTCATACAGGTTATCACGTCTTAGGCCTTTACCTACTACATTACATTGATGAATCCATGATCTCTACACCACTCTTATTGAAGTGAACTTCGAGCCCACGATCTGTTATTGCAGAAACTGACAACAAATTTCTTTTAAGTGTAGGCACATTGATGGATTCTCGTAGAGGCACTTGGGAACTATACCAATCCTTTTTACTAGTCATATGGTGAGAAGCTTCACTATCTAAAATCCATGGTTCATCAACACGAGCTTGAGTAGATGAGTTTACCTCTTCAATAGCTACCCATAGTTTGAGTTCTATGTTGTTTGCAGACTCTTTGTTCTTCCACAATGATTTTATAGTCCCATTCTGTTCATCAGCTTGCTTCTTTATGCAATCCTTGATGACATGGCCTTTCTTTTCACACTAGAAGCAACTCCCTGTGAACTTTTTCTTCTTTGGCTTCTTCTTTGGTCCATCAGAAGAGCCTTTACCTTTTGCATTTGCTGAGAATGCAGCATCACTTGTACTTTGTCAATTCTTCAGCCGCATCTCTTCTTCTAAAAGCATAGCACAAAACTCTTCAATTGTAAGGGGAGTTGGTCTTACTTGAGTGTTAAGGGCCACTACTAATCCATCATGCTTTGCTGGAAGAACACGTACACATCTTCGAGCCGGCTCTTCTGGTGTTATAACAACACCAACTGCAGTCAATTGATGTTGAAGATGTTTTATCCGTTTGATAAAATCTTCAGCCCTTTCAGAATTAGAATGCTTTTCATTTGCCACCTAATTTTCTAAATTTTGTATCCTATTGTGGTCCTTGGTCTCATATTGACAATCCAATATGCCCCAAGCGTCATGTGCTTTAGTAGTATGCTGAACTAAAGTAAGCACAGAATCACTTACACTACTGACAATTGCACATAATGCATCACCATTCCGCCTCTTCCAAGCTCGTAGAAGATCTGGATATGGCTGAATCATCAATCTTGGATTTGCTAGATCTTCAACTAGTATAGGCTCTAGATCTAATCCCATCGGTCCCATGATAGTGTCAAGTAATTCATAGGAGTCCAGAATTGCAGAAATTTTGAATTTCTAGAGTGTATAGTTGGTTCCATCCAGCTTCCCTTCAGTGAATGCAGGTGGGTGAATTCGAATAGGTGGAGCATTAACATTAGCAGAAGCACCAAGACCAGTGTTCGAGGATGAAGCCATCATCTAATCACTCCAATAATCTACTGATAATCTAGTATGCTAGTAGGCTAAAATAGTGATACTTCTCAAGCTATTTGAACCTTACGGCTCGGATACCATGCAAGACAATAGTTATGCAATATAACATAGGAGCAGTGGTAGAGAAGATAACAGATATAGGAGAATCTCAAAAATTTTCTACCAACATCAAAGTACAAAGATGATGGTGTTGTCCACCCGTGCGCTCTCAGGGTAGAGCTTAAATGGTGATCTAGACAACTCTAGAAAGGGAGAAACAAGGTAGAGGTATGCTGGCTCAATTTGATGTGTCAGGTAGTGCAGAAGTCATGTATATATAGGATCATGGGTGGCCTTTCGTGGACGGCTATACATGGGTGGTAGAGCATGGGTGGCCACCGCCCGCGTAATTTCCATGCAGGGCTTAGACCAGTTGAACCAACCTAAAAAATATAAATGATTTCTAACTCCATCAGGGAATATTCCATGGAATATTCCCTTTACCATCACGTCGGGGCTGTTGCCCCTGGACCCCTACTAAGGGGCCCGCTGTCCCCCTTGGACACCCGAGCCGGGGCTACTCACCGTTGCCCCCAACCCCACAATTGGGGACCCTAGTAACTCCCTTTCCTTACAATACCTTACATGGTCCAATATGACCTTCATTCAACATACAAGTTGGGATTCCCATCAATTGGGTAATGCATGCTTGGCTTCTCCTCATGATGGGGGCCTTACAAAATGTGCATACAATCATGAGGGGTAGACATTGACCATATACTAACATTAAAATCTAAAGAGTTGATAGAAGCATTCATTTGAGTGAAGAGAGGTTCTACAAGTGTGCCTATGAGGCCAGCGGTTCTTATACGCCCCATAGTTAGGTTGATCTTTCTCCATTCATATGTGTGTGTTTGTGTTTATAGATGTGTCTTTTTTTGTCTGTGTGCATATATATGTGTATCTCTGTGTATATATATGTGTAGGCATGTGTATGTATATGTGTAGGTGTGTGTATGACTGTATATATGTGTGTTTTGTATTGTGTGTGCATGTATGTTTATGTGTTATGTATGCGTGTGTATATGGGTATGTGCATGTCTATGTGTATGTGTATGTGCATGTGTTTGTTATGTATGTGTGTGTATGTGTCAATGTGTATGTATCTCTGTGTATGTGTGTTTATGTGTTCTTGTATGTGTGTATGTATGTGTGTGTATATGTGTGTGTTCATGTGTGTCTATGTGTTTGTAGGTGTGTATGTGGTTACATGTGTGTTTGTATATTTATTAATTTATGTATGTATGTATGTGTGTGTTTGGTATGAATTGTGTGTATTCATTTATAATGTATGTATATGTGTATGTATGTATATTGATTTATCTATGAATATATGTATTTGTTATGCATGTGCATGCTTGCTATATGTATATGTATGTATGTATAAAAATTTTGTATATATGCATGTGTATGCTAATATCAGAGAAAAAAACAACTTAAACTATATAGAAACAATGAAAATTGTACTTATAATAATTAGTCATATACCTCACTCACTATACTTCTCCTATAACTTGAAAAATAGAGGGAGAGAAAAATAGAGAGAGATTGAGAACGAGAGATAAAGAGAGAAAGAAATAGAGAGAGAGATAATATGCCACATATAGATATGAACATTGGTTCGCTTTTCAATCACATGCATATAGAATGAGGATGGAAGGGCCATGCGCTTCTTTTTTTGTTTTCATTAGAAATGACTATCCCATAAGTCATATGATAGCATCGTATAAACAACTATAGATGAAATAAAGATTATTTTCGCATAAGTGATGGTTATACAGTCCCATAATCAAGGCTTATTGGTAGCATCGCACATGCGATTTCATCACTTATGCCACACTGTTTTGGCTTCACGCAAGGGATATGCTGCATATGCAATGCTATTGAAATGTCCATATGATCCTAATTATAAGTGCACATGTATACCTTGTTTAAATGACGATCTATGTGTGATAGTATATGTGATGAAACACTCAATCATTTGGCGATGAAATTCTGTCACCCTAGTAGTCATTACAAAGGGTCACTTCTTGTACTGTGCTCAAGAATGGTCATCAAAAGAGGTCACTTAATACCTCGAAATCTTATTGAACTCCCAAGGTTCAAGTTGAATGATAGAAAGAGTATGATTAAGCTCCTAAATCAATAGTAACCATAATCTAAACCTTTATGAAGGGTATATGGAGATTGGTTTCTGGAAAAATATTTGGTCACGAGAATATTTATATGATCTGAATTTTGGAGAGAGGTTCAGAAAAAGTTAAATACAAGCTCCATTTTTAAAATTTTATACATCTTAATTCTGTTTCACAAGAAATGGTCATGTACACTTCCCTCACCCTCTCTGAGAATTCAATTCATTTCTTCTTCATAGATTGTTGATAGAGAATTTCACAAGATCTAGGAACCATGCACAAATTCCCTTTGGCTAGAGGATCAAAATAGAATTGGGATCCCCAATATTATGTGGGCGGTTTATGGAATGGTTGATGTTAATGATAATTTTGGGATTATGAACATGATCAAGTTGGTTGGAAATTTGGAGACCAAATTTATGGTTAAAACTTGACATTAGAAATCCTATTTGAAACTTAACTTAAAGAGCAATTACTGCTTCACTCTCATTATCTCTCTACATCAGATGATCCATGATGTCACCATCTAGCCTTCTTATGCCTCTAACAATGAGTTCCGTAAGGTTAAACGTGACGAAATCCATCTAGGAATGTGAAACATCGCAAAGCTATATTTTCTCGTTACCACTTACACAAGATAGTTTGTTTGGGATAGAAACAAAATTTCTCACTATTATATAAAATCTCTAAGGCTTTCCCAATCAAAACCTTAGAAGTCTAAAGGTCAAACGGCCTTTTTGAAACGCCTTTCAAAAGTGGAAAGATCCATGAAACTATGAAAAGAGTGTGCAAAGTCAAAAGGAGGAGCTCAAACTGGCCAAAAATTTGATTGAGAAATTTCAAGCATATTTCAAAAGAAGGAAGAGAATATTTGAGCCTTATTTAGAAGTTATCTCTATGTTAGAGGGCTGATTTGTAACTATGGTATCAAGATTTATCAAATCCGTTGTAACAAAAAATGAATCTCTACTCTAAGATGAAGAAAGAAGAGAAAATTATGTGGGATTTACAATCTCTAAGTGCAATATTTCAAGGCATATGAAAAATTTTGATGGAGACAAAGAAAGTGTCTTTGGTCCCATGATTGTCTTCGACGCCATTTAGAACAAGTCAAAAGGCAAGATTTCCAAGAGCCTCTCCTAGTGTAAATGGTGTATTGGATGCAACGAAGAGTTTTTGGACCTTATAATTGAATACCCTAAGAGGAAAGGTCAATGGATTATTCACTTGAGGGCCGTTGTATCGAATTTAAAGATGTCATGGAAATAATCTCTTTTTGGAGAGATTTTGGGCTCATTTCTTATAATTTGGAGTGCCATTAGGACGAAATTCATATTGAAAATCTAGAAATAAGTATTTATGACCAACCCTTTTTGAATAAATTCATGTAATTTTCCATGGATAATTCTTTAGCAATTTGAGCTAGGAGGATAAGCAACCACAAAATTATTCTCCCATTTTTAGGAGTTCATGAACATCTTAATGGGAGGAGGTAAGTTGAAAAGACAAGGGAACCTTGCTAAAGAGGGCGAAAACATATATAACTACTTTGTAACTCCCTTTTGATGCTTTCTCGTGATTTCTTATTCTCATTTACCCGAAGCTTTTCTTCGTTTGTATAAAAACGAAAAACTATGTAGTCTTCAAGAGTCTAAACTCTTGAGGTTATTTAGTTCACAGAAAAACAATATCAAGAGAACAAATAGTAAGTTTAAATGTATCTATAAACTCACATCAATACACTTTTTTGTATCATCATGAGAGTTTCATGCACATAATTATGCGCTCTAAATTTGAAAGAAACAATAAAGTTAATTAGAATTGGAAGATGATATGTATTGCTATGACTAAAGAATAAACATTGTGTTTGTCGGAGCTATAATTAGAACTAACCATATGTATTCACTAATTGAATAAAAATGGAGTCTACAAAAGATCTTATAGACACTTTCTATGGTTGCAAACCTTAAAAGGGGAGGGATTTTCGAAAATCATGTGGGACACCTATGATGCCCCAAAGGAAACTAGGGGAATCGGCATTTATGATGTTTTTACTCTAGTTGACAAACTAGCTATAAAATGGGTTACCAAATACTAGAGTAATAAACATCATTTATGGTCTAAGATCATTTTCAAGAACTACTTAAATATATTGCATTCAAATGTTTCCCAATGGGTTAATTATTATCTAATCATGAAGCTTTTATCTCCATTCCTATTTATACTTGAAGGTTTGAGTGTCATGTCTTCTCTTTGAAAAGCATAGGAAAATTTGAAACCCCATTAGTATACCATCTATGACTCGAAGTGGAGACTGCATGTAAAGCAAAAGGATTCCATTTGGTTTCACATCTCAAGTATCCGTTATATCAAGAAAAAGAATACAATAAGAGCCAAAATAATCTACTTAATGTGATTGATAAACAAAAACCATCTTTTAAACCATAGAAGAGGTGACAAGATCACACAAAAAGACATAAATATCATGCAAATTAGAATATGAATAATTACGATTGTAAGCCCAATGTATCCGAAAAGTTTTGGAAAGGATGAAAATTCACTTGTTGATTGGTCGACATGACTCAGATCTAAAGAGGTTGAAGTCAAATGATTGCAATAGATTAGAAGACATCCTGAGGGTAAGAAGAAAGCTTAAATTCTATCAGAATCTTAGCTATAAATGTGTACCTCCTAGTCCTCCATCGAATGGCAATTCAAGCTCAAGGAAACTTGGCGCTAAATAGCTAAATGAAAGAAAGTGGTGGTCTTTTGAAACAATCTCCATAAAGGAAATTTCAAACAATATCAAAGACAATAAGATGTGCAATGCGCCTCCATGGTATAAAAGATGTTTCATAGCATGAGAAGATGTTGGATATGTCTTTCTTTTCTTGCATCCTAAGAGAACCAAGGTGCAGAGGAGTGTGTAAAGAATGCTTTAAGTGGAACACTCTTTCAATCGGAAGCACGGTTTTCTTAGCAACACTCTTTGATACTCGTTGGTTGAACCCTCACCTATTGCACTCACTTCCTACCTGCTATGGTAGGATGATATTAAGTCTTGGTCAAAGTGAATTACAGCCTCTGAGCACGCAATCTCTATGCCGTCAATTCATTGTAGCCTAGTTCATGCACCCGAGTGTGTGGCCTAGCCCTTCCTTCCCAAGTTCCATGCAAATAAATCACATCGTTTTGACGTGAAGGTGGTTGACACATAAATCACTAGAATCACATGTTATATTAAATTTTCAAATGAATGCCTATAAGAAGCGCAAATTCTATGGATTGTATTGCAGCATTTGGAATCTGTAGAACTCTCGCTCATGAGGACAAATAAAAAAGAAATAAAACATATCGATTGATAATCACAGCCACAGCTAAGAAAATGTAATGGTCATTTTCTGGTGGAATCGTAGAAGACCATCGCAGTCAACAACGCTGTTTCGTTGATTATATTATTCGATGTATTTTTCATATTATTGAACTCGAAGTGTTCATCCTGCAGAGCATGACTCTGTTCTTCCCGTTTTAATTTCGAAGTGTAGCAAGTACTTGATGTGTATGTGAAAGAGGGAGATACAATTTATACTTCTAGTGAAGCATTTGTAATGCTCCTCTCTCTTTCTCTCTCTCTCTCTCTCTCTCTCTCTCTCTCTCTCTCTCTCTCTCTCTCTCTCTCTAAATCGACATGTTCTAAACGGGCCTTCATAACAAAAATTTGTATTCCCTGGGCAGCAGCGAGTTCTGCGTTATTTGCTTGAGTCCGTATGAAAATGACTAAATGTCGTAGTGGCCTACAGAGATACTTAATATATATTATATGTTGCAGTGGGGATGACCTATTTTGCTTTGCATGCGTGATATGTGAACGGAACTTGATGGTAAATCGTCTGTTTACGTCATCGTTCCGTGTCAGCTTCTTCTGATGTTCTCATCAACTTTTGTATTTGACTCTAGAGAGGGCGATGATTATGTAATAACATGCGTCATTCGTAGTCGACTACAGCTGAACGTCGTCAATGATATGAATCTAATTTGACTTTTTCAATGGTGGAATATAAGCACGAAGAGAGAGAGAGAGAGAGAGAGAGAGAGAGAGAGAGCATTTGCAATCTTTATTTACAGTGAAGCGTATATGAAATAAACATGATGTCCCTCATCCAGCGACTCTCTTTCAATTGACACGCTCAGCACGATTTGCTCGAGTGCGTATGCAAATAAATATCGTGCCGAGCTCAGGAGTTTGAAGATACTTAAGATTCTGGATTGTTGCGGGTCCAAACCTCAAGGGATGAGCTTCTCGAGTGTAAGAAATCCGTTATGGTGCACGTAAACCCATATAATGGATGTTCCAGCTTCATTTATATCTTCACGACATATAAGGAAAACAATTGCTTATTCAGTCCAATTTATAGATTGTTCGTGCCGTTGCCGATAACCGACTTGATAGATGTTATGTTTCCACTCATCTGGAGGACTTCTTAGGACTTGGAGATATGATCCTCTTCTGTGACATTGCCCTCTTTGACCATTGCCCAATTCGGGTTTCTTTTGCCAAGCCTATGAGGGTCAGTCAAGCTCCTTGATTTCACACTGATATCTATCTTTTGCCACTCCCCTTGGTTCACGATGATAATGGAAACATTTAGAATAGTGTTTTCCAAGTTAGGGTCTCACTGTCTGAGTGTGAGATCCGGGTCGTGCATCACATGAGGGCTACCCTATTGTGTGTCAAGAAGAAGTTCCAAAGGATAAGTTAAGAGATAAGCGAAAACCTCTTCGAAAAACTCTTAGGTCGAGAGAAATATACGAACAAATGTAAAGCTGAACTACAACCATATCTCACAAAATGTAAAACAAAGATTAGATATGAATAGAAAATGCAGATTCATCATTTCCAATTGTTTTTTAATGACTGATGTGCATCGAATTTAGATAGCACAACTCGACAAGTGAGCAATCATCTTCAGAGAAAACAAAGTAGAGACCATACTCCGATTATGACCAACATGTATGGTAGTAAATGTAGCATGAAAAGTTCTTTATAAAAAAAGCCAAGTAGAGACCATACTACGATGATAACAAGAATGTATGGTAGTAAATGTAGTATGAAAGTGAGGACTACAATCGCATTGTGAACCATCATAAAGAATTTCTTGGGACTACATCCACCACCCCTCAAACTCTGAGCTGCTTGAAGTCATTGATGCATTTCCTTAAATAAGAAATTCGAGCGTGGATGGCCTCATTAATGGATTCATATATGTGATAGTGGAGCCCCTCTTTATATTTTCTTACGGGTGTCAAAAATTCATTCCTGAGAAGGATAGTAAAGGTTTCATTGGGGATTAGAGACTACTAATGATGCACCAAATAGCGTATAAGAGAATATCATGAGCCCTCACAAAGAAAATCATGAAGTGGCTCAAGTACAAGGAACAAATAGACGAGCATGGCTTCATCAAGGGGAGACCTATTCTAGAGATCATGTTTGGTATTTGGAAATGCATCGAATATGTTAAAGAGAGTGACAATCACTTAATCGTTTTAAAGATCAATCTTCATACAAATTACAATACATTGGAATAGGAACTCATTATTGAGTCCGTGGAGGACCTCATATTTGGATGTTTTTGTGTTACCACAATGGTTTCACTCTTAATTGCAATGCATCTACATTCATTAACAGCAGCGACATGCCTTCAATTTCTATTCAAGCACGCTATAAGGAAATGGTGCGGATGGAACCTCCTATATTTGTAGTTGTTGTAGATGGTCTTGTTCTCTTGGTTAAGCAAACACTTAAGAGAACAATAAGCTCTATATCCCTCCGTAATGTACTCAACATGCTCACTCTTTGATTGTTTGATGCGGACATCAAAGCGCTCATTTTGAATGATAAGGTGGGCATTAGCACATATTCGGGAGTGTCTTGACACCTTTTCTCTATTACCTCGGGTAAAGATCAATCATAAAGAGACTAATTGGAATACATGTAAGTTACTATTCTTGGGTGTCAAAGGATTACCATATGTCAAACTTCCAGCTTGCTTGACTTCCCCATAGGTTTCCATATCCCCATGAACCAAACATTAGGGGAAAAAATGAACCCTCCTTGGGCCTTTTTGCTTGAGCACTGATTAGTGATGGACCAATGAGAAGAGGGTGGTGGCCACAGTCTAGTCCCTTAATCACATAGATTAGGCATAGGCTTTCCTTGGCTTTGTGTGGTCAAAGGAGCAAAAAGCCACCTAGATCTAGTAGTTTTAGACATGAATGGTTTTTGAATTGCTTGGGAATCAATTTGAGCCCTTAGATTGGCTAGATGATCGAAGGGATGAGGTGGAAGCACAAAAGTCAAGGCGACAGTCAACATGGGCCCTTGGACTGGCCTTCTTATCAATGGCCAAGATTGATTTCCTCGTACAAAAGGCACCATTAAATGTAGACCCTTGGATTGAGGCTAAAATCGGATGTAGATCCTTCAAAACAAGGAAGTTTGAGCGCCTATATTATGGACTATTGGATGCATAGAAGATCTGATGGTTGAGATTGAAGCCCCCAAAGGAAAAGGCACCTTTTAACCTCCTCCATCGGATCAAAGTCCATTCCAATGGCTCACGACAGCTCCTACTTCTACATCAGCCCCAAACGCGGTATGCCCTTGGATTTCTCTTGATCTAAGGGTTGAAAAATGTGTAGATAGAATCAAAAAACCTAGGAGAGGTCCCTTTACCATCATTACATTGTCAGATCCTCTCTCACTAAAGTTACATCCACCTCAAATTCTTCCTTTTTAGAATTCGAATACAATGTTTTGAAGAATAATATTTTATTTGGGAATACCACTAGTGGTTTTGAAAGTCCCCTTAATCTCCTACATTAAGCATCTTAATCCAAATCCTTACAAGGCCCATGCAGGGCTCATTTTTTCCCCTAATAATGTGGAGTTGGTTGCTTACAAAGTTTGAAAGCGATCTGGTGTATTGAAAGGAAATGCAACTCAATGCAGCTATAAAGTCCAATGTATTAAATCCATTATCCTCCCACATAATCTCTATCTCCCTTCTTCTAGGATGCGATTTTACAAGGTTCTCTTGAAGCAAGGGCATGCGGTATAAACTTTATGTGGATTGGGGACACTAATAGAAAGGGTTTTTCTGGGATTAAATGGAATATTTATTGGTTTTCCTAAGACAAGAAGGCCATTGAATGCTCAATAAGTTGGTTCTAGAAAAAAAAAAGAGGAAAATAAAAACTACCAAATGGTTGATAAAATTCTAGTCCAACTAACAAGCATTGCGAGCCCAATTTTGATTATAGCAAAGGCCAATTTTCTATGGTTGTTCTCCTTGGTCGAGAATCATTGATATTAACAACAGATTTCTCTTTTAATGCCTTCAAACATATGCAAACTAAACTTTCAATTCCTTTGCCGCTCTATGAATGAGTGAATTTTTTTTTCCTCAACAAAATCCTCCATAGAGGAATATAAACCAAAGCCCACCAGCTCAATAAGTCCAAATCTTCATGCAAGAAATATCAATGAGGTGAATGAAATTTTTCATGTCTCTCTTGCTCTCCAAAAAAAGAAAAAATATTTGAATGTCCCTACAAAGCATTATCAAGGTTGGCTTGTAGATCTCTTGGTAGAAAGCTATATAAGGTGAAGTAGTTGAAAGTATGGGAAACCATTCTTTAACACTTGGAGGTAGGAGGATAACCAACCACAAAATTGATCTTCCATTTTGTGATTCCATGAACATCTTAATGGGATGAGGTAAGTTGAAAAGACCATGGAACCTTGCCAAGGAGGGCCAAAACATATATACCTAATTTAAAACTCCCTTTTAATGCTTTGTCATAATTGCTTATTCTCATTTAGTCAAAGATTTTATGTGTATAAAGATAGAAATCATGTAGACTTCAAGAGTAGAAACTCTTGTGGCTATTTAGTCCAACATGAAAAAAAGATCAACAGAATAAAGAACAAGTTCATATGCATTTATAGACTCACACACATACACCTTTTTGTATCATCATTAGAGTTGCATGCATATAATTATGCTCACATTCTCTAACTGTGAAAGAAACAATAAAGTTAGTTAGAATTGGAAGATGATATGTATCGCTAAGGCTAAGAAAATAAAATTGTTTTTTTGAGAGCTATAATTAGAACTGACTATTTTAGAATAACAAAAGGAGTCTTCAAAAGTTCTTACAAACACTTTCTTTGATTGAAAACCCTAAAAGCAAAGCGAGTTTGAAAATTTAGTGGGACATCTATTACAACCCGAAGGAAACTAGGGGAATGGGCATTAACGGATCTTGAAAATTTTTCTAGACTTTTTTTTTGGTTGGAGACCATAAAAAGACAAAGATTTTGAGAATGAAGTGGGACATCTATGCTCGCCCAAAGGAAACTAGGGGAATGGGCATTTTTTATGTCTTTACCCTAGTTGAGAAACTAGTTATAAAATGGATGACGAAGTCCTAGAGTAAAAAACATGACTCATTCTGTAAGATCATGTTAAGGAGCTAGTAGAAAAAATTGCATTCAACTATTCTTCAATGGATCAATCATGATATAATCATGATAGTTTTACCTCCATTCCTATTGATTCATGAAGGTTTGAGTCTCATGTCTTCTCTTTGAAAAGCATATGAAAATTTGAAACCCCATCAATATATTAACTATGACTAGAAGTGGAGAGTGCATGTAAAGCAAAAGGATCCAATTTGTTTTAACATCTCAAGTATCCGTTATATCAAGAATAAGAATACAATAACAGCTAAAATACTATGGTTAATGTGATTAATGAACAAAAACCATATATGAAACCATGAAGAGAAGACAAGATCACACAAGAAGATATAAATATCAAGCAAATTAGAATATGAATATTTAAGATTGTTATGCCAATGTATCCAACAAGTCTGGGAAAGGATGAAGATTCACTTGTTCATTGGTTCAGATGATTCACATCTAAGGAGGTTGAAGTCGAATGATTGTGATACATTAGAAGACATACTGAGGGAAAGTAGAAAGCTTGACTTCTATCAGAATCTTAATCGTAAATGTGTTCCTCTTCGTCTTCCATCATATGGGAATTCAAGGTCAAGGAAACTTGGCAACAAATAGCTAAATGAAATAAAGTGTTAGTGTTTTGAAAAAATCTCCATCAAGGAGATTTAAGCACTCTGAAAGACAATACGATGTGCAATACTTCTGCATGGCATGAAAGATGTTTCATAGCATGAGAAGACATTCGAAATCTCCTTTTTTTGTTTTTTGCATCCTAAGAGAACCGAGGTGCAGAGGAGTGTGTAAAAAATCGTTTAGGTGGAACACTCTTTCAATTGGAAGCAAGATTTGTTCAACAACACTCTTTTCTCATCTTTGGTTGAACCCTCACCTATTGCACTCACTTCCTACGTGCTATGGTAGGATGATATTAATGCTTAGGCTAGTGAATTACAACGTCTAAGCACCCAATTTCTACACCTTCGATTCACTCTAGCCTTCATGCACCCGAATTTGTGGCCTAGAGGCCAAGTGAACATCGTCTCTAACCTTGGGGCCCATTAAAAGAATTCCTAAAATTGGGCCTTAGGGCCCTTCCTTCCCAAGTTCTATGCAAATGGACTTTAGACTTTGTAATTGTGTCCATGCGAGGCATCTTGCCCATGCTTTATAGGATACCCGGAGTCTCATGGGTACTAAGCCCACCGTCATTTGTACCTTCATTTAATTAAGAGAAATTTGGTGAAATTTGACCTCATGAAAAACTTCCTTGGAAAAGTAAAAGAAATCAAGATCATTTTTGGATAATCCTTGAGATGGGATCTCAGAACATACGAGATAGGAAGTGCAAGCATTTTTGTGCGCTACAATAAGACAAATATGAAGAAGGAATGTGAGGAAGAAATACATAATCTTAATGCATCTAAAAATTGGTTTAGATGGGATAGCGAGTAAGGAATTCCTGAATATTGGACTACGCACGCCTGAACTACTCGTTTGAAGAATCCCATATCCACCCTATGATTATCATTGTGAAAGGGCAATAATAATAGTCCACGTTTGATTACCATGAGAGTTTTCTGATTTCCAGATAGCTGGTGTCCAGAGATTTCTTTCATTCCCTTAGATAATGTGACTACTCTTTCATTCCCTTAGATAATATGTAGTCACAGTATGCCTCCATAGTAGAGTTAGCCAATAGGAAGGGAACTAAGACATGGGATCAATGAGTTGTTGATTTACCCATTTAGTTCCAATCCTATGAGGAGATAGTGGATTTCAAGAATGAGACTGGCACGTTTTGTTATAGTCCTTAGTAAGAAGTGGCATGCAAGGAAGAGACCAGTCATTGACTTTGCTTCCCATGTGTATCACTTTGAGCATGAGGGGAGGTAACTACTGATCCGTGGAGAGCTAGATCTTCAAGAGATGTGATTGGTAACTGCTATCAAGTTGCTCAAGATTAATTATAAGTATTTACATTTTCATTATTTTGTGTATTCCTCCTGCATTATGATATATTCATGCAATCATGGAGGCTCAAGTTGGAATGCTCTAACATTTTCAGAGAAAGTAAGAACAAAATTCCAAGATCTATTCTTGAAAGAATTACCTTTAGGTTTGCCTCCTTGTAGGAACATAGAGCATAGGATTGAATAGGTACCAAGAGCAAGTCTAACTGCTCCACCACCATTTCGAATGAGTTTGCAGGAGGAAAATGAAGTGTGCAAGGTTATGGAGGATTACCTATAGAAAGGGATGATTAGACCTAGCTCTTCACCTTTTGCAACACCAGTTTTTCTCGTGAAGACGAAAGATGGATCTTATAGGATGTGTGTCGACTAACGAGCACTCAATAAGATTACTATCAGACACAGATATCCCATGCCTAGAATAGATGATCTTTTAGATCAACTAGCTAGAGTCCTTGCATTTAGTAAACTAGATTTACAAAATTGCTATAAACAGATTAGGGTAAGGATTGTAATGTACATAAGATAGCTTTTAGCATCCGTTTTGGGCATTATGCATATTTGTTCATGCCATTTGGTTTAACTGATGCACCAGCTACATTTATGTTGTTAATGAATAACATTTTAAAACCATTCATTGCAAAGTGTGTTGTTGATTTTGTTGATGATGTGTTAGTGTATAGTAGGACTGTGCATGAGCATGAGAGTCATCTAAGACTAGTTTTGAATGTTTCAAAGAAGATATGAGAAATATTGCACTCTTCAATTACAAGGATCAAACCCTATCTGAACTAGAGATATGGCATAAAAGGCTAGGTGATATAGGTGAAAGAACACTAAAGCAAATATGCAGTGATCAAAGTGTGCTTGGAATTCCAAATGTGTCCAAGAAACACATGATATACAAATGTGGAGCATGCCAATTTCGAAAAGCTCACATGCAACCATTCAATAGAAAAGGTTACATGTATGAAGACTACTTGGAGCTTGTGCACACTGATGTGTGGGGTCTTAGCAGAGAGCCATCAATCTCAGGTTCAAGGTACTATGTTTCATTTATAGAGGATTACATTAGTTGGACGATTCTTTACTTCATGAACCATAAAGGTGAAGTATTTACTTGTTTCAAAAAGTATTTGGCACTTGTTGAGAACAAAACAGGTGGAAGCTTGAGCAGGATCAGATTTGATGGAGGTGCTGAGTACTTCTCTCATGAATTTGACTCATTCTTATGGGACAAAGGTATAAAGAGAGAGGTCACAACAAGATACACTCTTGAGTTAAATGGAGTATCAGAGATGAGCAACAGACTAATAGTAGAGGCCGCAAGATCAATGTCGAATGAAAAGAAACTACCAAATTACCTCTGAGCAAAGGTTGTTTCCACACCCACATACTTGATTAAAAGAATCCCATCCAACTCCTTGGATGTAATGACATCATATGAGGCATGGAATTGCACAAGAACCTCATTCAGCCATTGTAAAATCTTTGGGTGCATTGCTTATGCACATATTCCCTCACAAACTAGATGGAAGCTTGATCCAAAAGTTGAAAAGTGTATATTCACTGGCTATGAACAAAACTAGAAGGGATATAGCTTATACAATCCCACTAAGAAAGGTTTTATAGTAAGTAGGATTGTAGTGTTTAATGAAAATAATTCATGGCTTCAAGATGATTGTAGGAAGATCAAGTTATCTATGAATCGGAAAGTGATTTTCCAACTCTCACTCAAGAAGATCAACAAATACTAGATGATGTCAATTCAAAGGATTAAGAATAGATTGACTTCAAGCCTTGAAAGTGAAAAGTCAAGACCAAGTTTAAGAAATTGGAAGGCATTCCAAAGTCCTCCAACCAAGCACCCAAAAGATCTCAAAAGGAGAGTAAAAATCACATAAGGCATGGCTATCACACATGATTAGTCACCAAGCATTCTATGTGCATCACTAAAGACTCTATGATAGAAGAACCTTCTTCATTTGAAGAAGCTAATGAGAAGAAAGAATGGAGAGAAGGCATGAAGGAAGAAGTTGAAGCACTTCAGGAAAACAATACTTGGGATTTGGTTCCCAATAAGCCACTAATGAAGGTAATAGGATCTAGGTGGATATATAAAATCAAGAAGAATTTAGATGGTTCTATAAACAGGTACAAAGCAAGGCTTGTGATTTGGATACTCTACTTTGACTTCACACCAAGAGAAGCATCCCAACCTCTTCATCATTACCTCCTGAATCTTCACATATACTTTGTGATTGCATTACAAATTATGGATAAAAGCCATTGAGTTCACCAATGAAAAACACAAATCAAAGAAGATTATAGAAACTCTTACTTACTTATTGAGCTCAGTGACCATCTATTCAAGACTTAAATCCTTCGAAATTACTCTTGTAACATTGATACTATCAAGCTATCATCCTTGATCCCTTCTAGAGCTCTCCTTGGTGTTAGCTTCATATCCTCAGCCGCCTCTTCAATGCAAATGTCAAGTTTCTTTCCTTTTCCCTTCACATCGACGTGAGGATCTAGCTTTGATTTCCTTTTTTTTTAGCCCTTAATCTCCTTATTTTCCCACATTGTAAAAATCTTGTCCTCGAGATCCCATATCTCGCCTCTTCGGAATGCCAATTGAAAGAAAGGATCAAATTTTTACAAGGCATGTTATTTTAGATTCTCATCGGCAGTAATCCCCACCTCAATAAGGTATTGCTTCCTCATATTAGGATGTACTCTCCTGGCATCTTTCCTTAGAGAATCTTCATACTCATGGTGGAAGTAGGGAATCTGCTCAATGAATGACATTTTCTGCCTGTAGTCATTGTTGTTATTATGGTCCCAAGCCAAGAACTTGGCCTCTTTAGTAGTAAGTCCTACATATATCTTTCACTCTGCATACCTAAAGAAGAATGTTGTGGGGTGCTCCTTCAACAACTATCGATGGGCCTCTACAAAGTGTGAACCACCAATCACATAGTATGTGTAATCCTCAAAAAAAGACTCATTGAAATCTTCCATAGAGCTGCATTCATTTGGTTCCACTACTACTAGAAAAGGAACGACAGTTGCATGAGGATTGATCTTCATCTTTTTTTTTTTAGGTTTTGCACATGCACATTATGTGGCTCCCTTATCTCAAGGGGCCTCCTCCCGGTGACTTGATCAATTGGTGTTCTATGGATAATAAAAATGGGGAGGTGGAATAGCTGCCCCTTTCTAACAAGTTTTCTCTTAGCAATGTCTTCCCTCATCTTGTTCTAATCACTACCCAAGATCCCATATGCAAGTTCTCCACCAGGTGCAATGATAACATCGTCAGAGTCAGAACTTGATTGAGTAGATGATTCATGTGCCATTTTTTTCAACTTTTTTAGTGGTTTCTTCTGTGCATAGTGCTTACCCTTTGCCTTTATTAGGGTTGTCATCTTTTGATGTGTTTGCATTATGTTCCCTTGGATCCATGGAGTTAAATCCTTGATAAGATTCTCAAATTCCATGCAAATATTTGCAAGCTTTTCTAGCACACAACACTCTGGACACAAGAACTCCATTTTGTAGAATAAATTCCGTAAGACTTTAGATGTCCCTAGTAGGAAGAGAAGGTTGTCAGAATATTCATCCTCATAGTCTACTTTGAACACCAAGCCATATTGAAAAGAATCTATTTTCATGAGCGCTCGCCTCCCATAGGCTCCTACAAACACTAAAAGAGTAGACTTTTTCTCTTCAATGTACTGAACACACCTTTCTAGATCTCTCATGTCCAGAAGTGTTCAATATTTCCTATTAAACTCAATTGCCTTTGACCTCTCCATCAGCATTGAATCATCATCAATAGGTTCTATATTGCTATGTCCACTAGATGAAATGGAAATTGGGTTGCTTGCCCTCTCAAAGGATAATGAAGCCATGCTTTTCTTTCCTTTCATTGTGTGACCCATGCTCCTATCATGAGGTTGTTCTCCTATGAATGTCATTGATTAGCTGCAAGATGATGCCAAGCATCAGCTTTAAGGTGCAACTCAATGCATGGCATCAACTTTGTGATACGAGGTGATGCCTAGCATTGACTTGCAGTGCAAAGTCGATGTCAATCATCGACTTGTAGCACAAAGCCGATGCCACGCATCGACTTGCACCTTAAAGTCGATGCTAGGCATCGACCTCCAACCCAAAATCGATGCCGACCATTGACCTAGACCTCAAAGTCGATGCCTGGCATCGACTTGCACCTCAAAGTAAATACCTCGTATCGATTTGTATCTAAAAGTTGATGTCTAGCATCAACTTGTAGATGACTAGATACCTCATGCATATCAATGGCAAGTCAATGCCAAGCATTGATTTGCACCTGGCATGAACTTGGAGGTGCAACTCAATGCCTGACATTGACTTGGAGGTGCAAGTTGATGCCTTGCATTGACTTGGAGGTGCAAGTTGATGCCAGGCATCAACTCGCATCTGCAAGTCAATGCCAAGCATCAACTTGCACCTCCAAGTCAATGCCAGGCATCGACTTTGTAGTGCAAGTCGATGCTAGGCATTGACTTTGATAGACAAGTGGATGCTAGGCATTGATTTTCACCTACAAGTCGATGTGAGGCATCAACTTGCATCTCCAAGTCAATGCCACACATCGACTTGCACCTCCCAGTCGATGTGTGGCATCGGCTTGCAGCTCCAGGTGGATGCCTAATGTCGACTTGCAAGTAGAAATTTAGCAAATTTGCATGTAATAAAATTTAAAAGCCATAAAATATAGGAATTTTAGAGCCAAAAAATATAGATATAGTAAAAGGGAACCTTTTTGGAATCTTTTTGAAGCAAGAATTTTGGGTACCTCTAAGTATTCTCGGCAATACTCTTCTTCTCCATTTGCTTCTCTCTGCTTGTTTGCTAAGCTCTACGCTCGTTAGGTCTCATCTCTATATTGCTCTCTATAGGCTTAAGAACTTAAGAAATGAGACTGATCCTTCTCCACTATTTATGGAACTTGGATGGCTTCTACTAGCAACTGACAAGATATAATTGAATCAGACAAGGCCCTAACCAGATTAACAAACTAGAGTATGTAGTTCAGCAAGAACCTCTAGATATGCCAATTTAGGGTATGATAATAGAGTTTATTCCAATTAAAGAAGACATATGTATGCCAATTTAGGGTCTCATAAGAGAGCTATTCCAACTTATGTTATTTAGTGTCTTTTTCCTTTGAAATTCAGAGTATTGTAATTGTTGAAAGGAATAAAACAACCAAAAATTATCACTTTTGACAAGAAAAAGTGAAAAACTAATGTAGAGCTGCAATATATGTCACACGGTGTTGAAATTGATCACAAATATAACTAAGAAAGAGTTTCAAATCCACAATTGGCTATGATAAATAATCAATAATAAAAAAAATTGACTAAGAAAGAGTTTCAAATCCATCGTTGGACAATCAATAAATGAATACTGAAATGAATATTAATAATCCGACTGTTAAAGGAATATCAAGCTAGATGAAATACATTAGAAAATAGTGTTTTTTTGCCTAGTAAAACACTTCAAATGTTATTTTGTTAACAAATAAAACATCTTTAGTAGATAGTAGGCCCTTTTAATTCACCATTGTTAGCAAGAAAGCATGGTGTAAAAAAAATAGCAAGAGATACATAAAGTAGTATATGTTAGAACATTTGAGGCCCACAAGAAAGAAAGGCCCAAAATAAATAAAAAATTTAGTTGTGTCTCTCAAGGAATTTAATTTATCACTTTTTCATTAAATATTTTCTTTGTGCTCACCAATTTTAAGATAGTCAACAGAGTTGGATAGGGGAGGATTGGGCTCTCTTTTCTCCACATTCTTGTTTACTTTCTTCTTTTTGGAGATCAACATACCATACTTTATTATGTATCTTAAAACTTTATTTTGTATCTCAAAACTTTATTACATATTTCAAAACTTTTTCAGGCCAAACTTGGTCAAAACAAATCACATAGTTAATGATGTGTGATCAAATTGTAATTTTTCTTAGCCTCTTCATATCTACCCATATTAATTTGCACAATCTATCTTCATATCTACTTGATGTGACACTTTCACTTGATGTTACACTTTCATGGTCTAAAAAGGTATCCCATCTTCATTTCTCCTTGAATTAAGTTATGATGAGCTCCATCTTTTCACTAGATGCTTGGGAATCAGCTTCCTCTAGTCACCTTGATAGAAGTCCAAATTCATTGTTTTCAATTGATCCTTTCCTCACGAGTGATGTCCATGGCTTAGAATGTGTTGATTCTATGTTTTTGGTTGATTCATTTAAGTTAGATTCTCAATGCAATGTTGCTTAACTGAATGCACATCTTGATCTCCGTTTTGATCCACCCATTCATCTCCCTTTTGATTCAAGTGTATGTGGAGCAAAGGATGTTCGCAAAGAGAAAGAAAGATAAAGCACACTAAATCAACATTTTAAGAGAATTCCTCATAAAGTAAGTCAAGAAACATTTTGATTTCTTACTTTAGATAGACAAATTGCATTGGATATTGTGAAGCAGTGTTGTGGTTCGAAATGTTTGTATAACTTAGGAATGAAGAAACTAAAGCACCTAAGAGAGAAATTCCTACACTTAGATAGTGAAAGGAAGGATATATACCTTGTTTCTCACATGCAAGTGATTGAGGATAACATGTCAGTAACGTGTGTTGCTTTGAATATTTCTTTAGTCAAGGGATGGGGTGTTGTAGGGCTACATTTAAAATTGCAATGGGTGTGGGAAATTTTAGAATACATAAGGTTCAACAAAGGCTTATTAATGGAGGTCTTGCTTTGGATACATATCATGTTGGGACCAAAGGATCTATTGGACTTCATGCAATGAATTGGATGATGAACTATTTCTTCTTGCATTGTGAGGTTATGCCTACATCTAGAAGGTTACACTTTGTCAGATAACTTTACTCGTCTAGAAGTATTTGAAGTACATAAAGAAAACATGGAAAGTAGAAATGAGAAGTATGTGTTGTATCATCGCTTTACTCAATTATGGAAGGAGGACTATTCCTCATTAAGTTAGAATGGGTGAGTGTTCAATTTGCGCCACTTTGAAGAACATTTACTAATGTGACTATTCCTCATTAAGTTAGAATGGGCGAGTGTTTAGTTTGTGCCACTTTGAAGAACATTGCAAAGGGAGCTACAACACCACAAGAAAAAGATAATTTTAAAATCCTCCTTAGGAACCATCAGATTCAAGCTTTAAAAAGAAAGCAAGCAATTCATCATCGAAGTAAAGCACTCAGAAACCCAGAGCATTATATGTGTTTGTTGATTGATGGTATGGATTAAAAAAACATGTTTGCCCCATTCTTATCGCATCCCTAAGGACATTGAAGATGAAGTCCTTGTGCAAATGCAATTGGTTGGTGATTTGTTATAAAATAGAACTATAAAGTCCAAGGTTTTCTTCACATATCTGAATGTGCATAATGATTCAAACCTTATGGTTACTATCATTCATCGGGTTTTGCAATCATGGAAGGGTCTTTTGCCACCAACTTTGTATTTGTACCTTGACAATACTACAAGAAAGAATAAAAATTCTAAGTTTTTGGATATTTATGCATGCTTGTTGATAGACAACTGTTTCAAAAGGTTAAGGTAAATTTCCTTTTGTTTGGGCACACTCCTGATCACATTGATCAAATGTTTAGTATGTTCTCTTAGAGGTTGGCACGTAATAATGCTTTTAGTCTTCCAATATTATCTAAGTTGATTTTAGAAACATATACTCCAAAACGTGAAGTTCAACATCTTATAGTGATTTATGACTTTAAGCACTTTTGCTCAGTAGGCCTTGATAACAATGCTAAGGTTTTGGCTCTATTGCACAATATTAGTTCCAACCATGTATTCTTGATGAGGAGGGTTGATGACATAACCCTTTTATTTTCAAAGCAATATTCATGTTCTCATCGGTGGGAGCCTAAAGATGGATGCAGATTCTTGTTGCAAGTGCCTAATTTTTCTGAAGATAAAAACAATATGTAAAGATTTGGAAATGTAGTTGATCAAAGTAAAAGGTGGATGCATGTACTTATTGAAAAGAAGAGACATATTGAACGTGCAAAAAAATATGGTAGAGATCAAGATGTATCTTGGTGGGATGACTTTTTCAATCATCAAGAAGAGATTTTAAAGAATACAATTGCAGGTCATTGGCCAATTGATGTTCCATTTGCATGGGATTTTTGTACACAAAGGTCAGTGAATGTGGTCCGAGCATGTAACGCAGATGCAATTCAAAGTTTCAATCCACTAGAAAGGAATATTTATGTAGGCCCAAGGATGACAAAACAGGCCGAAGCAATACGGAAAGGAAATTTAAAAGAGATAAATCTTGGAACACTTATTGCAGTCCTTGTTGATGGTCATGAGGCTATCAAACCATTTTTTGTTGCAAAAGTTTTAAAGGTGAGTACAGATATTGATCAAAGAAGAATAGATTCTTTGATAGTTCATTACTATTACACTAAGTAATGCATTCATAGGTAAATATAAATAAGAAATGGTATGTGATACCAAAAAAAGCATTAGGAAAAAAAGTGAACCCTGCATGGGCCTTGTAAGGATTCCTAATTTTTAGGGATTAAGCTTAATCTTGTACTTTCTTAAGGGGACAAAGTGCATTTAATAGAGCACTTTTTGGTAGGTTGAAGTAGGCTTTTTTTTAGGCTCAGCTAGGACCTTCTCGCTCTTTTGCTAATAGAGAGAGAGAAAAACCACTTTCCACCTCATCAAATCCGTCCATCGTTATGAATAAAAAAATGACTTTTCTGAAAAAGTCTCTTTTTCAGCTATTCTTTATTCAAAATGGCCCATATATGTCAGAACTTAATTTTTTTAGTCTTATTCTTATAAAAAATACTTAAAAAACATACTTTTCAAAATCCCTCCAGAAGTTAAGTGCCACATCATCAAACTCGTAACTTTGGTTGCCCCAAGACATGAATTTTTGAAAAAAGGCTCATTTTCCCTCTAACATACTGAAAAAAGTCATTTTGACCTATCCACATACCAAAACACACTTTTTTTCTTGCACAGAGCTACTATACTAGCCATTCCAGCCATCTCTGTGCTTCTTCCCATTCAGTGCTGGAGTTTTGGAACATCATGGTGCTCACATGTATTATGAACATGACACTCAAAGAGGGTACATGTTCGTGTTCCTATAGAATTTGCACCAACAACTAGAGGTAGCAATGACATAGATTCTCAAAATACACGACGTGTAGCTGGAGAAAAGAATATTGATCTTTGGGTCCATGGTGCCTTGTATCCCTTGGATCCAATGGCTAATGTTCATCCTAGATTCCATACTATCTCCACATTTCTACAATTCCTTGGTTGCGGTGAAGATGGACTGCTAGGCTATTGCAAGCGATTGTCTAACCATTCTACATCTATAGCAAATTATTGGATGCAACAATGTCATCACAACCATTTCAAGGTACACAGTTTAGAGAGTGCTATACACACTTTAGAAAGTGCGATAAAATCTTTGGATGAGCACAATAATAGACTCCAACAAGATGTGGAAGAAAAGGAGAGCACAATTAAAAAGTTAAAAGCCAATCTTACACAACTAAAAAAGACTCCACTAGGGATGAGATATAGGAAACGACCATTATCATCCTTTCAAGCTCTTTCAACTGGTGGTGGAGCACAGAAGCGACGTGTTTACGCACTTAGGTATGTATTTCCTTTGTTTATTTATGTTAAAAGACTTCTAGATTGAGATTCTTATTGTGCAGGTCATTTGTTGAAGATGTGAGTGCTTCCTCAACAATGGAGGATCAATTGAAGTTTCTGAATTCTTGTCTTAGCAACAAACATGTGCTTATGATTTTGGATTCACCAATAGGAAATCACATCAAAACCCAAGTGATTGAAGATTTTGCAGGCACCTTAGAAGATATTATTAGTCCTAGTGAGGTACAGATGGTATGTGATGAAGCAGGTGTTAGTAGTAGAGCGTACACTGCATTGTACAATCTTTTGAAGTAGGCTCTACAAAACAAAGGTATTTTCCAGAGCATTTTTCCATGCCCTTACAAGGTATCTCTAAAGAAGAAGATGACCAATGAGGATGTAGCCAATACTCTTGGCAATTACCTGCATATAGAAGATGGTATGCCTGCATCCATTTATCATTCATCTACATCAAAGAAAGAGTTGAAAAACACATCTAGAAAGGGATTCATCTACACAAAGTACAACAACATAGTTGTCAATTTGGAGAGGCTTCAAAAGGAAATGGTTAAATTTTACAAATCCACACTTCAAGGTATATCCATTGTTTTGATAATGAAATTCATAGTATTTTTAATAATATAATGTTTGTTATTTGATGTAGATTGTGGTTCCAAACTCAAGTTTGTATTGAAGCTAGACGAATGTCAAATCATAAAGGGACGCCGTATGGAGAGACTTAGTGTGACACTCATGAACTAAGCTATGGTCCATGCTATTATTGATGATAGTGAAGAATCTACCCATCACTTTACATATAGTGTCCAATCCGAGAAAGATATATGGTGGTTAGGTGCTATTGAAGTACCTAAAGAATCCAATGATGTTCTTACATGGATTTTCAGTAGGACCCCATGGATCACAGAGGTGATAACTTCTCAAATTCATGGTGCCAAAATCACTGTAGAAAGCCTTGGTGATTTTGAAGTATAGTGGCATTTAGGTAGACACTCAAAGACTATCAAATGCATGTTAGGGTGCAAACAAGGTGCATCTACTCTCTATCCTTGTCCATATTGCACATGAGGTTATAAACGAACAAAGAGAAAACAAAACAACATAGATGATTTAGTTGATGACACAGATGCAACTCCATCTCCTGAATGGGATATACCTTTAATGAGGTGTCCCATGTTAGGTACACCTAATCGTCACATGTCAGATAAGGATTGGAATCCCATTATTCCATTCCCTTTAGTCAATGTCCACTTTTGCACCTTGCATGCCTTCATGACAATTTTTGATAGACTATTAAAGCTCCATATAGAATACATATTTGCCATAAAGCCAGTTGATAAACATATTCAAGCTATAAAGAAATTGGAGGAACTTCTTAATTCAATTGGTTCTCATGGTGGAAATGTAACCCTAGTTGTTAAGAAAGTTGGAGAATCTCAAGATAGCTTGCAACAAGTGTCAATGACAAGGAATAAAGCAAGACATTTTTGAGAAGAGGTACTAGCACTCAAAATAATGAACGTTATGAGCTGTGGAAGGACCTATGCATGATCAGAACAGACAATGACTCTCAAGTTGACCTTTGTAATAAGAGAAAGAAAGTTTGGTCGAGCTTTGATAAGTTGGTAGGCTTAATGGGTCTGACTAAGTCTAGTGCTATTCAACGTCAAATGTTTCAAGAAACATTAGTGGAGTTCACCAAGTGTTTCATTCAATCTTGGGGAGAGAGCAATATAACACACTACATTGTAAGTGTAATCTTCTTCTACAAGTGTTCATTGTACTTACCTTTTTCCAATGTACTTAACAATTTTTAGCATATTTTGTTTGCACATGGAGCTTTTTTCATGCATCGATATGGGTCATTAGAGATTTTCAGTACCCAAGGAATGGAAAAGTCACACTACAAAGCGAGGGGTATCTACTTCAAAAACACCCGACATGGTGGTGGCCCAAAGCAATCAAACTACATGGAGGAGATGTTTAATTGGTTTTACTGCACTACATTCTGGAGAAAGTTTTTTGTGGAACGACTTAGGGACTCAAAATTTGCAAGACTTGCAAGAACGATGCAACACAACATTGCCAGTGAGAAATGGAAGTCATCGTTAGGTCCTCTTCATCATGCTCAGTGGCGTGCAAGGAGACAACGAGAAGGCTCAGCTTGGAAGTAAAGTGAATTCGTTATTTCCCATTATGTGGTAATACCTATGCTTATTGTAATCTTGGTTTCAATGTGTTATTATTTAATATATAATATTCTGTATGGTTTTAAACAAGGTTTTTTCATTCTCATGTGAACAAATAGTTTTTTTTCTTTAACTCTATAAATAGAGAGAACTCACTTCGTTTCATACTTTTCGCAACTCAAGAGAATGACATGCACCAAGCAAACTGCAAGGAAAGATCGCATCTTCTTTCCTAACCCTCATCTAGGGACACAACGCCCACCATGGTTGCAACCCCCCCCCCCAAGACCTCGAACTGGTTCCAAGAGCACATCTGTGCCTGTGTCACATGATGGCACACCACTTGGGAGCAATTCAGTGCGAGAAAATGAAGTGTCCAATCGACAGAAGTATTTCACTCCAGGACGATCAGAGTCCATTTCAGATGATGAGCCACCAACAAGGATACCCATCAAGTCAAGACCCAAACAGAAGTTGATCAGAAGGAGTGTACCAGAGAGCAAAGAAGAGTCATCCCCGGACGACGAAAGCAGCAATCAACCACCATGGAATGATATGCAAATTCCAACGAGCCATAGGGTGACACATGGAGGTAAGACACTTCCACAAGGACAAGGGAAAATACCAACAGAGGAGGAAAGAGAGCAAAGTCAACAACCACATCAACAACAAAATGTGCAAGATGAAGCTGGGACCTCACATCGTGTACATCAGAGAAAAAAAACTATCAACCATGACGTCGAGCTCAACGCCAGCCAAACATACCTCCCAACACAAGAGCTCCTCAAAGACGAAGGAAGCACTGTAGGGCTTTTGCAGAGATACGACACTACCAAAAGTCCATTGACATACTCATACCACGAAGAGCTTTTACAAGGGTAGTGAAAGAGGAACTACAAAGCTACCAAGCAGGTCTACGAATACAAGGGATAGCACTTGAAGCACTTCAAGAGGCAACTGAGGCCTACCTCATCTCCATGCTTGAGGACTCTTACCTCTGTGCTATCCATGCCAAGAGAGTAACCATACAACCAAAGGACATTCAGCTAGCAAGAAGAATTAAAGGAAATAACCCATGATGTGTATATTATACCCTATGATAGGCCTACTTTGCGATGTAATACAATGGATAATAGAAAATTTTGTTTTAACCTATATTCTTTGTCTCATTTTTTCTCTCACTCTCTCTCTCTCTCTCTCTCTCTCTCTCTCTCTCTCTCTATCTCTTTCAGTCAGTTATATATGGATTCAGCTAAACATGCATGCACTTGCCTATTGTTTTGTGACTAGATATGTTCCTTTTCTACCTATTGATGTCCCACATGTCCTTTTCATACCAAAAAACCCTAGCCAAAGAAACGCGGGATTCAGCCCTGCAACATTTTTGCAGGGTTGAATCACGCGTTTCTGTAGCTGGGGTTTTTTTTTTGCATTATTTGGTCTTGTGTAAGCATAAAAGGTATGGTAGAGATGTAATGGTCTAGTAATTAAGAGGGTATACACTACAGGTAATCATTGTATGCATAAAAGGTATGGATGAGATCTTTGATCTAGTTAAAGCTGAGGTTATACCCTACTGGTAATCTTTGGTCTTGATTCTACCAAAACCAAGTGAAAATCTAGAATTACATACTTTCCTATGTTTTTTAGCACCTAAAAACACTAGATAATGCCAAAAAAGCCACAGCCACAAAAACGCGAGAAACAGCGCTGCAAAATTTTTGTAGGGTTGTTTTCTGTGTTTCTGTGGTTGGGGCTTTTTTGGCCTTTTTTATGCATATAATTATACAAAGGACCAAAGGACAATACAAAGACTTCAAATTAGATACAATTTGTGGAGAGAAGATAAGTTTAATTTTTTAGCACATTCATATACAGGGCTAGACAAATGATGAAAAAAAAAGTTTGTATTATCAATAGATTACATCATTTCTCAGCTGCCTTCAATTTCTCTACAACTTTCTTTCTCCTTTGTAGAGATTGAGGCAGCTGGTAAGTCAATACAGATCTTGATATTACATGGGGGTCTTGCATTCCAAGACCCATGGCGATACCTATTTGCCCTAATACTTTTCCTCTAAAATTAAATCCTAATGTAGTTACAACTAAGGATTTCCTAACCAAAATGAAACAATTAGTGCCTTGGGTAATTGTACATAAACACAAAATCTTGCTAAGGGCCTTCAAGCAGCAAGTCATGAAGTGCCCATCCGGACTGTAGTCTTTGTGTATGATAACAAAATCATCCTTTGGCAACTCTCCGATGTAGATTGCCAAGGATGCACCACTCCCCGGAGAAGCTTGATCCCCACCAGATCTTGCTGCAAACTTGTCGAGCTCAATTGCTTCCTGTTCAGAAAAAATGAGAATTCAAGCTCTTACAATGTTAACTTAAATTATCCATTCATTTAATTCAATTACCACTTACATCATGAAGCTTGTCTTCTTCCTCCCCTCTTCCAGGGGCATCAAGATCAATGCTAGAGTGGGCCATGCCATTCTGCTCTGCTACAGGGGATGTAGGAATTTTTTGCTTCATTATCCTCTCCCGTGCTGCACTGAACTCCTCCTCCATAGTAGAATTATTGTCATCATTCAAAATATCAGCACACACCATTGCTATGGTGTCTGCCACAGAATCCCCAAGTGGGATTGACTTGTTTTCAAGTATGTCAGATGTGTTGTCAAGTGGAACATCTGACATTGTGGAGAAAATACTCAAACATTCATCTCGACGTAGACCGAATGCCTTCTCAATGTCATGAAGTAAAATATATTCCTCTCCATCCACAACGATGCTAGAGAGATATTCAAGTTCCACCTCTAGCAATGTGGCCTCCTCCATGCTTGATTGCGCACGTAGTTTATCCTCAACACCACCAGGAAATTCTTGGTGGATTTTAATGCTTTCTTTGGCAAAATTTATGGCCTCTGGTTGAGGCTCATTCTTCTCCTTAACAAAACCCCCAGTGACAAGGTAGGGGAGCTCAACTGGTGTAGGTTCGGGCTCCTCATTAATGATAAAATATGTTGTTGCAATGTAGGATAGGTACTTTGTACCCATCCTCTTCTTTTTGTTAAGTTTTTTTACTAATGGCACATAGTCATCTAGTAAGTGCCCTACAGTTTCAGCAATTGCCATGAAGCGCTTAAGGCCCTTCATGAAGGCTTCATCGCCTCTGTGTATGTAGAGTAGAAGGTCACATGGGACCCATTTACCCTCATAAGGCGGTATTTCTATAGAGAAATGCAAGATGTAGTACTCAAGGAACTCTATGATTTCCTTGAGCACATCAGAGTTCAGTTGAATTGTTTTGTCTAGATTAGGGACTCTAGACAGTAGGTCATACAAGTGGTTTTGACCTTTGAACTCAGTTGATTCCAAGAACTCATTGAAGAGTTCACGTGGACGTTTGGGTTGCAAAGTACTGGAGGATGCAGCAGCCATTGCACATGATCCTAGCTTGTGTGCATGCTCTACAAGTGATTGTAGCTCTTCTTGGTTGCAAAAGTGAGAAATGAGAGAATTAAGTGTTTCTTTTATAGTAGTTTCAAAATTTTAAAGTGAGTGGGACCCATTTTAAAACTAAAACTGATACCTTCAAATAAAACAATCATGCATAGAACTCTCAGAAAAAAAAGTTTTGCTCATAAAAAAGATTGAACAAAATCATTAACCAGAATAAGATACACCACAACACAATAGAAAAAATGAATTCTCAAAACTTTAAAATTATAATAAATTACCATTGGAAAAACTTAAGATTTTGCAAATTGTACATCATATTGAGATCAAAAGATTTTACATGCTACATGTCTTGCATGTTAAATACATTGTTGCAGACAAAGGATTATAAATGGAACATAGGTTGTGTGTACACTGTAGCACTCAAATAGTTCTTGAGCTATGACAATGAAAGTTGAGTTCCATCCACACTCCGTTGAAGAACGACTTTAATTTTATCCTCCAACCTCTTACCAATCTGCAGACAAATAGAAAACTTTAAATGAACATATTTGAGTGTAAGAATTTGTATAAACAAAAGAAAAAATACCATATGCTACTTACCTTATGCCCTTGTATTCTGAACTTTGATTAATCGAGATCCTCAAATCCCATGATTACTACATGTTCTCTCACGTTGGCAAGAGTCCAATGATGATTTACTGAAATAACTTCCATTTCGTTGTTGGGTAGATTTATCTTAATTTCAAATGAAATTAAAAAACCCTCAGAACTTGTAATGGTATCCATTCACCAAGTTTACACATCCAACAATCATAATAGAATCTAATGTACAATGAAGTACAATGTTTCAAGTATCAAAATCCTATGCCTGTTGCACCAATTTTACAAATGTATCTATCCCCTTTAGTGCATCCTTCTACAAGTCCCCAATTTTCACCTAGCAAACCCTCTACCTGCTCATACGTGATATCTTTTAACATGAACATTGTTGAAGTCTCTAGAATTGTGAATATCTAAAATAAATGTACAAAACAATGAAAGGAACACACCAATGTAATCCTATAGATCTTGAAACTCTTGTACATTTCAAAGAGTTGTGTATGTCCATCACCATCTTATGCTTCAAAGATGTTAATGTCCATACATCAGGTTGCGGCCACTCAAGCTTTAAGAGAGAATCTACCTTAATCATCTCTAACCTGCCAAAATCATTTGATGAAGAGGGTACAACATATGTATGTGTATAAAAGGAAACTCTCTCATGTAATAGCTAAGCAGGACGGGCTTGTGGAAAGACTATTGACCCAACATCTGCATGCAATGCTTGGAAAGTACCTGTAACTTTATGCTATTGTTGGCTTCTTGATTGAAGAGTTGTCCAAGAAAGATGTTGAAGTCTAGAGTTTGCACATCCATGATGAGATCATAAGCTGTTGTGAAGGATTGCCATTGCTTATCGCTTCGAATGCCGTTGAGAATTTGCCTCATGATGAACTCTTCTTCAATTAGCTCTCCAATGGATGCTAATTGATCCGCAACCTCTTTGACCTTGGTAACAAACTCTGTGATGGTTTGTTTAGGTGTCTTCTTCATTTGGTTGAACTCGTTCCAAAGATGATTCTTTCTTGCTTTGGTACTAGCAGAAAAGAAAGTCTCGAGGGCATCCCAAGTCTCTTGAGATGTCTTGCATCCTCTAATATGTGGTAATAGAAAGTCAGAGATAGAGTTTAGAATGTATGACCTTGCTTGAGCATCCCTTGCGCACCAAAGTGTGAGCTTATATGTCTCCTCTTATGTAGGTCCTCCTTTGGATCTTGGAATAGGCATAGCTTCATCACTTGCTACAATTCCATAAAGATTTCTACCTTGCAAATAGGCCTCCATTCTGATTTGCTAAGCCGCGTAGTTGTGTGGATCAAGCTTCTGGATCATTGAGGGAAAGACATCACCCATCTTGACCTAGCTCCGATACCACTGAAAGAACTTGGCGAAGCTTGTAGAAGGTAGAAAAGTGCGTTTCGAAGCGACGAAGTTTGGTCAAGCCAACCGGCACAAGACTAGCCCTTGAACTTATGGAGACTCAAATAGACCTTATAGGCATATGATAAGTGCAAAGAAACACACTATTTACTTTGGAGCATCAAGGAGAATGAGTCGATACAAACAGATAGGTTCGCAGGTTGACTAGCTCAAAAAACTTACTATCTATGGAAGAGACAATGAACTTCAAATGCCCATAGCGACCAGCCTGATTACAATTAGGAAAAGTCCTTTTATGGGAGTGACCAGCCTGATTACATAGGGTTGAGTGTATGGAATGCACAAAAGTATAAGGAATAAGCAAAATATGCTATAGGAATGAATGCGACATTCATCGGTGGTACTTCCTATTTTTAAGGAATATGCTGAGATGGACCCCGAGACAGAAAAATTAATATTTCTCCCAATCTACTAAAATAAATTCTATGAAAAATTACAGGACTAAACTAGACACTTATACCTTTCCTATGAGCCATCTTGCACTCAAATTGAAGCTTTGGAAAGAGAGCAGTAGCCTCTGCAAGATTACTATTGGCGAAGAAGATGATGCAGAGAATTGAAGGAGCAAGACAATGATGGTCACAAGTGTATGTATATTGCTTCCATGTAATGTACAAGTGATTTCAAGTCCTTATATAGACTCTAGGAGTGTTCCACGACTTCTACAAGTGAAATTTGAATTCAAATGAAGGTGGAGATGGTTGTTGGAGGGAATCAATTCACTTTCCTACAATCTAGGAAAAGTGAAGATCTAGTTTGATCTACTTTTAGGTGATTGATTGCTTGATTGAATGCAACTTCAACCACCACAAATTCATGGGATTTGGGCTCTATCTTTCCACCTTTACATGTGTAAAGCTCAAGGCTTTTACAATGGTAAATGAACCATCAAAAATCTCTCAAAAAAATACAATTAATGAGCATATGAAAAAGAACTCTCCAATGGATATTCTTTCGATGTGATAGCCTTTGATGTGGATCAAATTCACCTCAAGCATAGTGTAAGCTTGATGTTCCAACAGCAGCAGATAAGTTGGCAAGCATAGGAGAAGAAATTCAAGAGGAGAAGATTGTAAGACAAGTATTCAATCGTATTAAAGTAGATGAAAAATGGGAGAGCTTCACATCTACCATGGACTTGTACATGGACATGCAGATTCCAGAACTTCCCACTCTCATGGGGCAACTATTTACCCATGAATCCAAGCTCAACAAGAATGGAGATTCATCAAGAGGTAATAGCTCTTCTACCCCATACACTGATAAAATTAAGTCCAAAGAGAAAGGGAAGAACAAGAAGGTTGAAGATGAAGGAACTACCTACCAAGCTAACTATACAAGGAGAGGTAGAACCTCAAGAGAAAGGGGCAGAGGATGTATGCAAGGTAGGGGGAGTCCTTATAAATCCTCACCATGTAATATTTATGGATTGTCAAATCATACTACAGATGAGTGTTATAGGAACTTCAAGAATCAGAGAGGTACAGGATATCAAAGAGGTGGATATACACAATCAAGAGGAAGAATCAATCACCATCAAGGATACAACAACAACTACAACAACAACTACAATAGCAACTACCAAGGAAGCTGCAAATCAAGGAAAAACTACAACAACTTCACAGAGGAGCAAGAAGATTCTCTTCTGATTATGAATATGACTTCAAAACCAGGTACAAATGATATCTCTTCTACATTGATTCAAGATGCTCAAACCATGTGGCAGGCAATGTAACTCTTCTCTCTAACCTTGAGGAACCAAAAGATAAACATCAGGTACAAATAGGTGATGACACCAAGCACTCAACGATTAAAGTAGGAAAGGTTAAGACCTTTGATGGAAATAAGAATCTGTAGGGTTCCATATGTACCTACAATTACCAACAATTTAATGAGTGTTGGACAAATTGTGGAAAAGGGTTTGGAGGTTAGATTCAACCAATATGGAGCATTTGTGGAGGATCCCCAACATGGATTCAAGAGAATTGCTAAAGGAGAAAAGATAGGTAGATTATTCACTTTTGAACTTGAGGATACAAGGAACATTGCCATTTATACACTACAACACATCGAGGGTATACCGAGGCTACTACCGACAAAATTGAACGGGCATAATTTTTCTGTGACGTCGGTGTTAGGGTGGGTATGGGCGTTGGAAAGATAATATCGGTATAGTCGCCGATATAAACGTCCGTATGAGCGTCGGTATAAGAACCGGTATGCACGCCGGTATTACCGAAGTTTATACCGATGCTCATATCGACGACTCTACTCGGCATACCAACCCTTATACCGACAATTCTGCTGGGCGTACTGATGCCTATACCAACGACCATATCTGCAAAAAATGTTTTTGGGCAGAGTGTGTTGTCTTTTGCTATAGCATGATGTTGTTTAGCAAAAGACAATACACTCTGCCCAACTCTAAACCGAGTAAATGTGTTATGTACTCTAATGACAAACAAAACATGATTTTATATGAGAAAAAAATGAACCATGAATCATGTACAAAAAGTTGTATATTCCATAAATGAAAGATGTACAAGAGTGTGACAAAGCACTTCCATATAGGAATCCAAACCAAAATTATGGTACATCATTGCCACATATGAGTGTAATACAAAATTGTGACAATGTGAAAAAGCACTTCCATATAGGAATCGAATACAAAATTATAGTACATCATTGCCACATGGGAGTGTAATACAAAATTGTGGCAAAGCATATACGAAAGGGGATCAAAACATTTACACCTGCAATCCTGCAACAAAAGATGTGTAAAATGAGACAAATTGACATGAAATTTATAAACAACAACTAAAACTATGAAACCAGGCTATAAGTTTACCTAATCATAGAATATTCTCCCATGAAATGATTGCACCTTGTCCCTCTAAATCTTGCAATAGTGCATTCAATCCATCACGAGATCCAAAAGATTCTTCGGCTCGTGTCAGAGGACAACCCACTGCCAACTCCTATAATAAATATGCAAAATGTTAGATGAACATACATGATGTGCTGAACATAAACAAATTTAAAAATTAACATGATACTTACAAATTGGTAGCGCATACTGTCATATCCACCGCTACCTAAATGCGATGTTCCAATCGTATCCAAACGTGTGGCGGTAGCATCTCTCTGTTGATGATATCGATCAGGAGTATGTTGCTGCTCATCCTAAATCGACTCCCACTCTTCAAAATCTAGCCACACAGGCTTCGGTAAGCCTGCTCTAAAAGCATCGCGAGCTTCCGACCGTCGATGAGACATCACCTCGCGTGCCATATGCTGAATCCACTCCGAACTCACAATAGGATTCCTAGGTGCTGGCCGGTACTCTTCATATATCAATTGTGTGATATTGTTTTTAGAATCGGTATCCTGTTCCCTCCATTTTAGCATTACAGAATGTCCGAATTATATGGAGCAAAGTTGCCGAATGCGCTGACGCATTGACTTCCCAGCTGCATCCATGACTGGAGGTCCATTACATATGTGATATATTTTGGAGTCGTCTTGGTCATGCGCTCCCCAAGGTGTACGTGGAGATCCCATCTGATCCAATGTAAAGATCCCATCTGATCCAATGTCAAGATTCCCATCTGATCCAATGTGTGTATGAATATGCATATGTGTGTATGCATATGCATTGTGTGTATGCATATGCATTTGCATTTGTGTATGCATATGCATATGTGTATGCATATGCATGTGTGTATGCATATGCATATGTGTATGCATATGCATATGTGTATGCATATGCATATGTGTATGCATATGCATATGTGTATGCATATGCATATGTGTATGCATATGCATATGCATTGTGTATGCATATGCATTGTGTATGCATATGCATGTGTGTATGCATATGCATGTGTGTATGCATATGCATGTGTGTATGCATATGCATGTGTGTATGCATATGCATGTGTGTATGCATATGCATGTGTGTACTTGTATGCATTTGCATATGTATGTGTATGCATATGCATGTGTATGTGTATGCATATGCATGTGTATATGCACATGCATATATGCATGCTTGTATGCATGCTTGTGTCTATGCATATGCATGCTTGTGTGTATGCATATGCATGTGTATGTGTATGCATATGCATGTGTATATGCATATGCATGTGTGTATGCATATACATGTGTGTATGCATATGCATGCTTGTATGCATATGCATGTGTATGTGTATGCATATGCATGTGTATATGCATATGCATGTGTGTATGTATATGCATTCTTGTGTGTATGCATATGCATGCTTGTATCCATATGCATGTATGCGTGTATGCATATGCATGCTTGTATGCATATGCATGCTTGTATGCATATGAATGCTTGTATGCATATGCATGTATGTGTGTGTGCATATGCATGCTTGTATGCATATGCATGTATCTATGTATGCATATGCATGCTTGTATGCATATGCATGCTTGTGTGTATGCATATGCATGCTTGTATGCATATGCATGCTTGTATGCATATGCATGCTTGTATGCATATGCATGCTTGTATGCATATACATGCTTGTATGCATATGCATGTATGATGTATGTGTGTATGCATATGCATGCTTGTATGCATATGAATGCTTGTATGCATATGCATGTATGTGTGTATGCATATGCATGTTTGTATGCATATGCATATGCATGCTTGTATGCATATGCATGCTTGTATGCATGCTTGTGTGTATGCATATGCATTCTTGTATGTGTATGCATATGCATGTTTGTATGCACATGCATGTTTGTATGCATATTCATGTGTGTATTCATATGCATGTTTGTATGCATATGCATGTGCATGTGTGTATGCATATGCATGTTTGTATGCATATGCATGTTTGTATGCATATGTATGTGTGTGTTTATACATATGTGAGTGTGTATGTATATGTATCTCTACCTCTCTCTCTTTCACTTTCTCTTTCACTCTCTCTCTCTCTCTATGTCAATCGAAAACAAAACAATCACTTACATCGATGTAATTGTTTGAATCAAGGTTGTCAAAATCCACTTGAAGTTCTCCTTTGTCGAATTTCCAAAGATTTGATCCCAAAATCTCTTGCAAAACTAAAGAGAGAAGATATTAGAAAAGTCAAAACATAAAGAAAGAAAAAAGAGAGCTACAATATGTGCGATCTACTTACCAAAACTGCAGATCTATAAAGATAGAGGTGTGCTTAGAGAGAGAGGGAGGGAGGGAGGGAGAGAGAGAAGAAGAGAGAGAGAGAGAGAGAGAGAGAGAGAGAATTGTTTGAATCAAGGTCGTCAAAATCCACATGAAGTTCTCCTTCGTCGAATTTCCTAAGATTTGATTCCAAAATCTCTTGCAAAACTAAAAAGAGAACTCCACTTGGAATCATTAGCTTACTAAGGTATTTAGATACCTCTAAAAGAAATTTTTCTAATTCCTATGGTAGTGGAAGCACTAAGCATAACAAGCAGCAGGTGTGTGAACAAAAATAGAAGGTTTTCATTAATCCTTCAACTTGGAAGTAGTTTTTTTTGGTTCAATCATTTCTCACATCATTTCCAAAGTACATAGGAACTTGTATAGTGTCATTTGAGATCTAAGAGGGCCCACAGTGCAACTCTGAAGCTACAAGGGGCTGGTACAAAGTAGGATCTCGAAGTAGCTACTCATTTCTTGGAGTGTCCATCCATCTTTCCCAACACAGAGGATTGTAAAGGTTGGCATGTAGATCTCTTGGTAGCAAGATAAACTATGTGAAGTACTTTCTTACTAAAAAAGAAATTTGGTATTCAATAAGAAGTTAGGCCCTTTGGAAGCTTTTACAGGAGACATATGAAATTATCTTTCTTATCCCCTCATCCCCAGTGAATAGTCGATAGTGAAATTCTTATTCCTTTTAGGGACTCCAAGCCCCCTACTACTCCGCACCCCTATTGAAAATCAAGCTCCAACATAGGAGCATATGAAACTCTTTCATTGATGAAACTTGGAGAAACATGATGCAAGAATCCAAACATGAGTATTCGTGTTGAAATTTGAATTTGAACACCCCTCATAACTCTCAAATCAATCACCTATCCCACTTAGGTATGATAGAGCCTACATTCTAAGAAAAGAGCTCCCTATCATTTAGGTAATCTTCTCAAAGTTATATAAAAATACCTTGTACTTTGAATTGATGTGGTCCCACATTTTTTATCACTGTGAGACTTGAATAATCTAGTAGACCCCTTGCTAAGTGAACAAAGTATATTTGAACATACCTATGAGGCCATTTATTCTTTAAACTACATATGCAAAGAGTACATTCTCCCATTACTAGTATTAGAGAATTTTGACAAACATAGAAATTGAAAGAGGACGAAAAGGAGTCATTGAAACACTCTGAAGAAGATTAATTGATGATTGGAGTTCAGGGACTCAACAAACTCAAGGGAAGTCTACTAGTGATGAAGCATGGAATCTTCCCCATCTCTTTTTGTACTTTTGAAGTACAAAAGTAAAGATCTTGATAGTCTTCACTCTCCCTGCACCAAGGCAGCGAAGTTAACTACATTACTATACATCATGTCAAAAAAAGTAGTTAGATTGAGAGGTTAGATAAAAACAACTATGAGCCATGTAAGTATAGAATGTTTGGATTTCTCATGGCCAAGCATTTATGGAGGCCTGTTGGTGGAATAGATGTCACACCTATATTGGGAGAGAGTCAAGCTCTTAATTAGTTGGGGATCTTCAAAGAATGGAATGAGAGCGATAAGGGAGTTAGTTTCATCTTATCTCAGCATATTAGCGGGCATATTTAGGATTTAGACATTTCAACAAAAGTCTAGGAAACCTTTAAGAGAATATACTCTATTTTGACAAAATATAGAAAGATTTAATTGAAAAATGAACTATATAACTTGAGAAAGCACCTAGAAGAAACTTCAATGACTATTTTTTGAATATCAAAGAAATAAGTGGTGCATTGGGATCTCTTGCCATGTCACCTCTATCCTCATCGTGAGGCACTTGCTGTTGCGATGTGCACGGCTTTGACTATTGCGATGGCCATATATCCACATACAATCATGAATGATGACGCCTCAAGCACTCACCATTGTGATGTTGAGGCATAACATCTTCCCAACAATTCTCAATAGCTCCGTGTTGAGGCACAGCTCTGTGCCCCACTATAATGTTGTGCACACGTGAAACTCTCCAATTAAAAGGAGCTCTGAAGCCACCGGAATGCGATGTGCACCAACTTCAGGCAGTCATGAAGTTGTCCTAAATTTTTGGATTATGCTAAACCTAAGGTTGATGTGTTGGAAGATCTTGTAAACCTCTCATTAATTGTTTTTGTGGCCCACCCCATTTCCAACATTTGGTTTCCAAGTATAATTGAAATACACCCTTAACAAGATGAGTGACTATAGACTTGAGAATTTAGATAAACTTGAGGGAATGTCTAACTATTCAATGTGGAGCTTTATGATGATGAATGTGTTAGTATCTATGGACTTATGGAATATTAGCAAAGGCACTTATCTAAGGCCAAGACAGTTTTGAGAAGATATTGCCTCATCTTCTAGAAGACATGTTGTTCCTATTTTTGCTCAACGAGAGGTTATTGATGAATACCTACCACTTCATCGTCATGAGTTTGTACTAGTACCAAATTACTTAATTTAGAAGAGCAATCAAAATGGAACTCAAGGGATATACAAGCACTTTCATATATTTTTATGGGAGTTAAGAGGCATATTATACCCCTAATCACATCATACACAACCTCTCATCAAGCTTGGTTGGATTTCAAGAATCTATATTAGAGAAGAAACCCTACTAGGGAAGCTCATCTAAGGAGACACCTAGCTGGCACAAGGATGAAAGTTGGTGAATTAGTTCAAACACATATTTTGAACCTTAATGATTTACAAGATCAATTACTCAATGTTGAGGTTAACATTTTCAAATGAAGAGATGGTAAGTACACTTCTAAACTCACTTGCATCTCCATATCGTTCTTTTGTTACTTCTTTATCTCTTTCTACAAGAGATAGAGAACTTTCATTTAAAGAACTATAGTTCTTGTTACTTCAAGATGAAGATCAAAAAAAGGGTTTGAGAGGGAATGATAAAGCCATGTTACCGTTGTTGAACGGAAAGCCAGTTCTCTAGCCCATCAATTCAGTCTAACCTTCATGCACCCAATTTTGTGGCCTAGGGGCCAAGTGGACCTCTTCTTTAGAATTGGGGTCCATTAAAACAAGTCCCAAAATTGGGCCTTAGGGCCCTTCCTTCCCAAGTTGTATACAAATGGACCTTCAGACTTTGTAATTTGGCCATGCAAGGTATCTTTATGGGATATAGGGAGTTACATGAATACCAAGCCCACCTTCATTTGAACCTTCAATTAATAAATAGGAAGTTAGGGAAATTTGGCCTCATGCCGAACTTGGTTAGAAAAACCAATGCAAAAAAGATGATTCTTGCAAAATCTTTGAGATGGGATGTCAGAACATATGAGATAGGAAGTGTGAGCATTTTTGTGCTCTTCAATGAGGTAAATATGAAGAAGCAATATGAGGAAGATATATAGTATCTTAATGCATCCGGAAATTTCTTTTACATGGGATAGCGAGTAAGTACTATACTGAATACTGGACTGGACTACGCACGCCTGGACTACTCTTTTGAAGAATCCGATACCCTATGGTTTTCATTGATCGATTACCATGAGAGTTATCGGATTTCCAGATACCTGGTGTCCAGGGATTTCCCCTTTTTTTTGAGCTCCTCGAAAAATGCAAAAAAGAAGATTAGGTTTGGAGAGGATTTGGGAGAATGCTTTTTTGTTTTCTAGTTATATCTAGAAATTGCGTTCTGACGCTATTTGAAGCAGAGTATTCGTCCATTCAATTCTTCAATCTAGTGCATTAGTTGATATGGAACACATCGATCTCGATTTTTAAACAATTTCTTTTAACTTTTGATAAATACTGAATGTGGATTAATTAACTTTTGATTAGGATGCTCTAATAAATACTGAACGTGGATTAATTTCGAAGTGTTGCAAGTACTTGATGTGTATATGTGAAAGAGGGAGATATAATGTATACTTCCCGTGAAGCATTTGTAATCCTCTCTCTCTCTCTCTCTCTCTCTCTCTCTCTCTCTCTCTCTCTCTCTCTCTCAATCGACATGTTCTAAACGGGCCTTCATGATATAGATTTGTATCTGCTTGAGCCGGCAAAGATATTCAACATATATTATATGTTGCAGTGAAGATGACCTATTTTGCTTTGCTTGATGGCAAATCGTCTGTTTACGTCATCGTTCCGTGTCAGCTTCTTCTGATGTTCTCATCAACTTTTGTATTCGACTGTGGAGAAGGCAATAATTATGTAATAACATGCGTCATTCGTGGTCCACTACAACTGAACGTCGTCAATGATATGAATCTAATTTGACGTTTTCAAGGCTGGAATATAGCACGAAGAGAGAGAGAGAGAGAGAGAGCATTTGCAATCTTTATTTCCACTGAAGCGTATATGAAATAATCATGATGTCCCTGGTCCAGCTACTCTCTATCAATTGACCCACGCTTAGCACGATTTCCTCAAGTCCGTATTCAAATGAATATCGGGCTCAGCTCAGGATTAGAAGATGTTTGAGATTCTGGAGTGCTGCGGATCCACACCTCAAGGGATGAGCTTCTCGAGTATAAGAAATACGTTACGGTGCACGTAACTCGACATAATGGGTGTTCAAGCTTCATTTAGATCTTTGCGACATATAAGAAAATCAATTGTTCATCTAGTCCAATTTATAGATTGGTCGTGGCGTTGCGAAGAACCGCCTTGATAGATGCTATGTTTCCACTCATCTGGAGGACTTCTTAGGACTTGGAGATATGATCCTTTGTTGTGACATTGCCCTCTTTGACCATTGCCCAATTTGGGTTTCTTTGCCAAGCCTATGAGGGGAACTGCAGCTCGTTGATTTCATACTGATACCTATCTTTTCCCACTATTCTCGGTTCACCATGATATTGGAAATATTTAGAATAGTGATTTCCAAGCTAGGGTCTCATTGTCTGACTGTGAGATTCGGGTCGAGCATCATATGAGGTTTACCCAATTGTGTTCAAGAGGGAGGACCAGAGGATAAGTTAAGAGACAAGGGAAAACCTCTTTAAAACACTCATAGATCGAGAGAAAGATACAAACAAATGCAAAGCTGAACTACAATCAGATCTAACAAAATGTAGAAGCAAGATTAGATATGAATAGAAGCTGAACATTCACCGTTTCCAAATGTTCTTTAATGACTGATGTGGATCGAATTTAGATAGCACAACTAGAAAAGTGAGCAATCATCTTCAGCGAAAGCAAAGTAGACACCATACTCCGATGATGACCAATATGTATGGTGCTTTGTACTTTGTTAAACTGGTCAAATTACAAAGTAGTGAATGAATAACAAGGGTGCATCTAAAGCATCCCTCACCAATTCACTGTTTTACAAGGTATGAGTTGGGCACATACATGTGAATTGGGTTGATTCTAGTTACTAGACCATTTCTTGACATGATTGGTGTGTGGACTTAGTAGTGAAGGCAAGATTATTATCCCTCACAAGCCTCTTAGAAATCTTGATTCATTTGAAATTTGATTTTTAAAACTAGAAGTTTGGTGGACCCAAACATCTAACTTGGATTTTTGTACAATGGAATACTATCAACCCAACATTTCTTGATTTTTTCATTTGTTTAGAGGACCACCTTGTCCTAATGGGTTTTAAAAACCCTATGTAAAATGTAGAAGAAAGTTTTCCATTTACTTATCGTAAACGTTACTTTAACTTGACTAAATAAAATTCAAAATAAAAATTGCCCAACTAAGGACGTTCGTCTCAAGAGACTCTAGCCAAAAGTTATTGAGAATTGTCAATCTCACGAGCAATTTCTAACTTCTCTGTTCTAGAGTGTATTGAACTCTAGAAAGTCATTAGAGTTATGCCAGATACGTGGATGAAAACTCAAATGAATAAGTCACAAGGACTTAACATCTTTTGAAGATTGAATGGATTTTTGTACAAAACATCTATGTGGGATGTTTAATTTATCTATCTGGTTCCAACTCACAAATCCTCCACTTTTGTGAAAAGAAGGAGATATCATATCTGACTGAAATCCAAAAGATTTCGAGATGACTCAAGACTTTACTACTCAAAGATCTATTTCAACAAGGTATGGAAGCATTTTGTCTATCTTTAAGCCAAATAGACTATATTCTCAACAATATTCTTGGAGTAAAGCTAAACATCATCCAACCACAAGATACTAGTGTGGTATGCAACATTAGTATGTGAACTCAATGAGCTTCTATTGATGATTTCTTTTTTTTACTCAAATATTTCTTTACATGAGACTAAGATCATGAATATGTTAATCTTTATGACTGCGTACTACGAATGCAATTCTAATGCATCCTTTTGAGTCAAAGGATGAATTTATCGTTTTTCACTAGAACTTGGTGCTTGACCTAGTCAATTTATTCCTTAGTTGAAAGGATCATTTCAATGTTTGAATTTGAGTTTGAATCCCCCCCCCATAACCTGCATTCTAGGAAAAGATCTCTCTATCATTTAGGGAATCTTTTAAATGTTATATAAATACACCTTTTACTTTGAATTGAGGATATCCCACATGTGTCAAGAATTTTAGGATTTGAATAAGCTAACAGATCCCTTCCTTGCTTGAGGATTTTCTTCATATGTTGAGTACCTTCATCTATCACTCACAAGCTTAGTTTCATAAGGAAGTTCTTATAGTCTAGTTTGTGTGTGCAAAAGCTTTTGGGTTCATTCCATAGGATCCTAGAGTATCATTGTTTTGAGAAAACGAAGGTATTTGTGAACATACATGTGAGACCATTTATGATACAAGCTGCATAGGGAAAATGTACATTTTCCCATCGCCCCCTACATACAAAATGAACTTTGAAATTCAAAGACAGAAACTTTGGTAGAAGTGGATCTACTAGGATGGCAATGACAAATTTGTTTATTTACTTTGTACCTACCACTAAGTGCTTGAACTTATGATCTCTTTTGGTTAGATTTTTGCATTTCTCTTAAAACTAGTTAACCATTTCTATAATTCCTTAGGAAATGCAGAAAGATTAGAAATATAAACTCTTTGAGATTTTATTTATCTTTGTTTTTCTCTTCCACTTTTTAAGCTTCATGTCTTGGAGTTCTTTCTATTTATCCATCTTACCGTATTGAAGTTCAGTTAATGACCTTTCCTTCGAAAAGCTCGATCCTTTTTGCATGGGGAGAGGATTGGTATGATCTTTTCTCGTCCTATAGTTATTCCCTTTCTTGGAAGGCCGTTTATACAAGTCAAAAAATAATCCAAGGCCTTAATCACTCATGCCCAATCTTTTTCCAATCAAGGTGAAGATGCCACAAGTGGTACTACTTTTTCTCGTTTAGTCAGGGAACTTCTAGTCAAGATATGGATTTGAACACGTGGTGATCCGTGGATATTTCTTTTCCAAATTTTATGAGATGTTTGAAGGGTGGATGAGTATTTTTAGACGATATTTGTAGTCAAGATATGGATTTGAACACGTGATCCGTGGATAATTCTTTTCCAAAGTTTAAATGTTTGAAGGTTACATGGGTGTTTTTAGACGATATTTATATTGGAAATAAGTGAAAATTTTCTATCAGGTTTTCCTTTGTGTACTTTTCATTTTATACACTCAAAAATTTGGTTATGTTGTGAATTTGTTTGAGTTTTCTTTAGCGTCACTTTCCAACCACGAAAAAGTTCTTGTGCATCTTTCCTTCTAGATTTTGCATAATTTCTCTTCTCTTATCATGTCTCACACTTGCCCAACATCCAACCATATTTCCTAGAAGAGTTTTCTAGCAAGCTATTATAAACCTAAACCTATGGCCAATGTGTTCCTTATCCGTGATGCATCACTTGCACCAAGAGGGATGTAACACAACTTGTGAGCCATGGAATTGGTCTAGATGCCCTACTCATGATTTCCTATGGGAGAACTCCTTTCATCTTTTGAATCAATAAATGCCAAAATCGCATATAATCGGAAACCAATTACTACCCCAACTTTGGTTCAACTAGATTTCTTCCTGGGGGCATTGGTTCTCGGAATAGGATCAAGTATTTCGAGTAAGATTACTTGCAATAGGAAGGAAATATAGTCTATCCTGAGTGTGCATAACCTCTTGGATTTAATGCATAGGAGGAACTGACGTATCTCTGAACATACTTGTGAGGCCTTTTGTTCCTTAAGCTGCAAATGCAGAGTGTAAATTCTCCCACTTTACGTGGTATTAGAGAATTCTCACAAACAACGCAATTCAAATAGGACGAAAATGAGCCATTCAAAGACTTGAAAGAAGATTAACCGATGATTGGAGTTCAAGGACACAACCAACTCAAGCGAAGCCTATTAGTGACGAAGCATGGAATCTACCCTATCTAATTTGGTAGTTTTGAAGTACAAAAGTAGAGATTTGGATACTCTTCACTGTTCTTGCACCAAGGCACCGAAGAGTACATTAGTGTACATCATGAAAGAAAAAACACTTATATTGAGAAGGTAGATTAACAAACCTATGAGACATGGAAGTTAAGAATGTCCAGCTTTCTTATGGGAAAGGGTTTATGGAGGCTTGTTAGTAGAAAAGATGTGAAGCCCATATTGGGAGAGACTCAGACTCCTTAGAAAAGATTTAATTGAAGAATAGAATCTATACCTGGAGAAAACACGTAGTGGAAACTTCAATGACTATTTTCTAAAGGTCAAAGAAATAAGGGGTGCATTGAGATCCATAGGTTTTCACATAGATGATGTTGAACTACTTTTATTTAAATGGTATGGGCCTAGGGATGATGAGAAGTTGAAGGCTTTGTGTTAGTCTCGAGATAAGATATTCAAGAGATTGTTGAATTAAACCCTAAAAGGGATAATTAGGAAGTAATCCTCAACCATAGCTTTTGGGCAAGTGGTTAGCCCATCATACTCCTAGTCCATAGGTTATGAGTTCAGAATGCAAGAGATAGATAACTATAACCACCACATGTTGGTGAGATGACTCTCCTCCCAACCTAATGCCTGTATATATAGCTTCTCGAATCAACCAAGACCAAAAATGTAACTAGAGTCCACAAGTGCATGTGCAATCTCCACCACTTTTTGTACCTTCCACTAGAGTCCATTAATGGTTGGTTTACTTTCCACTCAGGTTAAGGTTCACTGGACTTAATTTAACTCAGGTTGACTTGAGTAAGAGGGATCATGATATCCTTGGGTAAAAATCACTCCCCATGCTTCCAATGGGGATTTAACCCAAGACATCCTTCACAACCTTGAAATTTAAACACTAGGCTAAATGGATTACTTGTTTAAGATAGCAAATGAACTTTTGCTTAGGTCTATTCTCGAGTTCTTTGGCCCTTAAATCTATCTAAATTGAGAGGACCCTTAGATCATAAAATTTCTTTACTGTGACATTCTTCCTCCCTTGGGAACGATTTCCTCCTCAATAGTAAAGCTATATATAGTAACTATAGGTAAACCCCAAGCCTCATGTTCTATAACGGGAAGAAGATGTTTTATCTCTATGGTGGGACCCTTGCCCAAATGATTCAAAACACCATCTTTCTTTGTAATTGGATAGAGTGGTCGAAGTAGAAAGTAGTGAATGCATAATAAGGGTGGATCTAAAAGCATCCCTAGCAGATTCACTATTTTACCAGGTCAGAGTTGGGCATGAACATGTGAATTGGATGGATTCAAATTACTTGTCCATTTCTGATCCACATGCTAGTGATACTTATCCTAAAGTCTAAACATATCTTTATAGAGTACCTTTGCACTTCAATTCTTTTAAAAAAAAATTAAGTTTCAAGATTTACCTTGAACATGTTATTCTAGGTTAGGATTTGTTTAGATGATCATTTTACGATCTTTTACCTAGAAACTTGAAAACCTTTAGATAGAATATCCTTTCTTCTTTGCTATATTTTTTAAATAAAAACCAATTATAATTCCAAGTACTTTAATTTTAAAACATTCAAGTCCAAATGGTTATACATGACCAATTTTCACTCACAAGAGCTTTTCACTTCTTGTCTTTAGATTCCTTTCTTATTGAAGCTTTAAGTAGCTACCCTAGCTAGGACTTTTCAAGAATCTCTCTATTGGTTAAGGCTAAGCATCCATTCATGCTTTTTGGATTTTACCAAAATCCCTTCAAGGATAGGTAAACCTTACATTGTACCTTCCATAGACTTAATTACCACCATCATGGTTGTAGACTACATATTTGAAACATTTTACTCCATTCAAACTTGGAACATCTTACTCTTTTTTACTCTATTTAGACTTGGAACAACTTACTCTTTTGATACTTTCCATTGGATAAATGAAACTTGAGTGGAAAAATCTTAAAAGGAATTTGATTGCCAATACTTGGACAAACTTAAGAGTAGTTCCAATTGCAAGTTCTTGGACATGTTGCCAAGTTTGATGAAGTTTGGTTGACCTTGCGATAGGAATAAAGAACAAATCTTTACCTTGAAGATCTCTTCAACTATCAAAAGGGGCTTCCTTTCCTAGGGGATTTATAGATATCTTTCCATTAAATCATGTCCAATCATATGTAAATGCTATTTAGATTTCAAAGCTAAGAATCACATCAAAATTGATCCACCGACTAGCTCTCCAAATTTGTATGTGGGGGAGTGGTTAGGGTTTCCGTGCCCCGTCACTTCGCATCGGCCCATGAGTGGGAGGTAGTAGACCTTTGCTCGCTAACCTATCGTCCTGTTTTCCTCTCATTCATCATCATTGTGCCTGAATGAGAGTCGTGCTCTCCCCTTGAGGGGGGAGGGAAGATGGAAATGTATTTGCAAGCAGGAAGGCAACAAGTTATTATCGAAGATCTATCTATGTCACACGTTCCAGCTACTCAGCTGTTGTTGTAGGGAGATGAAGCTCCTATTTTTGTCTACTCTCATGACATGAACAAGAATTGTAACGATGTGTATTGTCTTCAACATGTATCTACTCCGGGTTTGTCTCTTCCTTTTACTGTCAAGAAAGTAAGTATCTCTCCCATTGCTACTACAGTGATTGTTAATACGGCTGCCCCAAGACCTAAATCTTTTGCGGACGTAGTGAGTAAGGGTTTAGGTCTTTTTTCAAAGAACGTCTTGTTTGGTCTGATAAACAAGTGATAAAGGAAAAACGCCTTTGGTCAGAACACCTAATTGTTTCTTTAAAGAAATGAGAACTCGTCTCCCAATGAGGGTTCCACACTCATTATTGACATAAGAGTGTACTCGGATTGGAAAAAGCATTTGGCTGAAAGAGTGATCATTGGACTATGCCAGGGCCCTAGGCCCCCACTAGACATGCTTAAACAATGGATTAAAACTAATTGCGAATCAAGAGGGCTTTTTGCTTGTCAGGTTTAGTACTTTCCTAATGGGTTCTTCCTATTCTTTTTTGACGATGCCATTAGTGCCCTTAGGATCATTATAGAAGGTCAATGGATATTCATGTCCACACCTATCTCGTTCTATAATGGTATGCAGGTTTTAATCTGAGGGGTCCAAAGCCCTCAAAAGTTCCTATGTGGGTTGAATTGCCAGACCTCCGAGTTGATTTTTTTGCTTGGATTGAAGGTTTATGTTCCCTAATTGGGAAGGTGCTTGGATAGAGACCTAGGGGGAACTTCAACCCAAGGTGGAACCCATAGGTTCTATTTGAAATGGAAATTAACAATCCTATTAAAACATCCTTGAAAATAAACGACTTTGACGATAACTGTTTGCATGAATAGAAAGTGATCTATAAAAATTTTCCCAATGCATGCTTTAAGTGTAATAAGCATACATTGGATAAGGGATTGCCCCTTGTTGAACGAGACTCAAATCCGTGATGGTAAGGAGTTGGATGATCCTCCTCCAACCACATGCTTGGTCCCTCGAGAAACCGGTTGGTAAACAAACTAAAAAAAGGATAGAAACTGAGTAAATAGTTATGATGTGTTGTTGGAAGGGATTTCTAACCCTCTTACTGATTCATGTAATACGATGGTTGGGAGGATGGACTCCCTATCCCAGTCCAAAAACACTACTATCCTAGAGGATGTAAATAACGTCCATACTGTTTGTGGTTCTGATCAAATCAATAATGGCTCAGAAGAAGGGTGGATTATGGTGCAGAACAGGAAAAAAATTCCTCACCCCACTCCCAAGGATGCTCACCAATATGGATTGCAAAAAAATTTAGGTGATAACTTACCTGTACCTTCTGATGACCGCAAGTTTGTGGTTGAACTAATAAAGTTGATGAGGCTAAAAATCATGGTCTATAGAATAGTGGTTTTGAAGTAGAGGATCATTCTTCTTGTCAAACGGAAAACTCTGCCCCTTTGGGACAACAGGTTTGTAGGGCAAAAAAAGGAATCATGAGTTAAAAACAAAGGAGAGGATATAATAAAGAACTCTCTAGCAGTGAATAAGTTTACAAAAAACATTAAGAAATAATGTTTGTCTTTTATTTAGCTTTGTCTAATTTTTTCACCTTTATCATGAATAACATTAACATTCTATCATTGAATGTCAAAGGCATCAGAAACATTGTTAAAGCCAAATGTGTTAGCTAGTGGATGCAAGATGTGTCTTATTTGCCTAATATCATTTGCCTTCAAGAAATAAAGCTAGTTGGGTCTAGATTCCCTATTTACTTGAACTATGATAATCATCACTAGTCCTACACGGATCGCCCCCATGGTAGGGGGGTGCAACCTTAGGAATGCCTAAACCCCTCATTCCTTTCATTGTTGACAAAATAAATAGTAGATGGCACCAATGGACTGGTGTCACCCTTGGAAAACCTTATGAGTGTACCATCATAAGTGTGTATGCTTCTAATTGTTCTAGTTAGAGGACTAAATACTGTGAAGAGCTTAAGAGTCTTAAAGCCCCAATCATCCTGGTGGGAGACTTCAATATGGTCACCACCATTAGGGATAGACATGACAAGAAGGGGAACTCTATCTCGAGTCTTGAATTGCAGACCTGGATTAGGCTCTCCCACATTCGCTTCACGTGGAGCAATAAGCAGAAGTCCCCCCACTTTTGTGCAACTAGATTGGACCACGCCTATCGTAATATTCACTACCTACAACAATTGAGTAATACCAATTGGGAGATGGATCAAATCCTTTTGCTCAATTTCACTCAGTTTTCTCGGTCGAGGCCATTCCCATGTGCTTTTGGCATTGTTTTGGATGGTTTATGGTGTTTAGAATCTCCCCGGACCAACCGGACATTTACAATTTTTGTTTGGGCCTGGCGAGGATTCAAAATCAACAACCTAAAGCTTCAAGCAGCACTTGGATTTCGCTTTTGCAGCTTTACTTTGTAACAGGGAAGTGCTCTTGTGATATATTTCTCTTCTTCTTGCATATTTGAACTTTACTTCCATTCATTTTCGTACACTCTAGTTAGCACACGGGGGAAGGGTAATAAAAAATGGAATCTAAAGGCAAACAAGTAGTTGAAAACACTTCTCCATCTAAAGAGCAACTAGAGGATCTTGATTCTAGAATGGAAGAAGTAGAATTAGGGCAAGAAATAGAAGAGAACCTAGAAGAAAAAGAGCCTTCACAGGAAGAATATACATATGAGGAACTTATAGATGAATTTGTCACAAGTGACCAATTCATAGACTTGAAAGAGCAAACCCTTAAATTAGAGAAAGATCTTGGTAGCATCACATCTCTAATACAGCACCTTAAGTCTCAAATGATCTCACTTGAGACTAGTGTCACCTCTTTCCTAGCTAGGAAGGAAAGAGAGACCCCTCCTATTCCGCTTGTGCTCACTAGGAAAGATACTTCTCTTCCTAGTAAGCACAAAGGAGAGAGCTCTAGGGAAGCTCCCCTCCTGAAAGACTTAAAGCCACCTACCTTTACGGGGGACTACGGAGACAAGAATAAGGATGCAATCTACACTTTTTTATGATTTTCATCAATTGAAGGGCACCCCACTTGAGTATCATGTGCTAGAGGCGAGTCTCTCTCTCGGCCCGTGTGCTTTTAAGTGGTGGATGAGTCTTAAGGAGCCGAACTCTATCTCTACTGATTGGACTTAGTTTGAGACTCTTTTCCTAAAAGAGTTTCTTCCTGAGAATGAGGAGGAGAGGAATTGGGATGAGTGGGATAGGATTACTCAGAGAGGTAGGCCTCTTTCAGTCTATCTATCTCACTATAGAGAGATCCTTTTGAAACTTAAGGGATTAGATGATTTCCAAAAGACCAGAGGGTTTGTTAGGGGCTTAGACAAAGCCATAAAGAGGGAAGTCAGAAGGAATGTGCCTAAGACGTTTGAGGAGGTGATCAAATACGCACAGATATATGAGGACCATAACCGTCCTTAGTATACTCCTATGGAGACCGATCAGCCCCTCAAGCCTCTTAGTACGACTAAATTTAAAAAGAAGTTGCCTTTTGGGAAAAAAAAACTTTTTATTAAAAAACAAAGATCACAAGGGCTTAGATTATCCACAGATAAGTTTGAGAGGGCCAAAAGATAGTGTTGAGAGTTCCATGCTCCACTCTTTTGTCCAAAGCTAGCTTCATTCTCAAGCAAGTTCACTTATCCCACATGCAAGGGAATTCTCCCAAACTCCATATAAGCAAGGCCTCCCTTCACTCCACATAAGCCATTCCACTCTAGCTCATTGCCAAGAGTGAACTTCCACTCCTCATGGAGTCACCATGCTCATAGAGCATCTCATGTAAGTCATTTCCATTTCTATTTTAACTCATTCATCATGTTTTGTTATCTTTTGTTCCTTCCTCCTTAGCTTGTTATATTTGTGAATGTGAGTAGAGTGGGAGTAGTTCATTTTCATTTCAACAGAGAGAACCTGTGTTTTAGGTGCCTGTCTCCTAGCCATTCATAGTGGAACTGTCCACTCAAGAAGGGGGAAGAAAAGAAGAAGGGACTAGAGTCTAGTATGGCCCCCGAAAAGGGCAAAAAGGCGGTCCACCTAGTGCAGACCCTTCCTATTCATGGCAACTCTAGCTGCAAGGGAGTGGAGGTGATGCATGAGGATATAGAGCACACCTGTTGTTTAACTTAGTCATTGCAGTCACCGCAGTTTGGACCACATGACCTAATTAAATTGCATGGCAGTGTATATGGGACCAGGGTGCGGGTCATGATAGATGACTCGACTACTCATAATTTTATAAACTATGCTTTGGTCAAGAAATTGAGTATACAGATTATATTGACTTCCAAATTATGAATATGGAGAGGACATATCTAGTTTTAGGAAGAGACTAGCTATGGGGGTTGGGAAACACACTTAAACGCAGCTATCAACTCAACAATAAATGGAAAGTCAATTGGAAGCCTGAAGGATGGTGTCACAGATTCCTTTGTATTTGGATTTTTCCTTATAACATCAAACACTATGTCTTTCTCTGGCTTATCCTGCACAATGCAGTATGGTGTGGCAGCAAAGACAATAAATACAATATTAATACTGGTGTATGTAAATTTTGTGACAAAGTGGAGGATGTCCCCCATCTCTTTCTCAATTGCAGGCATGTTCAAACCTATTGACAAGCTCTTCATCCTTTCTATCTGAAGCACCATATTACTCTTGATTACACTAACAAATTTGACTTTGTGCTGTGGAATATATGGAGATCTCACATCCTCTGGCACATCTAGAGAAGCAGGAATAAAGCTTCTTTCAACAACACAATCTCTAGATCTTTTTTGGTCTCTTGCTACAAGAGCCTCAATAGAATTGGGTAACAGTGTAGAGCCTCTATGTCAAATGCCCCTACTGCTAATTTCTCTCTAAGAAGGCATCTGTTTGATAATGCTCCCCAGAAATGGAGAAGCACACTCTTGACACTGTACTCACCCACTAGATTGGACATGGTTGTACTGTGTAGCTAATTATGTTCTTATGGCCTATCTGTTCTCACCCCTAATGTGTTACTCTCTGATTGGCCTTGTGTTGGCCTCATTAAGCCTTGTGGTGGGGGCATCGCTGCCCTTTGTACATATTTGCATGCCTTTATTAATATACTTCTTGTCTCTTCAAAAAAAAATTGATCCACCACTATTATATATCAATAACTGGAATTCAAGTACCTCTACTGGTGGTTTGGGACTTCTCGTGAACTAATTAGTCTCTAACTAACTTGAAGAATTCCATTCTCATTACTAGGTAGAAATTTATTCCTCCAAATAATTGGGAAGGATATTTAGAAGGAGTTCTAGAATTTCAAGTTTCAGAAGTTTTATTGCTTTACTTCTGTTCATTTCCTGAGGATCAAGCTAAAGAATAAATATTATTTAGGATATAGTTTCTCATTTATGTGATATGTATTCTTGTTCTTGAGTTTGAGATAAAACTTATTGTCATTGCTCAATCTTTCAATGTTACTAGAGCACTTTAAACATATTGCAACAATCTGCTATGGTGGCATAGTTTAAAGTACAAGCGTCTTACAATGATTGAACCAATGGACAATAATTTTACTATGAACATATGTTTGTCTTATTTTTAAGAACTTGTCTTATTTCCTAAATATTGCTTGACTAGGGTTTCTTTTTCCGTCATAAATAGTTGAAATACAACCACTAAATACCTATGTAACCATTCTAAAAGGAAGAGTCTAGTCAAAATTTCCATGTTTTCTTACCAAGATGCATCATTATCCGAGATGCAATCTTGGAACCTAATATCCATCTATTGAACGTCAAATTTCAATTGATGCCAAGGTTCAATCTTTGGTTTCCATTCAGTTGTTGGGACACACTCAAGTGAAAACTTGAGAAAAGTTCCATGGTATTCTTGGCACTTTGCATCCTTACAAGGGCTGCAACTTATGGAACATAACTGTTATCAATTGAACTTTGAAAGTTCAATTTATGTTAAGCTCCTTGAGATAGAATCAAGTGAAGCTATTCACTTAAATGTGCTCAAGGAATAAGCATATATAAAGTTATAAACTTGATTTTATGACTCTCTTAGTATCTCATGAGCTTAGAGTCATCATAAGCTTATACGTTTGAATAGTCATATTTCCTTGCTCATGAAAAAAGAATGCTTGGCTTTCTTATGCCTTTTTTTATTAAGCAATATTTCAAACATAATTAATGAAACTCAACATTAAGTATTGGATGCCTAAGTATCGTGTAGGGAGAGAATGGATCGCTTACTTGAGTTGCAAAGTAGCTAGTAACTTTGCAATTAACTATTTTTAAGTTTCCCCATAGGTCTAACTTAGACTTGAAAAAGTACATTAAATACTAGGAAAGTACCTTCATTCTTCACCTTAGCAAATAATCATGAGCTCTCATATGCAAAATGCATGTGCTTGCATGCAAATGCATGGATGTGAATGCATCCTTTTCTTTTCATGCCCTAAACCAATCAAGCAATTCTTGAGCTTGCAATGCATGCATGTCATGTATCCATGCACAAACATACTATATTAGCTTCCTTTAAAAGATATAAACAAGCAAGTGCACAAGCTTGAGTGCACCAATTATCTTTTCAGACAAGAAGGTGGTTTGTGTGTTTGAAAACATACTTTTGAAAATTGAAATGCACCAACAACCATTCATTTTTGTGCATGAAATCATGTTTCCATGTTATGCACCAAGTTCTTATAATGCTTCTCCTGTTTGATATGATAAGCTAGTCTCATAACCTTGGAATAGATTTAAATGTAATCTATTAAAATCTTTGCCCTACTTCAACTCTTTCTTAAGATGAAAAGCAAGGTAATGAAAAAAAGATCAAACATGAATTGAGGAAATCATCAATTGGAAAATACTTAGCTCTAACTCAAGCTTCATCCTTCCACTGTTCCTTGGAGGGAGCAATTCTCCATCATTTGATCCTCATCCAAGCATCTCCAATGGTGGTGAATATTTGGACAATCAAATATCCTCTCCTCCATGAGAGTGCTCCACAATGTGCTACTTGCTCTTATCTTCCTTTTTGGCTAAATTGTAGCTTGACTCCCATCAGATCATGAGTTTGAAACCAAGATTGCTTGATGGATAATGCACCCTTTTTCAAAGTCAATGCCATGGATTGAGCATGAGTTTGAATCTCCAAATCCACTAGTGACAAGTTTGGGAAGATCTTAGCATATATATGTTAAAGTTGTGGCTAGATAATTGCTCTATGATTGTGTTGGCCATAGTTCAAATCGACCTACCACACACACTATGATCCTTTTCTCGTAGTGCCAAAACGATAAGGTTTGGCTTTGTTGATATATTTAGGTAGTGATGTGTGTGAACACACTAGGACCGCCGCGGCACTTTTTTCCCTATTTAGGAGGTTTTCTTTCCCCCAGCTTGTATATATGCCTATTGCCCTAATGGGCTACTTATCTTTGTACATTATCTAGTAATACATTCAATATTGTGTGTTTGTGCTCCAAGCTTCTTCTTCTTCCTTGTGTCGTTCGCGTGCTTCCGCAGATGTCTAACTCCAACAATTGGTATCAGAGCAGGTCGTCGCTTCATCTAGGGTGCCGTCGACACTCCTCTGTTTTGTTAAGTGCGGGTCTTGCTGTCAGAGATGCGTTTAAACATATATTGGGTTCTTGGGAGTGGAAGGGGTTTGTTAAATAGAGGCCCTATACTTGATTTTCCCAAATCAACTCACTTACATGATCGTAATCTAACATTAAAAATCTTTGTCAATACAACTTACTTATCAAGTCTCTGGTTACACTCTTACAATCTTACTATCGATAATCAGACTCTTCCAAAATCTACCGATTACAATCCAGTTGATGTGTTCTCAACAGACAGCAGCGAAACTATCATTACCGTAATACAGAATCACTTGGTCTAACTTAAGAGCTCATCCAAACACTATTACTATAAACAACAGAGACAATAACAATAACTCAATCTGTACCGTATAGATACAGATAATCAAACAGAATAGAAAGACACAGAATAACTCAGAGTTCTCAAACACACCACGGAAACTACACAGACATCATCAACCACACGAACAGTCTGGTGACTCCTCTAAGTGTCATCGAAGCGACTTTTTTCATTGATTTATATAAAGGTTACAACATCAATCAAGGTTACAACATTTACGCAACGATCTTTCGGTTCGTTAAGAGTTAGATTTTACAATTGCCAATCCGGCGGCTTACACTTTCCAGTCTCAGAATCGCACGAATTTTGGTGAGCATACTCAGCGTGTTTCGGAGATCAAAACTGCTTCACTCAGTGGTGCCGAAATCGCAATCTGAGCTCGTTTCGGCCTCCGAATGCACTATCGCAATGCTTGTGTAGGCTATTTTGTCTTTTTGTGCCAAAGATATATACGAGTTTTTGTTCGCCAGTTTAAGCGTCTCGAAGTCTGCTACAAGTCTAGCAGAAATCGTCTAGGTAGTTCTATTCAACTTTTTGAGATACACTCAATTTTATGCATCAAGGTATTTTAGTCACCGGCCATGGCTGAAAGTAGTGATGTATTCTGTATGTTGGCTGTTGAGGATAAGTTGGATGGTACCAACTACCCATTCTGGGCTTATATGATGTGACATGTATTGATTGAAAAAGTATTGTGGAACATTGTGCAGGGTGTTGAAAGACGTCCTGTTACACCTCTGACTACAGGTACTGCAAATACAGGTGCTTGAGCTCATGAAGATGGTGTTGAAGATGATATTCCATGGATTCATGTTCGTGTTGCTGTTTCTGCTGCACCTACTGCAGAGCAGATTTGCTGGGATGGCAGAGATGCCCACACACATGCATTGATAGCTTTGTCTGTCAAACATGCCATTATCCCTCATATTGGCTCTTGCAGAACACCTAAGGATGCTTGAGATACACTTACTACATTGTACCAAGCTAGGAATGAGGCTCGTGTTGCTTACCTCCGACAACAGTTGGAGAGTGAGCACATGAATGAAGGTGATTCTATGGAAAGTTTCCTAACAAAGATCAAAGACTTGAAGGAATAGTTGATTTCTCTTGATGAGGTTATACCAGATAGCTCACTTGTGCAGACCGTTCTGAATGGTCTTCCTGATTCATATCAGAGTTTTGCTTCTACTCTTTGGTTGATGATGAAAGGAAATCCAAATGCCTTATCATTTGAGGATTTAGTCTCTGTTCTGTTTCAAGAACATCAATCCAAGCAAAATAGGTCCATTATGCGAGTTGGAGATCAAGCTTTCCTAGCTAGTCAGAAGGGCAAAGGAAAATGGAGCTCTTCAACTAGTAAGCAGAAATCTGCTAATTCTGCATATTCAAAGAAGGAAGATAAAGAGGAGAAGAAATCAGAAAAACAGAAATTGTTTTGTAAGTAATGTAAAGGGAATGATCATATCATAAAGAACTATCCAAAACTGGCTACTAAAGAGGCAAAGAAGAAAGAGGCTAGAATGGTTGTTGCAGAGGCCTCTACACCAAAAACAGAGTATGCAAATCTTGTGCAAGAAGAAGAATAGGCGTTTACTACTGTCTACAGTTTTGACCTATCTTCTCATGAGCAGTGCATGTCTGCAGTAGACTCAGATGTTTGGTATTTCGATAGTGAGGCGACCAAACATATTACCTCGCAGCACAGTTTCTTCTCTTCACTCGAGCTTGCCCCTATAGGGAATACTCTTACATGCACCAACAACTCCTCTTATCCTGTTATGGGAGTTGGTAAGATCATTTTGACTACTGCTGATGGTAGATCTTTCACTTTTTCAGATGCTTTATTTGTGCCAGGGATTGAAAAGAACCTGTTATCAGTTTTTGCATTAGCCAAGATTGGCTTGGTTGTGAAATTTGCTGATGACAGGTGTACAGTTCATGATCTGTCAAATGGCGATGTGATTATTGCTTTTGGCATTTTTTGTCATGGGCTGTATAAGCTCATAGACTATGAAAGATCCGTAAATGATTTGGCATGTGCAGTAAATGATTCTCAGGCTATGTCAGATGCAAAGCTTTGGCATGCACACTTTGGTCATCTCAATTTTGCTAGTTTGCTACGCCTACAGAAATCTGAAATGGTGTCCTCATTGCCCAAACTTGAGGCACTTGGAAAACATGTTTGTGAAGGCTATATTTTGGGCAAAATGCAGTGCTCATCCTTTCCAAAAGATGGTTCAGTTCGGGCTACTCAGAAATTGCAGCTTGTACATAGTGATGTATGTGGTCCTATGCAGACACCTTTTGGAAATTATCTTTACTTCGTGACTTTCATTAATGATTTTTCCAGGCATGCATGGGTATATCCATTGAAGGCAAAGTCCGAAGTGTTCATGTGCTTTAAATAGTTTTTTGTTTTGGCTGAAAATTTGTCAGCATGTAAAATGGGCACCCTCCGTTCTGATCGAGGGGGGGAATATATGTCTTCTGATTTTAATGCATTTTTGGCTAAACGTGGGATAAAACACTAGTGTACAGTGCCGTATACACCTCAACAGAATGGAGTTTCTAAAGGAAAGAACAGGTCCCTCATGGAGATGGCGAGATGCATGATCAAAAGTCAGGCTTTACCACATAGTTTCTGGCTTGACGCTATCATGTGTGTAGCATATGTATTGAACAGGTGTTCCACTAAAGTGCTGCAGTATATCAATCCATATGAGACTTGGCATGACCGCAAGCCATCTGTTGCTCATCTGCGTGTTTTTGGTTGTTTGGCATATGCACTAGTGCTTGAACAACATTGCAGAAAATTGGATGATAAGGCAGTAAAATGTATTTTTATTGGGTACAATTCTGAAAGTAAAGGCTATCGTCTGTATCATCCATAGACTAAACACATTCTGGTTAGCTGTGATGTTGTCTTTGTGGAACATGCTATTCAGCCATTGCTTTCATGTACTAAGGAGACATCTGTTAGCTCCAAAGACATGCATGATACTTTGATGCCTCTTTTTACAGGTGGATAGTCTAGTGTTGGTCCTAATGAGGCAACTTCTTAGCCTTTGCAGGTTTCATATGATGATGTAGATCATTCCATTTCTGATGCAAATCTACATGATGCACTTGTTGATAAGAGAGCTGATGTTGAGCCGGCAAAAACTATGCCAAAAAGGCTGGTGCAGACTTTGTGTGACAGCAAATTAGATGCACCTTTGTCATATCGTACTTGTTCAAGCTCTCATAGTGCCTCCTTTGCATCAGATTGCTATGCTATGGCTGTGTCTAGTCCCTGTGATGAGAATAAGCCTATATCTTTTCATGAAGCACATAATTCAGGAAATTGGATGGCTGCTATGCCATCTGAATATGATGCTATAATGAAGAATGGTACATTGTCTTTATGTGACTTGCCTCCTGGCAAGAAGGCCATTGGCACTAAGTGGGTATACAAGCTGAAGGGTAAACCTGATGGTACAGTTGACAGGTATAAGGCTAGGATTGTTGCAAAGGGTTATGCATAGGAAAGAGGCATTGATTTTGATGAGACCTTTGCACCTACATGTCGTATGACTACTGTTCGGAGTATTTGTGCACTTGCAACCCATCATGGTTGGAATGTACATCATTTGGACATTAAAACAACATTTCTGAATGGTGACTTGCATGAAGAAGTGTATGTTTTTCAGCCCCGTGGCTTTGTGCAGAAAGGGCATGAAAACCGGGTGTGCAGGTTAAAGAAGGCATTATATGGTTTAAAGCAAGCACCACGTGCTTGGTATGAGAAGATACATGCCTATTTGGTTGCACATGGTTTCGAGAACAGTCCAACTAAAAGCACCTTATATGTTAAGCATGCTAATGATGTGCTTCTGATCATTGTTGTCTATGTTGATGACATGCTGCTCACTAGTCCTATTGAGAAGCATATTGCTGATTTCAAGGCTGATTTGCATGCCTCATTTGAGATGTCTCATTTGGGGCATTTGCATCACTATTTGGGCATTCAGTTTATGCAAGTTGATGGTGGAATGACTTTGTGTCAAACGAAATATATTGACATATTATTGCAGCATTTTGGCCTTGAAGATTTTAAGCCTATTGCCACTCCTATGGAGACAGGTTTATGATTGAGTCTTCATGATGCTGGAGATGCATTTGATGTTGTTCTCTATCAGGAGGCTGTTGGATGCTTGATTTACTTATGCATTACTCGACTAGATATTTAGTTTGTTGTCTCACAGATGAGCAGGTTTATGCATTTCCCAGGAGTCATGCATTGGAAGGCGGTTAAGTGCATCTTTCGCTACTTGAGTGGTACTCGGCTACTTGGGTTGTTTTATCCCAAGGGGGGATCACTACCGCCAGATTTGCATGCTTTTTCTGACTCAGATTGGGCTGGTTGTTATGACACTCGTGTTTCCACCAGTGGTTTTTGCTTCATGCTTGGTAGCTCATGTATATCTTTGTTGAGCAAGAAGCAGCCTACTGTGGCCACTTCCAGTTGTGAGGCTGAGTATAGGGCAGCTTTCACAGTGACTGTTGAGTGTGTGTGGCTCAGACGCCTTGTGGGTGATTTGGGTGTTGGTCAGTCTTCTGCCACCACCATCTTCACTAACAGTTTGAGCGCATTGGTAGTTGCGAGGAACCCTGTGTTCCATGCTCGCACTAAGCACATTGAGGTGCATTATCACTATGTCAGGGAGAGGTTCTCTGCTGGGGAGATTAGCTTGGCATATGTGCCCACACAGGAGAGCATTGCAGACCTTTTCATGAAGGCTTTGCCTAGGGAGAAGTTTGAAGCTTTCCGCAAAGCTTTGGGCTCACTTCCTTTTGTGGAGTGATTTCCACATAGCTTGGCACTTCCTTATACATGAGTGCCAGCTCCTCGTTCACCGCATCACTCCCAGGGGGTATTTGTTGATATATTTAGGTAGTGATGTGTGTGAACACACTAGGACCGCCAGGGCAATTTTTTCCCTCTTTAGGAGGTTTTTTTCTCGCGGCTTGTATATACGCCTATTGCCCTAATGGGCTACTTATCTTTGTACATTCTCTAGTAATACATTCAGTATTGTGTGTTTGTGCTCCAAGCTTCTTCTTCTTCCTTGTGTTGCTCGCGTCATTCCGCAGACATCTAACTCCAACAGGCTTAATTATAAATTATATAAGTACTAATGTTGATCTTGTGGTAAGAAAAAATCTCTAGAGTATAAAGAGTGTGAGTTCGATACTCATGTTTGACATGCTTCTATTTCACCATTCTTCTTTTTGTTTGATGGTGTCAACTTTTGCTTTTAGCACTTATGTTTTCCTTACAAATACATAACAAATGGATCAAATATGGCATCAACAACTATTATGGATAATACGGCTTTGGATCCCACTTGACATAGGTACCCAATGGACTTTTCTTCTTAGAGCATGGAACAAAGGAGCAGTGTTGTAGATATAGTTGAAAAGATGTAGTTTCTGTTTTTGTGCTAGAATAGGTGTTGGGCATCCATAGGTCTTTGGTTCAATTTGCATGAACTACAACTACGATGATGTTGGAAAATCTTTTCCTTTCTTCTTGATTCTGCTCGAGTCTGAAGAGAAATAGACTAATTTTTTTTGGAATCTAAACAAAGAGGGAAAAGAATGTTCCTATCAAGAACACGTTGGGAAAAATGGCTATGTGAAGAAACTAATCTCCTTCTATGAGTTGATGTATTTGCCTCGATACCTCATCTCCTTGAGGACTATGAGGAAGAGAAGCCCTAAGATGATTTCTATTGAAGCTTGCATGAGGAAGATGAGGAGGATGATGAAGTCTCATCAAGGTCTTCGTGGAAGCTCAACATTGAGCTCTGATACGAATGCAAGAGACTAATAATTATGACCACCATGTGCTAGAGAGATGATTGTTCTCCCAACCTTATGCCTATATATGTAACTAATCGAATCAAGGTGGACCACAAATGTAACAAGATTCAACAAGTGCATGTGAAATCTCCACCATTCCTTTAGTACCTTACACTAGTCTCCACTAGTGGTTAGTGTACTCGCCACTCGAGAGTTGTCACTGTGGATTTAAGTTAACTCACATTAACTTGAGTAAGAAGGCTATAGAGATCCTTGGGAAAAACTTAGTTCCCATGCTCACCATGGGAATTGAACTCGATACCTCTTCCTTGAAAACCTTGAGACTCAACCACTAGGTTAAGTGGATTATTTTTTAAGAAAACAAATGAGTTTATGCTTAATTTTTGTCACTCATATGTTTGGCCATACATATGAGTGACAAAATGGTCTGCAATTTTAGATCTCTCTAAGGTAACCAGATTCTTAGATCATAGAGTTACTTTATTACACTTTGATCATGTCTATATATGCATAAGATAATATTCGCAACTTTGAGCAACTAATGGCCTTCATAGTCACTAAGGAAATGAAGAATGGAGCCACAAAGGAAAAGAGCAATGAAGCCCAAGAATTTAATGCAAGTAAAGGAATAGATAGAGGAAGAAATCAAGGCAAAGGAACAAAAACACAAGGAAAAGGATAAAATGTAGAATCTCATCAAGAACAAGGAAACATGTTCTCTTCGTCAGTAAGAAGATGCAAGTTTTGAGGAAGAGCAAGAAAGTACAATCAATCTTGAGATAACAATGTTTAAAAGAATGCCTCATATGTGCAGGCAAGTATGGCCATTACGGAAGGGATTTCTATCAGGTGGACAAGAGTAATTGATCATCCAACGGCCAAGGTAAATATTCATCTACTGCAAATGAGAATGAAAGTATGTTATCTAGAATGGAGATGGGTGACTACAAAACACAAGGGTCAAGCACATGTTACATTAATAGTGGATGTAGCAACGATAGGAGTTGAAACAAGGGCTTCTTCTCAAATATGTAGATATCATCCACCAAAGCACATGTGAAGACAGGTGATGATAGTCCCCATGCCATCAAACATATAGGGGATGTTATGTTGGATGGTTCTCAAAACGCCTAGTTTGAATATGTTCCCACAATCACAAAGAACCTTGTCTTTGTGGGCAAAATGGTGAAGAGAGGTTTGTAGGCCGAACTTAACTAGAATGGATGCTTTGAGGAAATCCCTAAGGAAGGGTATAGATTGGTAACCAACGGTAGAAATGAAGGAAGGCTACTCACATTGTATGTGAAGCAAACTTCAAACATACTACCTAATTCACATATGGAAGTACAAAGGTAGCCGAACTGGATCTTTGGCATAAAATGTATGGAGATATCAATACTTGGATATTGAAGGATATGGAAGATGACCATGTGGCCAAGATGACCACCATCAAAACAATCATTGCAATTGGAATTATCAAGCACTGGAGGATGTATTGACTTAATGTGAAGAATGATTTTGTAGTAAAGGAGGTGATATAAATGGAACAACCATTAGGATTTGAAGAAAATATCAAAGATTATTGTGTTTGTAGGTTCCTAAATGCACTATATGGTCTTAAAGCAGATATGGAACCAAAGGATTTTAGACTACTTGATCAACTTTGGATACAAACAAAGCAAATTAAATCCACCATTATTCTACAAAAGAGAAGGTGAAGCATCTATCTTCTTATGTATGGACATAGATGAATTGATTACTTAATGTAACCATGAAGAAAGCATCAAGTACATCAAAAAAGGCTTGGGAAAGAGTTTAAGATCTTAGACCTTGGAGAGCTAAGATATTTCTTAGTTATGGAAGTCATGTATAAGGATAATGGTATCCAATACATGCAAAGAAACTAGATCTTGGATGTATTGAAGAAGTATAGGGTCCGAAGCATTGAGGAACACAACAAAAGTAAATACAAAATTGACCTTCATGGAAGGTAATGAGGTGCAGGATGAACTTTTATATAGGTCAATAGTGGGCTATTTGAAATATACTAGTACCACAAGGCGTCACAATATGGCATATACAAATGGTGTACTATCTCAATTTATGCACACACCTAGGGTTCTTCATTTTCTTTGAATGACGGTATTTTCTATACTTTTGAGGTTGATTTCTAGGTAAAGGCAAGTACAATTGCTGATTGGGCTAGATCCAAAGAAGTGTAGTGATGCTTGACCTCTAGTTTGCCTATCTTCTAGAGAAGCTAAATACAAAGCATTAGCTGAAGTTAAATGTGAGATTATTTGGCTTAAGAAGCTTATAATTGATTTAAATTTGTAGGTCAATCAATTTCCAATCATCTGTGATAACATTAGTGTGTACCCATCTACCAATCCCATGTTCCATGCTTGAAGAGACAGGTTATGGGAAAATCACCACTCTAGCAAAGAGAAAGTGTTGGTTAAGGAGGTTCAAGCTCAACACATAAGTAACAAGGATCAATCTTTTGAGATGTTCGACAAGGCATTCGACCCCATCAAGCAAAGAAACTTCAAAAGAGTCATTCGAGTGATGGAGGTAGGTTCAATACTTGAAGATTGAAGCTCTGAGGGGCAATGGTGAAATCAAGCTCAATCCTTAGGAGCATATAATCCTCTAACATTAATGAAACTTGAAGCAAGGTGAAGCAAGACATAGCCATGAGTACTCATGTTCAAATTTGAAATTAAATTTCTTCCATAGCTCTCAAATCAATCATCTATCACACTTAGTGTGATAAAGCCTACATCTTTAGAAAAGACCTTTTTATCATTTAGGGAATCTTCTAAAAGATATATAAATACACATTTTAGTTTGAATTGATGATATCCTACGTGTGTTAACACTTTTAGGATTTGAATAAGCTAGTAGATCCCTTCCTTTCTTGAGGATTTTCTTCATACGCTGAGTAGCCATATCTCTCATTGAGACTTTTATGTCTAGAGCTACTTAGCGTTTAGTGTTGAGCAGCATTCCCTTATAATTTTTTATCCATTTCTTGCAATCTTTGGTTTTTTCAAAAGGTATTATAGTCTTCTCGAGTTAATTTGAAGCTCAAGTCTAAACTGTGAATATTCTGAGAAGAATTAACTCTAGAGTGAACAATGGTCTCTATGTTCATTCATAGTGAAGGAAATAATGATTGAGATGACTAATCTCCAAAAGACAAGCTATACTTGAATCTATAACACCTCTAAATCATGTATAACTCAAAACCTCCTTCAGTTTTGGAACAGTTTACCAAATTATGAACAATCAACACTTCCGCGAACTATGGCTTTACTCAAAAAAGTATGCTTCATAAAACGCATTCATTGACTTATGAAATGATTAAAACTAGAAAACCTATTTTTAAAAGAGGCTTTCTCTACAAGCGACTTTCACAGATGCAACTTTAAAGACATGATTCTCACAAGTTAGACCCCATTTGATCAAATTCTTTTAGATATACATTTCTTACCTTCAAACTTAAATTTTGAATGCTTATTTGTGCAAAACTACACACTGAGACTGAGATCTAATCAAATCTCTAACCATCAAGATAGCACCTGTTTCAAGAGTCACTTATTACCTGTTACACATATGAATGTCCCTACAAAAAAATCTCTCGGCAAGATTACAATTAGACTCTCAAAACTTGACCATGGATGCATAAATTATAGATTTAGAAACACACAAATTATAGATTATTGATTAAGCACAACAGGAGAAAGAAGAGAAATATCAAGGTGCAACTTCTTGAAAACTTCTTCTATTCTAATAAGAAGTACCTCTGATGGATATTACACATTAAAATTATGGTCTAATAATCTATATATCATTTCATCATCTCTCATATATATCACATCCATATACAAGTATATATATACATATGAATGTGCATTCAACGCTACTTCAAAGTATATGTGAAGTATTTACAAGATTAAAGTACATGTGTATAAAGATCATCTCTTCCTGAAGCTCCACTTCACTTCATACTTCAAGCTTCAACCTTTCCTTCATTTCTTTACTCATAAGCTTCATATAATCATTAATTGGTGATTTCCTTGCTCCAACAACTCTTCATCAATCATCAATTGTGATTACCTACATCTTCATTATTCCTACCATATCTTTAAATCTGTGCAACTTAGGTCCATCCAAGCTCTTTGTTACCATATCTGCAAGTTGATCTTTTGTAGGAGTATGCATGATTTTATCTCTTTATCAATAACCTTTTGTCTCAGAAAATGGTATTGAATCTTAATGTGTTTAGTCCTGGCATGAAAGATAGGATTAGCTTCCAAATACAAAGAACTCATGTTATCTCCACAAATCATAGAAGTACTCTGATTGATATGAAAACTCTTCATGAGAGTTTTTAGCTATATGACTTCTTTTGCGACTTCTACCATTCCTTTGTACTCTACATCTACAGATGAAAAACCAATTGTATGTTGCTTCTTAGAAAATCCTGAAATTAATTTATCTGTCACTTATTACCTCTTACACATATGAATGTTGCTACACAAAATTCTCTGATTCGGATTACAATTAGACTCTCAAAACTTGACCATGCATGCATCACTTATAAACTTAGATGCAGACAAAAGAATTTCTCAATTGATTAAGCAGAGAAGGAGAAACAACAGAAACACGGAGGTGCAACTTCTTGAAAACTTGTTCGATTCTTAGAAGAAGTACATCTGATGGATATGACACATTCAACTTATGATCTAATCATGTATATATCATTTCATCATCTATCATATATATCACGCCCATATACAAGTGTATATATATATATATATATATGAGTGTGGATTTGACACTACTTCAAAGTATATGTGAAGCATTTACAAGATTAATGTACATGTGTATAAAGATCATCTCTTCTTGAACCTCCACTTCACTTCGTACTTCACTCCTAAGCTTCATGTAATCATTAATTGGTGATTGTCTTGCTCCAACAAATAAGTAGTCTGTCTTGGAGGCATTGGCTCTCAAAGTAGAGGCTAGAAATTTGAGTAAGCTTACTTCCATTAGAAAGGTCTTATAGTCTAGTTTAAGTGTGCAAAAGCTTTTGGGTTCATTCCATTGTGCCTTGAGTATCATTTTTTTGAGTAAACTAAGGAAGCTATGAACATACATGTGAGACCGTTTATTATACAAGCTGCATATGGAAAGTAACCATTCTCTAATCAACCCCCATCCCTCGGCCCCCTAGATACAAAATGAGTTTGGAAAATCAAGGAGAAAAACTTAGGTAGAAGTGGACTTATTTAGATGGCAACCACAAGTTTGTTTATTTACTTCGTAGCTACCACTAACTGCTTTAAGTTTTGGCCTTTTTTTATTACATTTGCATTTCTCTTAAAACCAGGTAACCATTTCTATAATTCCTTAGGGAATGCAGAAATATTAAAAATAAAATCTCTTTGAGATTTATTTATTAGTTTTTTTAAATCTTTGTTGCTTTTTAAGCTTCATGCCTTGGAGTGCTATTTATTGATTCAGCTTATGAATTTCAGCTAAGGGCCTTTCCTTCGAAAAGCTCGATCCTTTTACGTGGGAAGAGGATTGATATGATCTTTTCTCTTCCTACAGTCAATTCCTTTTTTGGAGGGCCCTTTATGCAACTCTTAAAATAATCCAAGGCTTAGTCAATCGTGGCCAATCTTTTTACAATCAAGGTAAAGACGCCAAAAGTGGTACTACTACTTTTCCTCGTTTAATCAAGGACCCTCTGGTCAAGATATCGATCTGAACACGTGATCATCCGTGGATAATCCTTGTGTAAGATTTATGAGATGTTTGGAGGTTATGTAGGTATTTATAAAACATATTTATATTGGAACTGAGTCAGTATTCGATTTAATGTTTTCCATTATGTCCGTTTTATTTTATACACTAAAATATTTTTTTATGTTGTGTATAGTCATTGATAGAGGTGAAACAAGAGGTTTTGTTCTTGCCTTTACCACTTGTTTTCTCCACTCCTTTTATTCATACGATTTTTCATGAAGAAGTGCTTTCTATTCTATTTCCGCTCTCTTGAATGGCTCTTGGAGAAACCATGGATGAAGAGATCTCTTGTGAAAATTGGAGTTCAAATTCAAAGAAATTCAGCACCTTTTCGCTTAAAAAAAATAAAAATGTTGTATTCCGCTAATGAATCCTCATCAAAGAATTTGGATCAATGTCAAATTCAATAGAGCTTGAATGCTCCTCCATGGTGCAAAAAATGTGTCAAAGCATGGAAAGACATCGTGATCCTCTTTTTCTTACATAACATGAGTGTAAAAGTGTGGAGGCTTGCTTAAAGAATCGTCTAGGTGGACGATTCTGTCAATTTGAAGCAAGATATGGTTAATGGGAGTAATGGCTACTTGAAAACATTTTGGAATATGATCAGAGATGACACCCTCTCAAAAAATCTAGATTGAAAGTTGCGCGACTCACTTGAATGAGTCCCTAAACGAATGCTGTACTCACAAGTGCGACAATAAGGTCGTTCTTGGATGGTGCTCGAGAAGGGATATGAAGAAAATGTGAGATAGGAAGTGTGTGCAAATTTCTAACAACGAACAAAGTTCTTGTGCATCTTTCCTTCTATATTTTGCATAATGTCTTTTCTCTTATCATGTTCCACAGGTTTCCCGACATCCAACCATATATCCTAGAAGAGTTCTCTAGAAAGAGAGAATTTACCTAAACCTACGCACTGTTGTGTTGCTTTACCACACCTTAGAACTATTAAGACATGTGAAGGAAACATTGCCAATGTCTTCCTTATCCTTGATGCATCCCTTGCACTACGAGGGGTATAACACAAGTGAGCCAGGGAATCGGTCTCGATACCCTACTAGGACTTTTCTAGAGGAGAAATCCTTTCATCCGTTCCATAAAAAAAATGCCAGATTCCCATATAATCCAAAACCAGTTACTAGCCCAACTGTGGTTCAAGTAGAGTTGAAGGTCAACCTTTTAAATCAATCCTTGGACACCCTCAGTTTTTCCCATTAATCCATTCTAAAACCTTGCTATGGAGATCATTAATAAGTTGTACTAGTTGCACATCCTCATTACGTCAAGCAAGGATGTGGTTCAACACACGCTAGTCGTCATAATAAAATGCAGTCGTTTGCTATGGATCTTATGATGTCTCTAGTTCTTATTTGCGTTTCTATATACTTTCGCTAACCCTCAAAGCCAGCTCTTCATAAATCATGCTAATCCCATAGATGGAGAACAAAAAGAAATCATTTTTTCTCAGCAAACCATCCCATTTCCACTCTTTTTCATATTATATTTTTAAACTGAATGAGCTTGCATATGGCGAAGGATGCACAAGACGTGCGCTACAATATGATGGTCAAGCTGCACACTGATTGAAATTACTTATATTACTTATATGTGATAAGAACTGAAGATACTTAACGATGTTAGTAGACGTGAAAACCCATCATTTTGGCTCGCTGGTGACCCTAATTTTCATAAACTATATAAAACTTGGTGAAAAGTCAAGAAAAATTTACTCAAATGTTTTTATCATATATCCTCTGGGTTTCAAAAAAGATTATGAACAATAAAATGAATTTGAACTTCATGCTTACATTCTTTTAAAAACTTTTACCGCTAACATAGCTAATTTGTAAACTTATAATTTATGAGAATACAAGCCTTCTTGACCTATAATGATTGAAAAACATGTTCAATTGGAAAATTTGAGAATGATTGCATATTCTGCACAATTTGAAACACGAGGATGGAATGCAAGCTCAAGAGGATGGAAATCTAGTTTAACCATGTTTTACACATTAAAGAGGTTATTCTTTAGATTTGAGCTTGAATTACCTACTTTTCTATGAAACTAAGGTTAGTAACAGAGACGTTTGGACCAAATTTGGGTGTCATTCGGAAAAGATCTAATCATTTTTTGGCCATGAGGTGAAGGAAAATGGTGAGGAAATTCGTGTTACAAATCAGTGTTTTACAAGCTTTAGCATGTGAAAGTACCGCAAAACCGTTTTACACATCGCGGAGTTTTTGGGAATTCAAAAGCAAAAGGATAAAGGTTCAAATCAATTTAAGTCTAGCTATGAGATCGATGAGCTAAATTAGGGATCAGTTTTGGTGGACATAGAAGGCAATCAACCACCTGATTTTTGTCAATTATCTGAGAATCTAAGATGAGTTTTGTTTCACTCTAGGGGCGTTATATCTGAGAATGTTGAGCTACCTCCAAGATTCTGCTCAGCTTAAGCTACCCTTTACTTGCTCATTGCTACACACAGGCATAGATCTTTGATCGTATATTTCTCCACATACGTCATTGCACACTGTAGTCTGCTTTGATACATCATTTTTTATCAAAATTATTTATCAAATAATGGATCAAATAAATAGAAATATATGTTTAGGGGGATCTACGGAGAATTTAAATTATCTTCTCATCACCCTCATGGGTGGTCCACTTACTTTTAATCTTGTTATTGTCCATGACAAAAATCCTATGTTGTCTAAAGGGAGGGGACTTCTCAAAATTACAAATTATTCTACCTCGCTAGCCAAGGGATTTATCAATCCACCGCTCTTTTGGATGAATATCATAGTTTCCAACATATTTCTCTTTCCATATCTTCCAAATCACTTCCCGCTAGTGTCTTTCCATAGAGTAGAACAATAGCCAATTGATTCTCCAATTATTGCTTCCAGTTGATATGATTCTATAAACTCAAAATTTTAGAAAGTTCCTACTAGTCCGAGTGGCTTTTAGGGAATTTCAAAACCCATCAAGACTTCAAGTAGATGAAAGATTGGACCACTAGGGTGTTCTTCACATACGTGATGAACCAAAAGGTGGTGGGAGGACAATATCCTTGAAGGCGTTTTTGAGTAATTTATTCTAGAATCGGAAGCTATATAGAAAGCATTTAGAGATTGCCAAAAGGTGGCTCTCAGATTGACTGGCTCTTAGGGAATTCGAAAACCCACCAGGACTTCAAGTGCATGAAAGCCACTAGGGAGTTCTTCACATCCCTAGTCAAGGAAAAAAACGTCTTGGGGGGGGGGGGGGGGGGGGGGGGGGCTATAGAAATATCCTTGAAGGAGTTTTTGAGTAATTTATTCTAGAATCCAAAGCTATATAGAAAGCATTTAGACATTGCCAAAAGGTGGCAATACTATCAATATCAAATGCACAAAATTGTTCGTGTTATCAGAAAAAGAGTCTCATTAACATCTAGCTATGGGGAAGCCTCGGATGTGCCCAAACTAGAAGGGATTTTCGGGGGACATCTTAGATCCCTCAATTCACTAGCCTATGTCGAAAGGGAGAATTGGAGGACAATTAAGAGCCTACATGGTATGATTTAGAGTCATTTTGATAGCTTAAATAGTTCTTTGGAGGTGAAAAAAATATCACATTCGACCTTTTAGTTAACTGAAAGGAGTGCCCATTTAAGCACATGGTGATACTCCATGCATTGATACGTAGGATGAACTCTTGGATTTTGGATGCTATTTGTGATGATATTCTAAGAGAGGAGCACTAACGTCGGATTGGAGCATCAAAACACATCAAGTGGGAGCTACTAAGTTTGAGGGAAAGCCCAAGTTTAGGTAGAAAGGGGACAAGATTAGAGGAACCACTTGACAAAGCAAGCTCATTGTATCCTACATTTCTCATGAAGCAATTCAATTATGCCTATGTTGCATTGAAACATATTTCCCATGATTCCTATAACTAGATTACTATTGGGGCTTGGGGGGACGCCTTAGCAAGTGGATAACTCGATCAAGAGGCCATCGCTGATCTACACACTCAAATCACGAAACATGAGAAGGGTATCTTTCAATAAAGGAAGTTGACGATTTCCTAATTCCTCGTGGGAAGACGCCTTTGGCTACGACCTGGAGGAAGGTATGTGAAGACCTACATAGATCCCGCCATTCCAAATGATACTACAAGACGTAGACACCTCTGAGAAGATTTGGGCAACGTCGGATTCAATTATTAAGTGAACATTAAGTAATTTTACTTAGTTGACGAATTCTACTTTTCGTTCTGAAATTTAGGACAAATTCCAATATGAATTCCTTCTAAGCACCTGTCTTGATTATCCTACATGAAAATCCGAATATTGCTCATATTGTTGCACATGGAAAATTGGATTCGAAGCTAGGTGTACGTTGCTCATATTGTTGCACATGATTGGAATCTATTTCACATGCAAATTCAAGTCTTTAAAAATCTTATTCAGCCACATAAGCTCACATGTGATGAGGAATATGGCTCTATATTCACCTTTGATGGAAGATAGGACTATTGTGTGCTGCTTCTTGGAGCTACACGAGATATTCTTGCCTCCAATCATGACTACATAGCCCTTTGTACTTCTCCTATCATTCTTTGAGCCTGCCGAGGATGTTGCACTTTGGGAGTTTGCATAAACTGTGAGAGAAATCCTACTACATGTTTGATATCTGGTCTAGTAAGAGTTGCATGGTTCAAAGATCCTACAATGGATCTCTACAAAGTAACATCTTCAATGTCCTCTCCCTCATTTGCACTCATATTTGATTTTATCTCCAATGGGTTTGCAATTGGCTTGCAATTACACATGCCATACTTTTTTAGTATATCAATAATGTACTTTCTTTGCAAGAAATGTATACCTTCCTCTTTATAGATTACTTCTATGCCTAAGAAGTACTTCAACTCTCCATGATCTGGGATCTTGAATTCCTCTCCAAAATTGTTCTTGATCTCTCTAATGCTTGCTTCATTATTCCTTGTAAGAATAAAATCATTGAAATATATGAAAATGTAGACAATTTGACCACCTTCCTTCTTCATATAGAATGATGAGTCAGCATCACTTTGCTTCTAGCCACATTTGTCTATATATTCCGCTAACCTTTGATTTCATGCTCTTAGTGGTTGCTTCAGACCATAAATAGCATTCTTTAACCTACACACATAGTGTGGGTACCTTTGATCTTTAGAACCTTTGGGTTGCTCCATGAAAACAATCTCCTCTAGGTCACCATTTAAGAAAGCATTTTTAACGACCACTTGGTGGATCCTCAAATTCTTTGACCCTGCAATTGTGATGAGATTTTTTAACATAATCATCCTTGCTATAGGGTTGAAAGTCTCCTCAAATTATATGCCATAGTTTTGTGCAAAAACCTTAGCAACGACCCTTGCTTTATACCTAGATATGTTGCCCTATGAATTTCTCTTCATGTTGTATACCAATTTGTTGTCAATAACCTTCATGTTCTTGGTTTTAGGCACCAATGACCAAGTGTGTTTCTCCTCGATTGCTTTCACCTCTTTTTTCATGGCTTGGTTCCATTCTTTATAAATGCTTGCATCCTTAAAGCAATTAGGCTCTTCACATGAAACTAGTTAACTCAAATATGCATAGTGTTTAGGAATAAAAAAGTCATAACTTAATTGTTGACCTATGTATCTTTCTCTTGTTAATCTTCTTCTCTCTTGAGGGGCTGGAATGAACCTTTTTCTTCTTTCTTTTGATGTCTTAATGCCCAAAGTTTCTATTTTTTCAATCTCCTCTTCACTATTGCTATCCATGTGTGTCATAGGAGTGTGCCCATCATCCATTTCCTCCATGCCTTTGCTTCTTGTGGAACTTTCTTCCCTTGTAGTCGACTTGTTTCTCAAGCTCACCTTCCATGGAGATGTGTGGCTTCCCTTTGATGTTGTTCTTGAAGTTGACAGACCAGAAATTTCCAAAATTTCTTAGTCTTCTATAGGTCTCTCTTGACATTACGTATGTCTTCAACTTGCAATGAATCCTTCACACCATACCATGGCAGATGTTCATCAAAGATAACATCTCTCGATACCTTTAACTTTTTGGTTCTAGGATCATAACATCTAAAACCCTTTTGCTCACTTGACTACCGAATAAAAATGCACCTTTCAGCTTTTTCTTCAAGTTTATGCCTCAATTCATAAGGCATGTGCACATAACATACACAATTGAAGATCTTAAGGTGAGATAGGTCTTGTTTATTACCGTACCATGCTTCATATGGACTTAAAGCATGTACACCTGAATTAGGGCATCTATTCATGATGTAGATGGTTGTATTTGATGTGTGTACCCTATAGCAGTTAGGCAGATTCTTCTTGTCGAGGTTTGATCTTGCCACTTCACCTATGTGTCTATTTTTCCTCTCTGTAATCCCATTTTGCTGAGGTATAAACCTACATGTATATATTTTTTTTGATGCCATATGATGTATAAATTCAAAAAAATCCTTGGAAAAGTATTCTCCCCTTCCATCCAATAAAAGGATCTTTATGTACCTACTTATTCCTTTTGAGCAAGTACTTTGAAAAATTTAAAGGGACTAAAAACGTCAGCTTTTGACTTCATACACTATAGCCATGTCATTCTTGTATGATCATCAATGAATGTTACAAAATATTGATTACCTCTGAATGAGCACTCCTTGGTTGGTCCCCATACATCAATGTAAATGATGTCCAATGGAAATCTGCTCCTTTGTATACTCTTCTTGAATGGAAGCCTTGCTTGCTTGCTGGATTAACATGCTTCACACAAGTGTTGCATAATTTGAGAGTGGAAATTTTAAAGACCACTTACTACACCTCTCTGTTGCATATCGTTCAACTTTTGAAGTTTTATGTGGCGGATCAGCTTGTGCCAGAAGGCTACATGAGCTATTTTTTTGCTACCAAATGTCAAATAGACCGTATGCGATGAGGGTGGTTTTACCTCCATGGTGAGTAGCCTTCCTTCCTTCTTTCCTTTAGCTATTGGCAAGTGGCCTTGCTTTGGATCTTCCATAAAACATCCTTTGTTATTTTAACTTGATTCCATACCCTCTTTCAACCATATGTCCCACTGATACTAAATTCTTTCTAATTTTTGATACATGTAACACAACACTTTACATTTTGATTTCCATCCACAGGAACATTACCTATGTGTGTCTTGTCATCTCTTGTTTCTACATGCCCTTGTGTCCTTGGTTCATGCAAATTACAAAATATATGCCTCCTTAGACGTGGTTTGAGTAAGAATCCCTTGCAAAGTGGCCCGGTTTCCCATAGTTGTAGCATTCATTTGTGTATTCCCTTCCTTGATATTGACCTCCTCTTCCTCTATATCTTCCTCTCCCCCTTGCTCCATAGCTTTGGCTTGCACTGTCTTGATTGTTGCTTGTTCTTCCTCTACCTCTACCTTGGACATTGTGTCCATCTTTCTTTCCTTTGCCTTTCCCTAGATAAAAGACTTGGGCTTGATTTCCCTTTGATTGACCTCCATTGAGGTTCATTTCCTTGGTCACCATGAGTTTGACAAATGGTTGAGAATCTTGTAATGAGTCCCTCACATATACTAAAGTATTGAATGGACTCCATTTGTCATCATCCCTTAGCCCATTTAGTGTATGTGCTACCAAATCATCATCATCAATTGAATTTCCTATTGATCCTAAGGCATTTGTAATCCCCTTTATCTTGAAGATATATCCATTGATGTTGCAATTTGAAACCTTCCTTAAGCTCTTCAACTCATTCCTCAGCTAAATCTTTGATGCCTTTGTGGAGATGGACTATAATCTCTCCAAATCCTCACACACCTTCTTGGATGAGTCCAAGTCTTTGATATGACCCATCATGCTATTACTAATGTGTTGAGATAAGATTGAATATGACTCTCATATCTCTCTCAATCCACTCATTCACTTTCCTTTCTTATCCTTGGGTGAATGGATCTACATATTGAGGCCTAGGCTCAGCTCCACTAACTAATCCCCATAGTCCTTCTATTGAAAATTATGGAACAAATGCAAGGTCCAATTGTGATTCTTGACACATGTTGGAGATAGATGTCTGTGGAAGCACGCGAACAGTACAAGGAAGAAGAAGAAGCTTGGAGCACAAACACACAATACTGAATGTATTACTAGAGAATGTACAAAGATAAATAGCCCATTAGGGCAATAGGCGTATATACAAGCTGGGGGAAAAAAACCTCCTAAAGAGGGAAAAAAGTGCCCCGGCGGTCCTAGTGTGTTCACACACATCACTACTTAAATATATCAACAAATCCCCCCTGGGAGTGATGCGGTGAAGAAGGAGCTGGCACTCATGTATAAGGAAGTCGCAAGCTATGTGGAAATCACTCCACAAAAGGAAGTAAGCCCAAAGCTTTGCGGAAAGCTTCAAACTTCTCCCTAGGTAGAGCCTTCGTGAAAAGGTCTACAATGTTCTCCTGCATGGGCACATATGCCAAGATGATCTCCCCGGTAGAGAGCCTCTCCCTGACATAGTGATAATGCACCTCAATGTGCTTAGTGCGAGCATGGAACACAGGGTTCCTCGCAACTGCCAATGCGCTCTGACTGTCAGTGAAGATGGTGGTGGCAGAAGACTAGCCAACACCCAAATCAGCCATAAGGTGTCTGAGCCACACACACTCAACAGTCGATGTGAAAGCTGCCTAATACTCAACCTCACAACTGGAAGTGGCCACAGTAGGCTGCTTCTTGCTCAACCAAGATATACATGAGCTACCAAGCATGAAGCAAAAACCACTAGTGGACACACAAGTGTCATAGCAACAAGCCCAATCTGAGTCAGAAAAAGCATGCAAATCTGGCGGTAGTGATCCCCCCTTAGGATAAAACAACCCAAGTAGCCGAGTACCACTCAAGTAGTGAAAGATGCGCTTAACCGCCTTCCAATGCCTGACTCTTGGGCAATGCATAAACGTGCTCATCTGTGAGACAGCAAACTGAATATCTGGCCGAGTAATGCATAAGTAAATCAAGCATCCAACAGCCTGCTGATAGAGAACAGCATCAAATGCATCTCCAGCATCATGAAGACTCAATCGTAAACCTGTCTCCATAGGAGTGGCAATAGGCTTACAGTCTTCAAGACCAAAACGCTGCAATAATGTGTCAATATATTTTGTTTGACACAAAGCCATTCCACCATCAACTTGCACAAACTGAATGCCCAAGTAGTGATGCAAATGCCCCAAATCAGACATCTCAAATGAGGCATGCAAATCAGCCTTGAAATCAGCAATATGCTTCTCAATAGGACCAGTGAGCAGCATGTCGTCAACATAGATAACAATGATCAGAAGCACATCATTAGCATGCTTAACATATAAGGTGCTTTAAGTTGGACTGTTCTCAAAACCATGTGCAACCAGATAGGCATGTTTCTTCTCATACCAAGCAGGTGGTGCTTGCTTTAAACCATATAATGCCTTCTTTAACTTGCACACCTGGTTTTCATGCGCTTTCTGCACAAAGCCACCGGGCTGAAAAACATACACTTCTTCATGCAAGTTACCATTCATAAATGTTGTTTTAATGTCCAACTAATGTACATTCCAACCATGATGGGCTGCAAGTGCACAAATGCTCTGAACAGTAGTCATACGGCATGTAGCTGCAAAGGTCTCATGAAAATCAATGCCTCTTTCCTGCGCATAACCCTTTGCAACAAGACTAGCCTTATACCATTCAACTATACCATCAGGTTTACGCTTCAGCTTGTATACCCACTTAGTGCCAATGCCCTTCTTGCCAGGAGGCAAGTCACATAAAGACCATGTACCATTCTTCATTAAAGCATCATATTCAGATTGCATAGCAGCCTTCCAATTTTTTAAATTCTGTGCTTCATCAAAAGAAATAGGCTCATTCTCATCCAGAGACTAGACGCAGCCATAGCATAGCAATCTGATGCAAAGGAGGCACTATGAGAGCCTGAACGAGTACGATATGACAAAGGTGCATCTAATTTGTTGTCACGCAAAGTCTGCACCAGCCATTTTGGCATAGTTTTTGCCTACTCAATATCAGCTCTCTAATCAACAAGTGCATCATGTAAATCTGCATCCGAAATGGAATGATCTGCATCATCATATGAAACCTGCAAAGGCTGAGAAGTTGCCTCATTAGGACTAGCACTAGACTGTCCACTTGTAAAAAGAGGCATCAAAGTATCATACATGTCTTTAGAGCTAACAGCAGTCTCCTTAGTACATGAAAGCAATGGCTGAATAGCATCTTCCACAAAGACAACATCACGGCTAACCAGAATGCATTTATTCTGTGGATGATACAGACAATAGCCTTTACTTTCAGAACTGTACCCAACAAAAATACATTTTACTGCCTTATCATCCAATTTTCTGTGATGTTGTTCAGGCACTAGTGCATATGCCAAACAACCAAAAACACGCAGATGAGAAACAGATGGCTTGCTGTCATGCCAAGCCTCATATGGAGTGATAGACTGCAATGCTTTAGTGGGACACCTGTTAAGTACATGTGCTGCACACATGACAGCCTCAAGCCAGAAATTATGTGGTAAGGCCTGACTCTTGACCATACACCTCACCATCTCCATGAGTGACCTATTCTTTCGTTCAGCAACTCCATTTTGTTGAGGTTTATACAGCACTGTACACTGGTGTTTTATCCCACGTTTAGCCAGAAATGCATTAAAATCAGAAGACATATATTCCCCCCTCGATCAGAATGGAGGGTGCCCATTTTACATGCTGATAGATTTTCAGCCAAAACCAAGAACTATTTAAAGCACATGAACACTTCGGACATTACTTTGAGTGGATATACCCATGCATGCCTGGAAAAATCATCAATGAAAGTCACAAAGTAAAGGTAATTTCCAAAAGAGGGTGTCTGCATAGGACCACAAACATCACTATGTACAAGCTGCAATTTCTGTGTAGCCCGAACTGAACCATCTTTTGGAAAGGAGGAACGCTGCATTTTGCCCAAAATACAGCCTTCACAAACATGTTTTCCAGGTGCCTCAAGTTTGGGTAAAGAGGACACCATTTCAGATTTATGCAAGCGTAGAAAACTAGCAAAATTCAGATGACCAAAGCGTGCATGCCAAAGCTTTGCATCTAACATAGCTTGAGAATCATGAACTGCACATGCCGAATCATTCACAGATCTTTCATAGTCTATGAGCTTATACAGCCCATGACATAAAATGCCAGAAGCAATAATAACATCGCCATTTGACAGATCATGAATTGTACATATGTCATCAACAAATTTCAAAACCAAGCCAATCTTGGCTAATGCAGAAACTGATAACAGATTCTTCTTGATCCCTGGCACAAATAAAGCATCTAACAAGGTGAAAGAACTACCATCAGCAGTAGTCAGAATGATCTTACCAACTCCCATAACAGGATAAGAGGTTGTTGGCGCATGTAACAATATTCCCTGTAGGGGCAGGCTCGAGTGAAGAGAAGAAACTACGCTGCGAGGTAATATGTTTGGTTGCCCCACTGTCAAAATACCAAACATGTGAGTCTACTGCAGCCATGCACTGATCATGAGAAGATGGGTCAAAACTGCAGACAATAGTAAACGCCCATTCTTCTTCCTGCACAAGATTTGCAGACTCTGTTTTTGGTGTAGAGGCCTCTGCAACAACCATTCCAGCCTCTTTCTTCTTTGCCTTTGTAGCAGCTAGTTTTGGACAGTTCTTTATGATATGATCATTCCCTTTACAATTCTTACAAAATGTGCAAAGAGATCTTGAAGAAGATGCAGAGATGGCAAAGTTATGAGCTCATGGAGTATGCAACACTTATGTGCTATGGAGATGAGGCTTTTGTATGTAAGACTTGTTGCTTTATGTTATTTGAATTTATACACTCTCTTGTCCTACTCTCTAATACATAATTTGATGATTATGGCATGGCATATGTAATGATAATCACTTGGTTGCAGACTTGTGAGTAGCCTATAGAAGGAGATGAAGATTCAAGTGAAGAATCTTGGATGCACAACTACATATAGTTGTATATGAACATTGTATGCATGTTTGAGGTATTTCACTCGATTGAACGAAGTGCAAGTTTCTATGATGCACGTGGCTGAGCATTGAAGCTTATATGTAAGCTTGATGATAGCACTATATGCTTAAGGAATGATATGCTTATGTATGCATGCTTATGAAAGTTATGCTCAAATTGAATGACAATGTTGGACAACCATGCGTAGGCTGAATATAAAGTGAATTTGAAGTTGAAGATTGATTTCTATCATGCAAGAATTTATGAAAATGTGGTGAAGTAAAAGATAAACACATGTTTGATGATGTGTTGATGAGTTAATAGGCTATTTTATAAAGGCTATACATGCTTAATATTTTCAAGTTTATGAAGCCTAATGAATTGGCATAATGTGAGCTGAATGTATGCTCAAATGTTTAATGATCTGAATACATGCTTATGTGGGTTCCTTAGCATGATATTTATGCTTTGAAGGTTGTTCATGTTGAGCCATAGATAAGCTAAAAGTAAATGCGCTTGGCTGCCATGAAGATTGGTAAGATCCAAGGCTGCCATGTATGAAATTTGTGGATGTATCTTGTTGTGGATAAAACTCATTCTGATAAATTTGCAAAAGCAAGTTTGTGTGTTTATGTTATGATAAATAAAAGCATTTGATTCTTGAGTTTAGATATATCAATTGAATGCAATTCTCTTGTTTGCACAAGCCAAAGAAAAGTGTGAAAAGCTTGGATGATGCAATGACACAAAGATTGGAGCCAAAGTGAAGGAAAGAGCCCAAGCTAAACGTTTCTCAATCAATTGAATTTTAATGAATTGAAGATTGGAACCCAAGCTGAAGGTTGAAGCCTAGGATTGAGCTTCCGAACAAAGGAGGAGTAGAAGACTCCAAAGGAGGGCTGCCATAAAGTGTTGAATACTCAACAAGGACTTGAGGATACTCCCCATGGTTTGAGCACAAGCAAGTGCCAAGATAGAAGGAAGCATCACTCAAGAGAAGTGTGACATGTTGGCTGAAGAAAAGGAAGGTAAAGAAGACCATTTGCATAAGGGCTGAAGTAAAGGTTTTGAAAAATCCACATTGTGTGGTGGTAAGTTCCAAGCATAAATCATGTGAATGTATTGTCAAAGGATGAGGCTACTAAGACCACCAAAAGAGATTGGCAAGCCAATGTAAAGACAAGTAACCCCATCCCAAGAGGAATGGCAAATCTATGTGAGGCAAGTAAGACCATCGCAAGATGAGTGGCAAGCCTATGTTAGGTGCAAGACGCACCATAGACCAAGTGAAGGTCTAGTGAAATGTTGAGGCAAGTAAGACCACCTAAGAGAGTCGAAAGCATATGCCCAAGTTAGACCATTCAAAGAGGAATGGAAAGCCTATTTAAGGGCAAGTAAGACCATCCCAAGAGGAATGGAAATCCTTGTTAGGAGCAAGAGGCTCCATTGATCACATTCACAAATTATTGTGTGTTTTTGTAGGTGAAGAAGAAAGCTTGGAAGGCGTGGAAGATATGAATGCTTCACATAAAAAGAACTCATGAAAGATTTCATATATGATCAGTCCATTGTTGATTTTGCACGTATGAAATCAGCCATGAAGAATTAATGAAAGATCATGAAGCAAAGGGGAGTAAGTTTGCAAGGACTAGAAGATTCAAGAAGAGTCCAAAGAAGAGAAAGTGGAGTCACACCAAATTTCAGATTTGCAAGAGTCAAAGAAAGAGCAAGAGTAGCCATCAAAGGTACATTGAAAGCATGAGGAGGAGCCACCTATATGGAAGGAGTACTTAGAAGGAAAGGAACAACCATGATGCAAAAGAAGTCATGGAGAAAAGCTAGAAGAAAGCATGATAACCATGACAACATCAAAAGGAGATGCAAAGATTGCACCCAAAGACAAATTTGAAGATGATCCAAAGAAAAAGGAGGATCAATGAAAAGCATGGAAGCCTACAGCACATGAAGACATGAAGGTAAAGAACAAGAGAGATTCCCAAAGAGAAGACAACAAAGAGGAAGAGAATGAAGAAACGAAGGTATATGTATCCAAGGTGATCTCATTTGGTTGCAAATGTTTGTATGAGGCATGTTACTTGATAGCTATTGAAAAAGAGCTCTTATTAAGAGCCAAAGTAGCAAGGATGAAGCTGAAGAGAATCCAAAGGAGCTTGGAAGCAAAGAAGAAGATCACCAAACAATCACAGAAAGATATATGAGGGCAATAGAAGTGAAAGGCGAAGAGGACGAGAATTGGAGAGTAGCATGGACTCCCAATTGTAGCTTGAGGGGGAGTGTTGAAAATTATGGAACATGTGCAAGCTCCAATTGTGAGGCTTGACACATACTCACCTCTCATTTATTACCTCTTCATCTTTTATGTATTTTCTGTAAGCTCAAAAATAAAGCTAAGCCCTAAAAATATAGAGAGTACACTCATAACCTTAAAGTAGAGTGTTGAATTAAACAGGGAAAATTTATTTATGGCTTGGATATTAGGCCAAAATATAAATAGAGAGATGGAATACTCAAACAAGTCGTGACGTTATCCATATGGAGTGATATGGAGCACCAAAAGTCACTGAAGGCAATGGAAAGACAAAGGACATGAAGTGAAAGGTCAAGAGGTGAGAGAAGATGCAAGGGTAGGTGAAAAGTCCCATGCTCATACATCTATATATACATGTCATTTGAACATCAAAATTTGTGGAGATGACAAGGACATGGTGTAGAAGCATATGCTAGTCATTCTCTCACCAATGGATATCAAAAGGTACCTCATTTCTATGCTACAAGGCACAAAGGTATTCCAGCTGCATACCTTTTTTGTACAGAGCCACCTTGTGAAGGTCATATCTCTCTATGTACTTATCCATTTAATGCACATCATATCTTGTTGGAAATCTTATCTATCACACTCATTGTATTGCAATTATCTTGTTGAGATGATTCTCGAGTAGTGACAAGGACCATTTCTTGTGAACCTTAGTTTTTTGCTAAACTTGACTTGATAGGTATTCTAACTTTGGACAGTTGGTTGCCTGGTCAAATGAGTTCAAAATGGAGTGCTCTAGCTTATTAGAAAGATAAAAGATTGTACTATGTGTGGATCAATTTTGAGAGTCATTAGACCTTTGACCAATGACTAAATTAGGTTTTAGTAAGCATGTAGCTTATAGGGCAGATTCTAGAAGAGGTTCTCTAACTTCTGTTGCGTGTATTGGAGTGAAATTTCTCCACACTTTGCCCATGAGGAAATTCTTGACTCGAAATCTTGAGGGTTAGTACTTTCCTTTCTCCATTTTGTCTATTTGGGTAGGATACACAACCATTGCTTAAGACTCTATCTTTCCTAAGCTTCTTTTCAATGTGATGGAATATGCAAATTTCAAAATGATTACCTTCTTATAGATATCTCTCTTGATATGTATTGAAGTGCTTGTTGTTAGCTTCAAAATCCACTTTTGAATACTCATGTAGCTTTTTGGTCTACTACAAGTCCTTTCCTAAGAGCTTTACAAGCTTAAAATATTCTCTTTGACCTCCCTAAAGATTTCCAAATGCTTCAAAATGCTCTCATACCACTTTTGGGGAAAGATTTAACACCCCTATGCAGCTTTGGAAGCTTTTAGGCCGTCATAGGTTGTTTTCAACAAAGACCCTAAGTCACTACTTTTCCTCTAATGCACAATCTACATGTAAAACCAAAAATCAAACTTTTTTTTAATAGAAGTAGATGCCATCAAATATCCATAAAACTTTCAAACACTAGATTTGAGTACTCCAATAGCGAGAACCAACCTTTGCATGTTAGACTAGTTGTCATAATTGTTGTCTACCTATGTGTAGAGACACACATTCACTATTTACAACCTCACCCAGATATCACTTAAAGTGTGGTCACAAAATTTACAGAACCTTGAAAATATATTATGAGTAATCAAACACAAGAAAATCACTTTAAATGGATAGTCGAAGGAGGAGTTAAAGCCAAAATAAAATAGAGATGAAAACAAGCTCACTTCTTAGAGAGGTAGTGAGCAATAGCTAACTAGAGAGAAGAACAAGCTAATAAAATGACTTACTAAGCAAGGGCACTATGTGTAGCAACTTTTGTACACTCTATTCAAACTCTAGGAAGAGAGTAGAGATCATGGTCAAGTTTCACAACTTGGATTCATACATATATAGGCAATCAAAATGTGTTGGTATGATTTTACAAGAATCTCTCAGTCATCCTCTTTAACATTTTTAGTAAGCTATGATTTAGGAAAGTGGTGGAGATTTATTGATAGCTAAAATTCATTATATAAAGCCTATAAACAATAGGTTGACACATCCTCCATGCCTTCACGAATTTAGCTATGATTTAGGCAAATATTGGGAACACCTACACATTGGATCATACTCGAATATCGGGCTACCAAACTTCAAGATTGCCACACTACCAAACTACGAAACTACCAAACTCTTAGACTACTAGAGTGCTTGAGTAGCTGACTCCCAAACTAGGGAAAGAAAAATCTAGTGACCACCAATTTTTTTGTCACGTTGAGGGCTTGTTTTTTAGCATTTAGGAGATTTTGCCCCTAGCTTGTATATACTTCTATAACCCTAATGGGTTACCTATCTTTGCACATTCACTTGTTAATTCATTTAGCTCTATGTTGTGCTCCAAGCTTCTTCTGTTCCTTTTGTTCTTCATGTGCTTTCACAAACCTCAAAATCCAAAAATTGGTATCAGAATACGTCATCGCTTCATCTAGGGTATTGTCAACACCCCTCTAGTCACAATATGAGAATCACGTTGAAATTTGGATATGAGATTGTTCCACCTCCAAATGCACTATCATAGCACCTATGCATGAAATTTCATCCTTTTCTTCCAAACATATATACATGTTTTGGTTAGCCATTACAAGTGACTCTACCTCTACTGAAGGGTTAACAGAGTTTGACAACATGGTTCAGTTCAACTTTTTGAGATACAATCATTTTTTGCATCTAGGCATTTTGTTAGTGGACATGGGTGAAAGCAATGATGTATTCCTTATGTTGACTATTGAGAACAAGTTGGATGATACTTATTATCTATTATGGGCATATATTATGCATCATGTATTGGTATCAAAAGGGTTATGGAATATTGTGCAAGGTATTGAAAATGCCCTACTACAACTGCAAATACAATTATTAAAGGTGATGCAGATGCTATTGAAGATGATTATCTTCAAACTCCTATTTATGCTATGGTCCCTACTCCACCTACCACATGACATTTGTTTCTAGATGGAAAAGATGCTAAAACACATGCATTGATAGCCTTGTCTATCAAACGTGCCATTACCCCTCGCATTCACCTAACTCCATATGCAATATCTATCCTTGTTAAGTTAGCATAGTTCAAACTACCCACCATACTTTGATAACCTGTAATGTCATTGACTTCATCACCTTCATGGGCACTTAGTTTTAGGTTTACCTCCATTGGAGTGCTTGCTACTTTGGCATCCTACAAGTGAAACTTCTTCAACATGTCTTGTATATACTTTTTCTAAGTAATATATATCCTTGAATTAGTGTAGACTAATTCAAGTCCCAAAAATATTTTAATAGACCAAGATCATTGATCTTGAACTCCTTCATCATTTGACTTTTGATATATCTGATTCAATTGACATCATTACCTGTGATGATGATGTCATCAACATAAACACAAAGGTATTTACCTCTGAATTACTTCTCTTGATGAATAGAGAAGTATCTGCTTTGCTCATGACAAATCCTTGGTCTTGGAGATATGTAGTTAACTTGTAATTCCATGCCCTAGGTGCCTGCTTCAATCCATATAAAGCCTTTTTCAATTCGCAAACATATGTTACCTTCTTAGGGTCCTCATAGCCAAGAGGTTGTGACATGTATACCTCCTCTGAAATCCATCCATTCAAGAAAGCATTCTTGACATCCAATTGGTACATATTCCAATTTTTTGATGCAGTCACACTCACCAACACTCTGATTGATAGCATCTTGGCCACAGGTGAGAATGTCTCCTCATAGTCAATGCCTTGGGTTTGTGCAAAACCCTTGGCTACCAATCTGGCTCTGTACCTATTGATTGTGCCATCAGAATTTCTTTTAAGCTTATAGATCCATCTGGATCATATTACCTTCATTGAGTCCTTCTTAGGTACTAACTCCCATGTGTCACTCTCTTTGAGTGCTTCACTCTCCTCATCCATAGCTTCTTTCCATTCTGATTTGGTTATTCCTTCTTCATATGATCCTGGTTCTTCATTTGACAAATCTTTGGCAAGATAAACAGAATGTTTAGTAGCAAGAGATGTATCATACCCATATCTGATAGGTTTCTTGATTTCTCTTTGAGATCTTCTAAATGGTTGAGTTGAAGATTCAGGTATGTCATCAAGCTTCTTCATCTTCATTTTTCCTTTGGACTTCCATGCTTTGAATTCTTCAAGGTTGATAGTATCTTCATCATCTGAACTTGAGGCTTCATTCTGAGTAGGTTCCTCCTTTGTAAGACTTGGAAATTCCTCTTCCAAATCATAGGGTAATTTAACCTTCCTGCATTCATTCTCATACCAAGAATCATTTTCATCAAAGACAACATCTCTGCTTACCATGAATCCCTTATTGATAGGATTATAAAACATGTAACCTTTTTTATTTAAATCATACCCAATAAAGATGCATTTTTCAGCCTTTGGGTCTAGCTTACCTCTTATCTGAGAAGGAATGTGTACATATGCTACACATCCAAATATTTTGCAATTGTCAAGTGAGGGTCTCTTACCATGCCATGCTTCATAGGGTGTCATGCCATCAAGAGACTTAGATGGTAACCTGTTTATGAGGTAAGTGGCAGTAGAAACACTCTCTGCCCATAGATAGTTAGGTAACCGTTTCTCATTAAGCATAGATCTAGCTGTCTCAACAATTAACTTGTTTCTTCTCTCAGTTACCCCATTCTGTTCAAGAGAATACCTTGTGGTTATCTCTCTTTTGATGCCTCTGTCTTGCAAGAAGTTTTCAAATTCATTGGAGAAGTACTCACCTCCTCCATCTGAACTTAGCCTCTTCAAATTCCTTCCTATCTAGTTTTCAACTAATGCAAGATATTTTTTAAAGCAATTAAATACCTCATCCTTGTGCTTCATAAAGTATAATACAGTCCATCTGAATGAAAGATACATAGTACCTTGAACCTGAGACTGAGGGATCTTTGCTTGATCCCCATACATCTGTGTGGACAAGCTCTAGGTAGACTTCATGCATGTATCCTTTCCTTGAGAAGGGTAACCTGTGAGACTTCCCAAATTGACAAGCACCACACTTGTAAATCATATGCTGCTTGGATACATTAGGTATCCCAAGCACACATTGGTCCCTGCACATTTGTTTCAAGGTTATTTCTCCTATGTGTCCTAAACTTTTGTGCCAAATCTCAAGCTCTGAAAGTGCTTGATCTTTATAACTGTATAGTGCAATGTTCTTTGTATCTTCCAACTCAAAAGTGAAAAGTCTACCTGATTTTTCTCCTTTAGCAATCCTCTTGAACCCATGCCTTGGATCCTCCACATATGCTCCATATTGACTGAATCTAACCTGCAAACCTTTCTCCACAATGTGACCAACACTCATCAAATTTTTGGTAATGGTTGGTACATAGAGTACCCTGCTCAACAAATTCTGATTTCCATCACAAGTTTTAACATTTCCAACTTTAACTACAGAATGCTTTGTGTCATCACCTGTTTGGACTTGATGCTTACCTTTTGGTTCCTCAAGATCAGAAAGTAATGCTACATTGCCAGCCACATGATTTGAACATCCTGAGTCAATAGAATAGGTGGTCATCATTTGTACCTGATTTTGAAGTCATGTTCATGATATCCTTCTCCTCTGTGTAGTTGTTGTAATCATTCCTGGATTTGAACCCTCCTTGGTAGTTGCCATTGTAATTATTGTTGAAGTTGTTGTTGTAGTTATTGTTATAGCCTTGGTGATGGTTGAATCTACCTCTTGACTGTGAGTAGCCACCTCTTTGGTATCCTCTTCCTCTCTGATTCTTGTAATTCCTGAAACACTCATCTGTAGTATGATTTGATAGACCACAAATGTTGCATGGTGAGGAGTTATAAGATCTCCCCCTACCTTGCTTACCTCCTCTGCCCCTTCCTCTTGAAGATCTACCTCTCCCTGCATAGTTGGCTTGAGAAGTAGAGCTTTCATCTTCCACCTTCTTGCTTTTGCCTTTATCTTTAGACTTCTTTTCAATGTATAGGGCAAAAGAGTTATTACCTTTGGATGTGTCTCCATTTTTGTTGAGCTTTACTTCATGAGTAAATAATTGTCCCATGAGAGTTGTAAGATTTGGGGTGTGCATGTCCATGTAAAGATCCATAGTTGTGGTGAAGCTTTCCCATTTGTCATCAGCCTTGATCCCATTGATCACTTGCCTTACAATCTGTTCTTCTTCAATCTCTTCTCCTATGCTTGCTAACTGATCTGCTACATCTTTAATCTTGGTCACAAATTCTGAAACACTCGCTTAGGTTTCTTCCTTAATGTTGTGAATTCAATCCACAACTGATTTTTCCTAGCCCTTGTGTTGGAGGAAAAATATGATGACAAGGTTTCCCAAGTCTCTTAGGATGTCTTACAATTTCTAATATGTGGCAAAAGAAAATCAGATATAGAGTTGAGTAAATAAGACCTTGCCAATGCATCCTTAGCACACCATGTGTTGAGCCTTTCATGTTCTTCCTTGGTTGGTAATCCTCTTGTTTTGAATGAGGGCAATTCCTCTTGTCATGAGATGTATCCATAGAGACTCCTTCCTTGTAGGTAGGTCTTCATCCTTAGAGAACATGTTTGATAGTTGTTCCTGTCCAATTTATCAATGAATGAAGGAAAACCATCTCTCATTTTACCTTAGTTTGCTCTGATACCACTGTTGGGAAAGATGGATGGATGCTTCAAGAGACTGAGTAGGTACTGCTAAACTTGCTTTGTACCAGCCCTCTTTTGCTTCTGAGTTGATAACTAGACCTCCTTAGCTTTCCAATGACACCATAAAATGTCCTATGTACTTTGGAAATGATGTGTGTAATGATTGAATCAAAACAGATAACTTTGGAAGTCACAAACTCAAGAAAACCTTCTATTTATGTCTTGACACCTGCTGGATGTTTTGCTTAGTATGACCAGCACAGTAGGAATTGGAAAAAATCCTTTTAGGGGTATCTAATTAGCTTAGTAAGATATGATTTCCAAGTGGAATGATGTAAAATGATAAACTATGCTAAGAGAAATCAATTTAGCAATTTAAGCTATACCCCAGACTTTTTAGGACTGTAGCAAAAAATGACCAGAGATCACGTCGATGCAGATTTCTCCCGAATGGCTGAATAGAATGTCTTCAAACTTTAACAGCATGTAGATTACTTCAGGCTGAATCCAACAAGCTTTGAATCAATGTATTTGGTGAAGAATTGACCGAGATATGCCCTTGACAAGTTGACTAACAGAGAACTCAGAAATGGACATGTGAATGTATGTATTAATGAACATTTGTATACAACTCCATTGGCATGAATATCATTGCCAAATGGTGTAAAGAGGTGTGGGCTAGAGTGTAGACCTCACACACACTCAAAAATCAGTAATGCTAAGCTCAGGAGTGCTCTCTCTTGCCCGCGACTTTTCATGTCCATTTTTATCAGAGATGGGTAAAAATTTGAATTCAAATTCAAACTTTTGGCTCCCTATGATCAAGCTCATAAATGCTTGGAGATATTCTTTCAATCAAGCAACTAATTTTTCCACGAATCCTTTTGGTAGGTGATTACAAGAGATTCCAAGTCAATTTGACTTTTACAATGAGATAAAGTGGTAATTAACCTCTAGCAATGGTTCCTATGCTTCTTCACATATGTAAGATTTTCAAGATATCTTTCAAGCCAAATGTGTAGGCTTGTGATTTACACCAACAATTATGAGGGAAGTGATCATGTCATAAAGAGTTTTCCAAAACTCACTATAAAAGAGGCAAAGAGGAAAGAGGCTATAATGGTTGTTGTAGAGGCCTCTACACCTAAAACGGAGTCTGCTAGCCTTGTCAAGAATGAAGAGTGGGTATTAACTATTGTATGTAGCAATGCACCATCTTCTCCTGATTAGTGTATGTCTCTGGTAGACTCACATGTTTGGTACTTTGATAGTAGGGAAACCAAACATATTATCTTGTATCCCAATTTCTTTTGCACACATAAACCATATCCATTTAAGAAATATTATCACATGTGCTTACACATCCTTTGATCCTATAATTAGAGTTTGTAAGATCATTCTCACTTATACTAATGGTAGTCCTCTTTGATTGCTAGATGTTTTGTATGTACCAATGATTAAGAAAAACATGTTATGACTTTTGGCATTAGCCAAGATTGTTTTGGTTGTCAAATTGTTCATGATAGATGTACAATTCATGATCTCTCAAATGCCGATGTTATTTTTGCCTTTGGCATTCTATTTCATGGGTTGTAAAAGGTCATAGAGTATGCAAAATATATGAATAATTCAACATCTGTAGTTCAAGATTCTCACGCTATCTCCTACGCAAAGCGTTGGCATGCATGCTTTGTTCATATAAAAATTGTTAATTTGTTATACTTGCAAAAATCTAAAACCATGTCCGATCTGCTCAAACCTGAGGCACCTTGTAAACATGTCTCTGAAGGCATAATTTTGTTCAAAATGCAACATTCATCCTTCCCAAAAGATGGTTCATGTTGGGTTATAGGGTGTGCACAAATTTTCTCTTGTGCATACAAACCCTCTTTCACTCATGAAAATACCCCTTTTATGTATATTGGAGGCTTGCACATGAGAACACCCTCTTAGGCCCCTTTTTGATAATTCTCCAAGACTAAGGCTTGGAACCTTGTAAATAAATATCTTTTTTTTTGCAAAGAGATGAGAAAATGCAAATGTCCATGTAGAATTTCCCACGCCTCAATTTTCTTGAGATTTGGGTTGTTAGATGAGAATATTTGCCAAGATCTCATAAGATATGGTAGTAAGACACATCTTCCCTTTGTGATTAGTCATAGGTGCACATGGGGAAAAAGATCTTAGCCTATAAATATAGAAGCTCATTTTCGGAAAAGATATCTTTTGGTTCGACGTGAGCTCCATGTACACATCTTTTAGAAATGAATGGAAGAATGCTTTTACTCTAAAACTATGTGCACTTTTGTATTTTGTCTTTGAGTGTGTGACAGAGGTGTGTGTGCATGCTTTTCTCTCCTTTGTGTGTGAGTAGAATGTGTTGCATTTCTTGTATTTTCCATTTTTGGACAAGGATCCTTGATGACCTTCCTCTCCATGTTCTAAAGGGTTTTTGGCATAGCTTGGAGCTGATGGCCAATGGATTGAGCTTGATGGAGGGTTGGTTGATGAAAGGAGAGTCTTCCTTGAGCTTTTGTATTGCTTCCATATAAGGTGGTGTGGGTCTTGCCTCCCCTTGGGTATTCTACAACAAACATTTTGGTGCCGTTTCTAGGGAGAACATCCTTTGATCACTTCAAGAGCTCAAGAGCATGCAGTAAAGTATTGTCTTGTAATTTTTTCTGTTGTCAGGATCTTATCTCACGCGCATACAGAGATTACGAATGCTTAAAACACACAAAAATAGATGCAACAAGAGACTAGACAGAACGCAGTATTGGGTGCGATCTCCCCCCATGCACTCTGTTCCGACAGTCCATAGAGTGCATGTATTTATAGGAATTTTGATTACGTCAAAAAGAGTGGTTACATGAGAGCGGCTTCCAAAAGCAAGCGTGAAACTAAAAGTTGCTAACTTTTACAGAAAGCCGTTGCTTTCAATAACAAAAACTGTGGTCTACAACGACCCTTATTCTAACCATTACTTTTCTAACTGTTTCTAACAATAGAACCTTCTACGAGGATTTATTTACAAAGTAAATAATAATTATTCAGATTATTGATATCTGCCCTTTCACGCCTTGCACGCTCCTCACGAACCTTCAGCTGCTATATCAAAAACATCAAAAACACATTAATACATTAATAATTTAACACTCCAACAATGCATTGTTCAACATATTCCATAAGTTATAACATGCCCCTCAGTTGAAAAAGCAACTGACCTCAGTTGATAAAATAATAAACATGGATAGCCAATCACATGTTCCATCACTGAAAAAAAAGCATGTTCCATGTAAAAACACATGCATGGAAATGTTCATGGAGGCGTTAAATTATTAAGATTAACCATGCGATGCTTGACATAGTTTAGGGTCCATGAGTATGAAAAAGAAAACCTCTTGCTACGAACTTCCCTTGCTCTCAACCTTCATTTCTTGAACCTAATTTTCACCCATGCAAGTTACCTTGGACCCTCAAGCTAGTGCTTTCCTCTCGGGATGTACCCTCAGGAAATGTACCCTAGCAGAATGTACCTTGTCTCGATGTACCCTGATGTACCCTCACAAGATGTAGCCTCACAGGATGTACCCTATCTGGATGTACCCTGGTGTACCCTGAGAAGTGTACCTTGATAGGATGTACCCTGAGACATGCCGAGTCGCATCGCACCGTGCCGCCTTGAAAAATAAGAAAAATTGCAAGTTACGTTAAATATAAGAGGAGAGAAATTGAGTGTCAACACCAAGAAAGAGTGTAGTGGTAAAGATACTTCCCTTGTAAGTAGGAGTTTGTGGGTTCAAATCCTCCTACCTTAGGGAATATAAAACTCTCTATTGCCACTCAAAATTAAATATGCCTCACGTGTAGCAAACGGCTGCCAACGGTCATCAAGGGAGCCTTGGGTGCCAATGTTGCCAATATATTGCCTAAGTTATTGCCTAAGTTATTGCCTAAGTTCTTTGCCTTAGTCGACGCCTTGGAGTAAGCCGAACGAGTAAACGTAGGTGTAAACATAAGAGCAAATGTAGGTGTAAACGTAGGTTCTGGTTCTGGAACTGAACAGAAACAAGAACTCGAACAGGAACTGGAAAATGTACTAGAACAGGAACCGGAAACAGAGATGGAGATGGAAACGGAATTGGAAACAGAGAACAAAACCCTCTGTATTGACGCGAGCAGAGCTCTCATACCACTATTGTCAGGATCTTATATCACGCGCATACAGAGATTATGGATGCTGAAAACACACAGAAAAATAGATGTAACAAGAGACTAGATAGAATGCAGTATTGGGTGCAATCTCCCCCCATGCACTCTGTTCCGACAGTCCACAGATTGCATGTATTTATAGGAATTTTGATTACGTCGAAAAGAGTGGTTACATGAGAGGGGCTTCGAAATGCAAGCGTGAAACTAAAAGTTGCTAACTTTTATAGAAAGATGTTGCTTTCAATAACAAAAATTGTGGTCTACAATGATCCTTATTCTAACCATTACTTTTCTAACTATTTCTAACAATAGAACCTTCTACGAGGGTTTATTTACAAAGTAAATAATAATTATTCAGATTATTGATATCCGCCCTTTCACGCCTTGCACGCTCCTCACGAACCTTCAGCTTCTATATCAAAAACATCAAAAACACATTAATACATTAATAATTTAACACTCCAACAATGCATTGTTCAACATATTCCATAAGTTATAACATTTTCTTCTCATTTACATATGACGGAGTTGCTATATGGCATTTGCACCCTTTCTTTGGACATTAGCCCCCCATTTCTTTGTTTTTGTAGGGTAGCTTTAGTTCATTTTGCTTGGGGCACAAGAACACCCCTTAGCTCCCTTCTCTCTCACTCCCACACATATACACAATCTCACACACACATTGGGCATCATTCTCCATTTCTATCACCTCTTTTTTAGTGATATCCTTGGAAAAGGGGATGGGTAGTGCTTCCTCTCTTCGCCTTCCCTCTCTTCATTTCTAGTAAAACAAAAGAATAGAGTTGATTGTGGCTTGTGCAACACAAGTACCATGAGTTTGCTTTCTCCTTCATGTGTTTGAGCTTCCAAATGAATTTAGAATATAATTTGGAGGTGTTTTCAAAGTCTTTTCTTCCCTCTCTTTTCTCAATATCACCAAGATTTTCATGCATATCGCATTGAGGGGTGATAATATCCCTCTCCATTGATTGGCCATTTAGTTCGTATGGTGAAAGAAAGGATATGCTGTCGTCGAGATTTGCTCTCCTCTCTCACTTGTGAAGGCCTACAAAAAACATATTTGGTGAAGGTAGCCCGAATTCCCCGAGAAGTCCAGGATGCATCAAGGATGTCAAAGGAAGGTCACATACAAAGTTTCAAAGAAATCAAGAAAGTCCATGGTAGCGATCAAAGCTGGTCAAAGCTGGTCAAAGCTGGTCAAAGTTGGGAAATTAGGGCAAAAATTTCATTGTCACCAAATTAGATGAAAATCCATATACTTGTAAAGATTATCAAAGGCAGTCTATAGCCCAAATTTCAGCAGAAAATGGATTTTGTAGCACATTGATATGCTATGTTCATTTTTGTAAAAATGTAATTTTTCTAGTTTGACCCTACAAATTCTTGTATAGAAATTTATGTTAGCCATATGGTTTGGCATGTATAACAAATTTTCAAGGCTATCAGAGCTTCCTAGAGACCTTAATGCCACCTTGCAAGCTTCCAAATGTAGTCAAACTTGTACAAGGGAGATTCAGATGGGAGTTATTTCTGCATATTCCTGAAGGAGATCTTTGGAAACATAGTCCTACAAAGTTTCATCTTCATCAAAGCCTATTTGGAGGGTCAAAGAGCACAGAGTCCAGTTTTCAGGATCACCGTAGTTTTCTAGTTTAATCAAATTGAAGGGTTGAAGGGCCACCACATGGCGAAAGCTGATTGAGCCATGTTGTACGATCAAGATGAGCTCATATTCAAGGGTGGAGATGCACTTATGCTTAAAGCAAGGAGGATCCACAAGTTTTTCCATAAAAGAAGTTTTTTTTTACAATCAAAGATCAATAATGCAGCTTTTCTCCAAAAATAGTTACTTATCTTATCCAAAATGATGTCAGCACTGATCCGACGGTCCAGATCATCCCCAGATCCAATGGTGGAGAATGAGGGCGCCTAAATTTCACTCCTTTACACTAGATTTGATAGAAAGAACAATTCCAAGCCATTGATTTGATTAATCAAATGGTTGTAATCGAAAGTACTGATCCTAGAGTTGAGAGTTGATTTTTCTAGATCCAATGGCCCAAATTCATTCAAAAAACTATATAAACCCCCCTCCAAACTCCTAGAGCATCATTGTTAGGCATCCATAGGGCTCATGCTAGCTTACAGTTTCCTTGAGACGATCACCCTCGGTTGAGCGAGTGAGGATCCAAGGTGAGCTAGTATGAGTATAGAACCTAGTTTCAAATTTAGTTAGAATTCCAATCTAGGATAGGCTCTTGAAACCAGCATCTCTATGTTGACTCATCCTGGGTGGAGCGTGTGAGTGAGTTAGAGCTGATTTTAATGAGTCTTAGACTTCTTTAGTTAGACGTTACGAGCCTAGACAGACATAGGGTCACTGGAGTGGAACTCACCTTCTTACGTGTGACATTCGGTTGAACTGTCATGGTTTGAGGGTCGGAACCACCTTTGATCAGTAGACTACCTAGCTCGATGTACCACGACGATCTTATACATGTATCTTAATTCCAATCCTTTTAATTCATGTCACTTGTCACTTTTCTCTTGTCTCCTCTCTTAGTCTCTTAAGTATTTTTTCATGTCTTCTATTTCTTCTATGTGTGAGAAGGCTCCGCAGTATTGCGTTGAACCAGTGAGGATGTTTCTTTGAGCTTGTGAGTAAACTCTATCATCATAATTCACTTGCATGCATATAATCCATACATACCCATACATATTGATTAGTTTCTGAAAGTGTATAAGAAGCTCCAATATTGGACCATTCTTCCTTTCGAAACTGGTTTATGTGTAAGGGTTCCATCTATTCTCGTCATGCATACATATCATCCAAAGAAGACTATGCATATGGATTGGAATTAGGAAGTGTTTAAGAAGCTCCTTCAATGGACCATTCTTCCTTCCAAATTTCATTCGTATGTATGGTTCTCTTTCATTCTTATCATTCATGTTTATAAATCTAACTTGCACTCCTACATTCCTATTCCCATAATCATTTCAACATCTCTCTCTTCTCCATACTCAACATTAATTTCACTTTCATGTCCTTAAACCTTCCAATATTCATTAGCTTCATATACCCTGTGTGTGCCACGACCGGACCCGATCCACCCGGATTGCGATCACCTCCACATTTGAACCCGACGTGAAACGCTTCGTGGCATTTGCTTCTGATCTTGTTGGGAGGTTGTGATCCATATCCTTTGTTTCATATTTTTTATCCTCATCATATCATTATCACCATTCTTGAGTGTTACACTCGATTTCCCACAATATCGTGCACATCTTCGTCGTGAAGTAAACGCATTTGTGAGAGATCTAGAGCATCGTGCATCACTTGCTTATTCACATAAGATGGAGGAAGGATTCAAATCCCTTATTGTTGAGAAACAAGGCCAAAGAATAGTCTCTTCTATGTTGAGAGAGAAGGGAAAATTCAATGGCATCAACATCACAAGCTACTTAGATTTGTTTGAAGAGCAAGCTATGATTTTTGGTCTTCCCGAAGATCTTTTGATATCATTCTTTGAACGAATTATTGATAGCTCTATCATAAACCGTGTCACTCAATATGATAGTCTTCCTTGGAGTGATTTTAGAAAGGAGATGCTCAAAGAATTCTATCTTGAAGATTATAGCCAACATAATCGAGATGGATTCTTACGATGGGTCAATTCTCCAAAGCCTAGTAGCTCTATTACTCACTTACAAAATGAGTATATTAGACGCTATGAAAAACTTCCTGATGAGGATAAGATAACTTTGGAACCTGATCTTGTGATCAATTTTCTTAAGCTTCTTCATCCTGAAACTCGTAGGGAAGTTGAACGGCGATTAGAAGAACCAGATAAGCGCTATGGTCTTACTGACAATTGGCAAAAGTGCGTAAAGTAGTAGAGGCTGTAGCCCATAGACATCAAAGACAATCCATGCTTTATGAGCAAACTAGTCTTCCTCAAGCTAGCCTTCCACAAACTAAGGAGCAAGTTAGAGAACAATCCCATGCTATGCTTTTTGACTCTACTCCTATTCCTCAAATGATGGAGCCTAATCAAGGTTTTAAAGTAGAGCCAAATAAAAGTGTAGTTGAACAATCTCAAGTGGATATTCTCACTAAGCAAATGGAAAGTCTTATTGCTACACAATCCAATTTGGCCAAGACTATAGATGCTTTACAATCTAAGTACACCAAAAACTTTCCAAAATCAAATGAACCCAATGACTTTTCAAGAGCCTAATCAACATGTTATAGCTACCAATCAAAATCCACAAGTAGCTCCTACTCAAGCATATCAAGTTCCTCCAATGCATAATCCTTCAATGCAAAATCCTCATCCTCATGTGCAAAATCCTCAAATGTATCAAAACCTGTATCCTCAAGCTTCTCAAATAGCTTTTCAAAATCCTCAAAATCAAAATTTTCAAAATCATCAACCGTATAATATGGAAGCTCCTCTTGCACCTCAAGTACCACATGTTGCTCCCCAAGCTCCTCAAATACATCAATTGCATTTTCAAAATCCTAATTATCCTGTTCAAGCAATACCTTATCAACAAAATCCTCAATTTCAAAATTTCCCACCACAAGTTAATCAAAATCCTCAAAATCAAAATGGTTTTGTGTGTGGCCCTCGTAGGTGTCCTTGGTGTGATTCGTTAGAGCACTTTTTGAGAGATTGTGAATTATTGAAGGCTGCTAAGGAGCAACGACTAGTAATAGACATAGATAAGAAAATCTGTGACTATCGATCTAGGCTACCTTTGCAAGGAAATTATGGTAAGGGAGGAATGAAAAAACATTATGAAAATATAACCATAATGGACGTAGGAACTAGAGGAGTGAAACTAGAAGCTCTTGATGAACAACAAGTAGAATCAAGTAAACCCACAAAGGAAGGTGATTTTTCCATAGAGGCTTTAGTAAGAGCACGGGATGAGATTAGGAGAATAACGGCTTGGGAGTCACCGATAGAAGATCAATCTCTTATTTCTCACATATCCAATGTAGAAGAAAAACGAAAAAGAGATGAAGCTGAGCCTAGTGAAAGAAGAGTGACTCGAAAACAAACCTCAGAGGGAATAGAAACAATCATAGAGCAAGGAGAAACATCACAATCCAAACATAAAAAACAAGAATTAGAACCCAATGAACAAAAACAAGAGGAGAAACAAAAAGGGAAGAAGACAAAGCAAAGAAAAACAGAACCAAAGCCTTTAGATAAACAAGAACAATCAAAACAAACAGAAGACCAAACACGAGAACATGAACAAAAACAAAATCCTGAGCAAAAACAAAAGAAACCAAAGAGAAAACCTAAATCCATCTTGATTTCAGAAATTGAGAGAAAAATAGATCCTATGGAGATTTTAGATGACATTTTGCTTAAGAGTCAAGTGACTATGTCTTTAGAACAAGTTTTCTCTATTGCAAAGCCTATTTTTAAAGATAACTTTATCGGCCTAATCAAAAGGAAGAGGTTTCCGCTTAATCTAGATACTGAGATGCAAGATTCTCTAGATCATGTTCAAGCTATGAATGAAGCCTTAAACTTTGATGAATCTGATGAAGAGGACTTTGATGATGATGAAGTAAATGTTAATAAAAATTTCTTAGGACCTATTCAACCTGACCATGAAAATCATGAAAACAATCCTGAAAGTCACTTTAAAAGAACATTTTGGTCTAGAGGTACATCAGAGATGCATGTTAAAATAGGAAATGATAAGAACACTATCACTATAAATGCATTAGTAGATTCCGGCTCTGAAATCAATGTGATTTCAAGAGAAGTCTATGATAAGTTTCGATGGCCCATAGATAAAGATTGTGGATGGCATATGAGAACTGCAGATAATGGTGTAGGTACCCTGTATGGAGCTTGTGCTAGTGTGCCCATATCCATAGGAGGAATCACAGAAGAGTTTCACTTTTTTATTCAAGATAATTGCTCCTATGAAGTTCTCTTAGGTCAACCCTTTATTTGTGAGAGTCGTATGGAAACTAAAGCCATGGATGATGGGTCTACCTATGCTAGATTTAAGTCTAAGGATGGAATGCAATCACTTCAAGTCATGACAGAAGGAGTGAATCATCCTAGGAATCGATTGTCAATTAAAAAGAAACCTATTGTTACTCAGGGTCATGAGCATGCTTGTAGTGATTGTGCACCTCGATTCATGTTTGGAGCTACATATGATCAAAATTTCAAATAGAATCCATTGTTGAGCGGGACAACAGTGGATATTGGTTTGACATCTCGCATCCAACCGACATGTACAATAGTTTATCACTTTGTTTTCCACATTCTAGATTAGATTTTCTTCATAAGAGTCAATTGTCCAAGTCTTTTATCCAAAAAACCCAAAAAAATTATAAAAACAACAAAATCATGGAATATGATGAGAACATTGAGCATGTGATTGAGACACCTCATTGTTTCTCTACTCTTGAGGAGTTAGAGTTATGTCTTCAACAAAATTCTAATTCCCATATTATTCTGATTTCTTCCCTTGATGAGTATGCTCTAATCCAAGAGTATGCTGTCAATGTTGACAAGTGCTCAAAATTTAACCAAACACATGATGCCTTAGTTGAAACAAAGTACAAAACTACAGACAAAAAAATCAAACCCATAGCTCAACCATTACCTCAAGGAAGTAATGAAAAAATTATTGATGTGAAAAATGATCCAATTCTTCGGGATAAGAACAACATAGGACATACATTCACGGATGAGACATCAAACAGGTGAAAATTGGTAGAGATGATGACTTTCTTTTGCCAGCAGAGAGAGATAAATTTGAGAGAGTCATACGTAGCCATGGAAAAGCCTTTACTATGTATCCTCATGAGATTGGTTGTGTAGATCCTAAGCTAGTTGCACCCATGATAATCTTTACTATTCCACATATTCCATGGAATCTTCGTCCTATACCTGTTCCAAAGGCTCACTTACCTACGCTAATGAAACTACTTAAGGAGAAGATAAACATGAGAATTTTAGAGCCATCTTTTGCACCTTACTCAAACAGATGGTTCACTGTGCCTAAAAAGAATGGGAAACTACGTTTTATTCAAGATCTCCAACCCGTCAATAAAGTCACCATAAGGAATGTAGGAATAGGACCCATTGTAGATGAGTTTGCTGAATCATTTTCAGGACATTCTATCTATTCAATGGGTGATTTATATTCTGGATATGACCAATTCCAGTTAGCAATTGACAGTCGTGACATAACCACAATGAAAACTCCTTTAGGCTTAGTGCGAATGTGTAATTTACCTCAAGGAGCGACTAATTCTGTGGCTCATATGATGAGTGCTATGAATATGGTCTTACATGATTTTATCCCTCATATAACTATGCCATTCATTGATGATATTCCAATTAAAGGGAGTGAGGAACGTGTAAAGGACATTACTGTAGATTCATCTGGATGTCGTAAATTTGTTCTTGACCATATCTCTGATTGTGAAAGAATATTTCAACGATTTGAAGAGGTAGGTCTCACATTTTCCATAGAGAAATCTGTTTTTGGTGTCAACGAGGTGCTTATTGTTGGACATTTATGTGGCCATTATGGTCGAAAGCCATACCCACAAAAAGTTGATGCCATTAGCAAGATTTCTGAAACATGTAACAATGTGAGTGAGGTACGTAGATTTCTTGGTGCTTGCATCTTTTATGTTATTTGGATCCCACAGTTTGCTCATGTTGCTGATTGTCTTTATGACTTGTTGAGGAAGAAACGAAAATTTATTTGGACTGACAAACACACTCAAGCTATGCATAAATTGAAGAAATTATTGCTTGAAGCTCCCATCCTTAAGCGTGTAGACTATTCTGCTAACAAACCTATTATATTGACTGTTGATACTAGTCCTATTGGTATAGGTTGGGTCATAAGTCAAGATGATAGTGAAGGGAATAGATATGCAATTAGGTTTGGTGCCAAAATTCTACATGAAACACAACGAAAATATCCACAGATCAAACGAGAACTATGGGGTATGGTAACAGCTTTGAAAACAGACAAAGAATATTTCATTGGTGCAAATGTCAAAGTTGAGACTGATTGTTTGCCTCTCATTGGAATTATAGCCAATTGTTCATCTCCTGATATAGCCATGCTTAGATGGATTTCATATATTAAGTTCATAAATCCTGAGTTAGTTCATATTTCAGGTAAGTCAAATTCAGTTGCTGATATGTTATCGAGAGCTAGATTTGATGATCTTGAAAGTGATCTAATAAAGAATGTGAACTTAATTGACTATGTTCCACATATATACGAGTATGAGCAATTTCATGAATCTGAGTATGAAAATGAATGGAGAGACATAGGAAAGTATCTGAGTACACTACAACCATTACCTAACTGGACTACGAATAGATTCCGTAACATTAGGAAACGAGCTTATAACTTTTTCCTATGTAATGGTTATCTTTGGAGACATGCTAAGGGTAAGGTTAAGAATCCACAACGAGTCCTAGGAAAACGAGGGCTTCAATTGCAAGTAATGAAGGAAATGCATGAGACATTATGGGCAGGTCATAAAGGATTTTTTGGAACATATGAAAAAATAAGAAGTACCTATTATTGGCCTAGGATGTATGTTGACATTAGTAGCTATGTTTCTACATGTTCTACTTGTCAACTTCATTCATCAGTCAAACATAGAGATCCGTTGCATCCTACTTATCCACCTTGTATTCACTACAAGTGGGTAGTAGATCTTGTAACTATGCCTAAAGGTATTGACAAAATGCGTTACATTGTACTTGCAAGAGAAGATTTCACTAATCATGTAGAGGGACGTGCACTACGATTTAAGACCACTTACAATGTTTGCAAATTCTTGCTTGAAGATGTCATAAGTCGCTTTGGGTACATAGAGAAAGTAGTTGCCGATCGTGGAGAGTTAAATGCGAGAGAAGCTAAAGAGTTCTTTGAGCGTCACGGTATTCGTTTGTCTCTCACTACTGCATATAACCCAGAGGCCAATGGTAAAATAGAGAGAGGGCATCTGCCTATTGTGAAAGCCATATCTAAAGCATGTAATGGTGACATCAAACAATGGCCTAAATTCTTACCTTTTGCACTTTGGGCACATAGAATGACATGCACACGTACTACTGGATATATGCCTGCTGAACTCATGTACTGTCAAAAAGCATTGTTTCCAATTCAGTCTCATATTTCTGCATGGTCAAATTTGCCTTGGTCTGAAAACATGTGTACTGATGATTTTTTGAGTTTGCGTATTAGACAGTTAGAATAAGGTAAATTAAGACTTGATGATGCTGTTGAAAAATTAAGAGAATCTAGAATGAAGAACAAGCATTATTTTGATAAAACTCATCGATTGCGTCCTAAGCCAATTGAAGTAGGAGATTGGGTGCTCATTTATGATAGTACATTCGACTCTCAATATGATGCACGCAAAAAGCTCACTCAACAGTGGTTTGGGCCATACATAGTATCAAAAGTCAACAACAATGGTATGTATGCTCTTTGTGAATTAAATGGTGTTGCACTAAAAGCTTTGATTGCAGGTAAAAGGATAAAGTTATTCAAGAAGCGTGATAATGACGAGTACATTTTGGATGAGGACATTGAAGAAGATGACAACAATGAGGCCGATTCATAAACAGGAGTATCCATGTTATTAAAAAAAAAAAAAAAAACATCATTAATTTTTAAGTTCATGTTGCTTTGTTTTTTTTTTTCAAGTTCATTCTATTTTTTTTCCATGCTTGTTTCATGCATGTTTTTTTCAGTCTTTGCATTGCATTGCATTGATGGAGAATGTTATTCTCCAAAAGAACAACCTATTCTTGTGATTAGAGCACCTCTATACCAAGAATAAGTCAAAACCTTCCACTCATTTAGAGGATCAATTACTAATTATCAAAAGGTTAACAAATCTGTGAAGAAGATGAAACACAGAAAAGTCTGCTGCACTATTTCTCCACATTGACCTATCAAACGTGTAAAGTTTTTTATGAAACTTTGTACGAAGTATCTCCTAGAGTTTGCGCATCTACTCCAAGTTGAATTACTTCAAAAGATTAAGTATAACTTGAGAAATCAACTTCTCAAGTTACCTATGTCAGAAACTGTCATTCAAAACAGTCGATTTTACACCTGCAACTTTTAAGACTTGGTTCTCCTTGAATAGAACCCGTTTTCCAAAATGCTTCTAGCCATGAGTAGCTTATCTTCCAACTTAAAGATTAAGCTCTCACTCATGCAAAACTTTAAACTGTGCTAGGAGAAATGATCAAAACATCAACTTCGAAATCTGCGCCTGTTTTAGGAACCAGTGAACATACTTCACATATGAATGTTCCTAAACTTAATTCACTCAGCCTGATTACAATTGGAAGCTAAAACTTTGCACAGAGGTCAAGCAACTTCCAACTTAGACTTGTACAAAAGCATTTCACAATTGATCTACTGTAGAAGGAGAACACGCAGAAACATCGGGCGCAAATATTTTCATTTACTCAGAAGAATTACAGTTGAGTGATGAGAGCTAACTCAACTAACTTTTCCTCTATCTCATGACTTCTAACTTATGTCACATATGCTCTCATACTTGCCCCGACTTTTCTCAAAGTATTTATAGATAAATTTGTACATGATTCTTACTCAACAAAAGATCTAAGTCATCTATGACTATACTAATGTACATATGTGTACACTTCTCTTGTCCTCTGAATGTATTCTTCTTCCACACTTTAGGAATTGATTCTCCCTTCATCATTTGATCTTCCAATCCTTCAATTGGTGATTGGTCTGCACCAACAGCTCCCCCTCAATCATCAATTGAGGTTTTCTCTGTCTTCTTGATACTTGCCATGTCTTTGAACCTTTGTAACTTAGGTTCATCCAAGCTCTTTGTCATCATATCTGCCACTTGTTCTTTTGTTGGAGTGTACATCACTTCAATCTCTTTATCTAGTACCTTTTCCCTCAAGAAATGATACTGAATCTCTATATGCTTAGTCCTGGCATGAAAAACAGGGTTAGCTGCCAAATATAAAGAAATCATATTGTCTCCAAAAATTATTGGAATACTATGATCAATCTCAAAACTTTTCATCAAGGTCTTCAACCATATCACTTCCTTTGCAGCTTCTACCATTCCCTTATACTCAGCTTCTGTGGATGATAAAGCAATTGTATGTTGCTTCTTTGAACACCAAGAAACTAACTTATCTCCAACATAACAGAGATATCCATGAGTAGACCTTCTATCATCTGAGTCACCTGCCCAATCTGCATCACTAAACACTTTGATTCTTGTGTCAGAAGTGAAACCATAATACAAACCTTCACTTAGGGTTCCTTTGATATATCTGAGTACCCTTTGGGCTGCAATCCAATGAGTCTTCTTTGGACAATGCATAAATTGTGACAACACACCTAGTGCATATGATAGATCTGGCCTTGTCAAGGTAGCATAGATTAAACTACCTACCAAACTCTGATATTTCTTCATATCATTGAACTCTTCACCTCCATACCTGCTTAATTTATGATTTACCTCCAATGGTGTAGTTGAGGTCTTGCAATCTTCCATGTTAAACTTGACTAGAAGATTCTTCAAGTATCTCTCTTGTGAAACATATACTCCATGTTGAGTATACACAATCTGCATTCCTAGAAAATAAGATAAGTTTCCCAAATCACTTATCTTAAACTCCTTCTCTATTTGTCTTTTGAATTCATTGATTCCTTGAGCATCTGTTCCTGTAACAATAATATCATCAACATAAATGCACATGTAAATATATCCATTTTCACTTGCCTTCACTAGCAAGCTACTATCTGCCTTTGATGCTTGAAATCCACATTCATTCAAGAACTTGACCAATCTGTAATTCCAAGCTCTTGGGGCTTGCTTCAACCCATATAAAGCTCTCTTGAGCTTACACACATAATCTGATCCAATTGATTCCATGAAGCCTTCTGGTTGCTCCATATATACTTCATCTGCAATGTATCCATTTAAAAATGCATTTTTCACATCCAATTGTGACAATTTCCATCCCTTGCAAGCAGCAATAGCAATCAATGTCCTAATTGTAGACATCTTGGCAACAGGACTAAAGGTTTCATCATAATCTACCCCATAAGTTTGGGCATAACCTTTGACCACAAGTCTAGCCTTATATCTAGACACCTTACCATCTGCAAACCTCTTTGTTTTATATACCCACTTACATCCAATGACCTTCTGATTCTTTGGTCTTGGTACTAGTTCCCAAGTTTCATTTTCAAGTAGAGCATCATACTCTTCCTGCATTGCCTTCTCCCAATTCTGTTTACCTTTGGCTTCTTCATAAGTGGTTGGATCTTCTTCTGTTTTCACAATGTAAGCATAATCTTTTGTTGTTAGGAAAGATGTATCATAACTATACCTTATAGGTTCTTTCCTTTCCCTTGTAGATCTTCTGATTTCTGCACTTCTTGAAGTTTCAGCCTCATTTGATTCTGGATCAAATCTTGGCCCTTCTTCTACATGATCCTGCACTCTACTTCTAGAGTCAACTTCATCAACAATTTCTTCACATACTTTTACCTTTGCCTTTCCTTTCCTTTGTATTTCTTCAACACCTGCATACTCATTTGGTGATCTTGTATACCACATATTTTGCTCATCAAATGTCACATCTTTAGTAACAAGAAATTGCTTTGTAGATGGACTCCACAACCTGTAACCCATCTGTCTATCATCATATCCAATAAACACATACTTCTCTGTTTTTGGTTCTAGCTTATGTCTTAATTGTGAAGGAACATAAGCATATGCAATACATCCAAATACTTTACAATGATCAAGACTAGGCTTCTTACCCCACCATGCTTCATAAGGGGTTCCTCCATCCAAAGCTTTGCAAGGCAACCTATTCACAAGGTATGTTGCAGTGTTAATAGCTTCTGCCCATAAGTAATTTGGACAATTCTTTTCCTTCATCATGGCTCTTGCAAACTCTACAAGAGTCCTATTCCTCCTTTCTGCTACTCCATTCTGTTGAGGGGAGTACCTGCAAGTTACTTCTCTTTTGATACCTGCATTCCACAAATAATCATCAAACTCTTTAGAGAAATACTCTCCCCCTCCATCTGATCTTAACCTCTTGAGCTTTTGCCCTGTGATCCTTTCTGCATAAGCATGGAAATGTTTGAATGTCTTGAAAACTTCTGATTTATCCTTGATTACATACAAAGTAATCCACCTGGTTGCATCATCAACAAACAACACATAATATCTGGATCCATTTATGCTATAGTCCCTTGAGGGACCCCATACATCTGTATGAACCAATTCAAGCATATTTGAATGCTTGTACCCTGATTTGTTATAAGAACTTTTATGTGCTTTACCTAATTGACAAGCTTCACACTTGTACACCATATGTTGCCCTTCAATGTTTGGCAATCCAAGCACTATCTGATTCTTTGACATCTCCTTTATAGCTCTCTCATTGAAATGACCTAGCCTTTTATGCCATAGGTCTAATTCAGATACCTTTTGACCTCCATAGGTAAATAATGCATGTCCCACATTACCTTGGACTTTGAGAGTGAACAATCTTCCTTCCTTTTTACCTGCAATTATGTTTCTATATCCCTGATTTGGATCTTATGCATAAACACCATCATTTGTGAATCTTACCTCATATCCTTTCTCCACAATTTGCCCTACACTTATCAAATTTTTAGGAATAGTAGGAACATAAAGTACCTTGCTCAAAAGTGTACTTCCACTCTTTGTCTTCACTGATCCAATGCTCTCCACTTTATGTTTGGTATTGTCACCTGTCTGAACTGTATGTCCATTCACCCTTGCTTCCATGTCAGTCATCAAGGATAGATTCCCACTCAGATGATTGCTACACCCTGAGTCAATATAAAACACTCTTTGATCTTCTCCCATTGATTCATGAGTTGCATTCAAGATAAGAGTCATGTCATCCTTCTGATCTGATGCATAATTATAATAATTATTGTTGTAGGACTGAGATTGGAAGTTTCTTCCACCTCCTCTACCATATGATGTCCTACCTCCTCTTCCTCTGAAGTTGCCTCTTTGGTTTCTGCCTCCTCTACCTCTTTGACTATAATTCTGATTATTGTTTCCACCATTTTGATTGTTATACCAACAATCATTTGCCAAATGATTTGTTCTGCCACAAATCCAACAAGCTTTAGCATTATCTTTATTCTTACCTCCTCTTCCTTTACCTCTGAAATTTGTCTTCCCTTTTGTGAAGTTAGCTTGATTTGAATTCCCTTCATCATCATTTGATTGCTTTCCCTTGCCATTCTTTTTCTTGTCCTTGGAGTACATAGCTTGACTTGTACTTCTATCATTGTCTCCTTTAAGATCCTGCTCAAAGGTTAGCATGTGTCCTAGCAATTGATTAAGATCAGGAGTAAAGTGATCAAGTGACAATTCTATGGACAATATAAAAGGCTTCCACTTCTCATCTCCTCTCAAACCTGTAAGTATTTGTCTTACCAACTTTTCCTCTTCAATGTCTTCATCCACTGCTCCCAAACTATCTGCAATATCTTTCATCCTTGCCACATAATCTGAAATTGATTGTGAGCTCTTCTTCTTGAAGGTTGTGAACTCAGCCCATAGTGAGGACTTCCTTGACTTAGTAGTATTTTGGAAATGCTCTTCCAAGGCATTCCAAACATCTGTAGCACTTTCCAAACCTCTGATGTGAGGTAAAAGGTAATCATTTACAGCCATGTAGATGATACTCCTTGCTTGAGCATCCTTTCTCATCCAAGTCTTCAACATTGCAAGCTCTTCCCTAGTAGGAATACTTGGATCTGCAAACTCAGGTTTTTCTTCATCTCCTGTAATAAATGATATAAGATCTTTGCTCATGAGGTGTGCTTCCATCCTCATGGACCATGCTGGATAGTTCTCCCTATCTAGCTTATCAATCTGCAAGCTTTCTCCCATCTTGTGTCCACCTGTGTATTGAAATCTTCAAGCTTTACAAACAATGTATGTACCTTTACTTCGAATTGGACTCCTTTTGCCTTTCTTGATGTCAAATAGTCTTCTCCTCGAGCTTTGACTCCAAGCTTTCACTTCTTAGTCCTTCAAGTGTTGAATTTCTTGAACCTGCAGCAGTCGGGATCCTCCTTTCTTCAAATTGATGTCTCCTGCTCTGATACCACTGATGGAGAATGTTATTCTCCAAAAGAACAACCTATTCTTGTGATTAGAGCACCTCTATACCAAGAATAAGTCAAAACCTTCCACTCATTTAGAGGATCAATTACTAATTATCAAAAGGTTAACAAATCTGTGAAGAAGATGAAACACAGAAAAGTCTGCTGCACTATTTCTCCACATTGACCTATCAAACGTGTAAAGTTTTTTATGAAACTTTGTACGAAGTATCTCCTAGAGTTTGCGCATCTACTCCAAGTTGAATTACTTCAAAAGATTAAGTATAACTTGAGAAATCAACTTCTCAAGTTACCTATGTCAGAAACTGTCATTCAAAACAGTCGATTTTACACCTGCAACTTTTAAGACTTGGTTCTCCTTGAATAGAACCCGTTTTCCAAAATGCTTCTAGCCATGAGTAGCTTATCTTCCAACTTAAAGATTAAGCTCTCACTCATGCAAAACTTTAAACTGTGCTAGGAGAAATGATCAAAACATCAACTTCGAAATCTGCGCCTGTTTTAGGAACCAGTGAACATACTTCACATATGAATGTTCCTAAACTTAATTCACTCAGCCTGATTACAATTGGAAGCTAAAACTTTGCACAGAGGTCAAGCAACTTCCAATTTAGACTTGTACAAAAGCATTTCACAATTGATCTACTGTAGAAGGAGAACACGCAGAAACATCGGGCGCAAATATTTTCATTTACTCAGAAGAATTACAGTTGAGTGATGAGAGCTAACTCAACTAACTTTTCCTCTATCTCATGACTTCTAACTTATGTCACATATGCTCTCATACTTGCCCCGACTTTTCTCAAAGTATTTATAGATAAATTTGTACATGATTCTTACTCAACAAAAGATCTAAGTCATCTATGACTATACTAATGTACATATGTGTACACTTCTCTTGTCCTCTGAATGTATTCTTCTTCCACACTTTAGGAATTGATTCTTCCTTCATCATTTGATCTTCCAAGCCTTGAATTGGTGATTGGTCTGCACCAACATGCATATCCACATCACTTGAGTCAAAAAAGGGCAAATGATGATTTCTCTACTTGTGTAAAATTTTATCTTAAGTAGTAACTTATCTACCAAGAAATTGTTTATAATCTAGGATTGTGGAAAGATAGGGCATGTAGATTTGGAGGTTTATTTTGGTGACAAGACTTTCATATATAAACATGCATATGTATCGTGTATCGAAAGCATAATTGTTGAAATCCTAGCTCCTGCTACTGCATGTTTCTACATCCTTAGTCCATCTCACAGCACTTGTATCGGAGTTTAAACGACTATTCTCCGTCATCAAAAATGGTTGTACCTTGTATCGGGGTTTAATTTTTCCTCGTCAAAAAAAAATAATTAAAAAAATAATAAAATAAAAAAAATGCTACATGTTACCAAGAAGTTTACACTTTCTTCCACCCCAAAAAAGTGATCGTAACCATAAAGTTGCCAAATCATCATCATCATCGAAAAAAAAAGAGCAAGCCAAAGGCATGGTAGAATAAATCACGGGCTATATAGGCAGATTTATGCATTAGTGGAGTTTAGTTAGATTTCCTTGCATGTTATTAGAGAAAGAGCATATTCATATTTATGTAGGAAAGGATTTGATCTAAAATAAGCTAAAGATGAAAGATGTCTCTTGAAAATCCTAAATCTTTGTTTATAATCATATTTAAGGTAGATTGCTTTATGAAAAAGGTACAAAATTTTCTTCAAGATGAGAGGAACTGATGCTTAAAACGACTCAATACATCCACTTCCACTTCATATTGATGCTTGTTTTTTTTTCTTTCTTGTTGCCAATGTGCTTGTTCATTTGCATATATGTTGCCTATTTGTTCATGCATATTCATGTTGCCTGTTTCAATTATTTCTTTCATGCAAATTTTGCTTCATGTCACGTTACCTACTTATTCATGCATATAATCAATTTTCCTTCCATCTTTCTTATGTTGCCTATAAAAGAATTTGATGCCTAGAACATTTTGTTTTTCACAGATGCTAGAGTGGCGCTTCCGGAGGAATCGCAGGTTTAGTGGGGGCGAATGTCGTCGAGATTTGATCTCCTCTCTCACTTGTGAAGGCCTACAAAAAACATATTTGGTGAAGGTAGCCGGAATTCCCCGAGAAGTCCAGGATGCATCAAGGATGTCAAAGGAAGGTCACATAAAAAGTTTCAAAGAAATCAAGAAAGTCCATGGTAGCAGTCAAAGCTGGTCAAAGCTGGTCAAAGTTGGGAAATTAGGGCAAAAATTTCATTGTCACCAAATTAGATGAAAATCCATATACTTGTAAAGATTGTCAAAGGCAGTCTATAGCCCAAATTTCAGCAGAAAATGGATTTTGTAGCACATTGATATGCTATGTTCATTTTTGTAAAAATGTAATTTTTCTAGTTTGACCCTACAAATTCTTGTATAGAAATTTATGTTAGCCATATGGTTTGGCATGTATAAAGATCATATGTGGCTACATATTTGTACAAATTTTCAAGGCTATCAGAGCTTCCTAGAGACCTTAATGCCACCTTGCAAGCTTCCAAATGTAGTCAAACTTTTACAAGGGAGATTCAGATGGGAGTTATTTCTGCATATTGTTGAAGGAGATCTTTGGAAACACAGTCCTACAAAGTTTCATCTTCATCAAAGCCTATTTGGAGGGTCAAAGAGCACAAAGTCCAGTTTTCAGGATCACCGCAGTTTTCTAGTTTAAGCAAATTGAAGGGTTGAAGGGCCACCACATGGCGAAAGCTGATTGAGCCATGTTGTACGATCAAGATGAGCTCATATTCAAGGGTGGAGATGCACTTATGCTTAAAGCAAGGAGGATCCACAAGTTTTTCCATAAAAGAAGTTTTTTTTGACAATCAAAGATCAATAATGCAGCTTTTCTCCAAAAATAGTGGCTTATCTTATCCAAAATGATGTCAGCACTGATCCGACGGTCCAGATCATCCCCAGATCCAATGGTGGAGAATGAGGGCGCCTAAATTTCACTCCTTTACACTAGATTTGATAGAAAGAACAATTCCAAGCCATTGATTTGATTAATCAAATGGTTGTAATCGAAAGTACTGATCCTAGAGTTGAGAGTTGATTTCTCTAGATCCAATGGCCCAAATTCATTCAAAAAACTATATAAACCCCCCTCCAAACTCCTAGAGCATCATTGTTAGGCATCCATAGGGCTCATGCTAGCTTACGGTTTCCTTGAGACGATCAACCTCGGTTGAGCGAGTGAGGATCCAAGGTGAGCTAGTATGAGTATAGAACCTAGTTTCAAATTTAAGTTAGAATTCCAATCTAGGATAGGCTCTTGAAACTAGCATCTCTATCTTGACTCACCCTGGGTGGAGCGTGTGAGTGAGTTAGAGCTGATTTTAATGAGTCTTAGACTTCTTTAGTTAGACGTTACGAGCCTAGACAGACATAGGGTCACTGGAGTGGAACTCACCTTCTTACGTGTGACATTCGGTTGAACTGTCATGGTTTGAGGGTCGGAACCACCTTTGATCAGTAGACTACCTAGCTTGACGTACCACGACGATCTTATACATGTATCTTAATTCCAATCCTTTTAGTTCATGTCACTTGTCACTTGTCTCTTGTCTCCTCTCTCAGTCTCTTAAGTATTTTTTCATGTCTTCTATTTCTTCTATGTGTGAGAAGGCTCCGCAGTATTGCGTTGAACCAGTGAGGATGTTTCTTTGAGCTTGTGAGTAAACTCTATCATCATAATTCACTTGCATGCATATAATCCATACATACCCATACATATTGATTAGTTTCTGAAAGTGTATAAGAAGCTCCAATATTGGACCATTCTTCCTTTCGAAACTGGTTTATGTGTAAGGGTTCCATCTATTCTCGTCATGCATACATATCATCCAAAGAAGACTATGCATATGGATTGGAATTAGGAAGTGTTTAAGAAGCCCCTTCAATGGACCATTCTTCCTTCCAAATTTCATTCGTATGTATGGTTCTCTTTCATTCTTATCATTCATGTGCATAAATCTAACTTGCACTTCTACATTCCTATTCCCATAATCATTTCAACATCTCTCTCTTCTCCATACTCAACATTAATTTCACTTTCATGTCCTTAAACCTTCCAACATTCATTAGCTTCATACACCCTGTGTGTGCCACGACCGGACCCGATCCACCCGGATTGCGATCACCTCCACAACGTGATGGGGGTATCTTTGGGAGGAAGGTAGGAGAAATCAACTCTCCTTCTCTGTCTTCAATTGTGGGCAACATGCCACAAGGGTTGGTGGGGGGGAAACGCCTTGCTTTCCCTCGCTTTCTTATTTGAACAATCTTTGGGATTGAGCCTCCCTTGGCTTCCCCTTCTTGCACACCTTTCGTTGGGTTGAGGCATGTGCAAGATCCCCCTTTCTCCTCCCTCTATCAGGGTTGAGCTACATCAAGCTCCCTCTATTTGTTCATCTTCCCACTTAGACTATGCTACTGGAAGTGAGTCAAGGGTCGAATATCATCCCCTCTAGCTTCTCCTACTTGGGGTCCAATGTCATCTCTACATAGTGTTTGGGGGGTTGATCTTGCTTCAAGCTCCCCCTCCATCTCCTCTCCTTGGCTACATACCATATCATTCCATCACTATTGTTGTGATTTCTCCACTATGGTGCAAGGTGCTTTGCTTTCCCGGTAGCATCATCTTGGATCTCAACATGATGTTGCTCCTTGTCAACATAGGTGAAGTTTCACATTTTCCTTTGCTATTGGGGCGTTGAGCCCCATGCCCAAGATCTCTGGAGACTTTTCCTATCCTCCTTCAAGGACTCTTGGAAGGTGTGAAAGTCATCCAAATCTTCGACTCTCCTCTCTCAACCAACAGATAGTCCTATAGTAGTTCTAGGCACAAATGGGCTTTAGAGTTCGAAGATTGCTCGTGGAAGAATACCTATGGAGAACTTGCTGATAGGCATCAACAAACTATTCAAGGTTTCTTCATACTACTTACTCTCACAAAGGGCAAGATTACTCTTTGTTACCCCCTCTGCATCTCTCAAAGGGCCTACTGACCAAGCGAGCTCAGGCAACATGAATTTCTTTCTTCCACGTGCCTACTTCTCTAGTTCTCGATGCTATTTCTATAACATTTTTGAAGCATAGATGAGCAATCATAGATGCATTTTTGTCATCAGAATGGGATGGAAGATTCTACATGTTCCATTTTCTATTTAAGCTACTACCTTGAGTTATTAGAAGGAGAAAAGGATGCGCATTGAGATCATCCCTTTGTATTTGCTTTCTAGATGCTATACATATATTGTAATTCTTCCCTTATCTATAAGTGCAATGCTTACATTCAGATGTTTTGGAACTCGACGATGCATATATTTAATACCGTGCATTTTTCCCAAGTGGTTGAGTTGCAATCAATTAATCAATCAATCACCTAAAAGTATATCAAACCAGATCTTCACTTTTCCTAGATTGTAGCAAAGTGAATTGATTCCCTCCAACAAGTAATCCCGCATTCATTTGAAATTAGAATTCACTTGTAGAAGTCTTGGAGGAATTTAACAATCTATATAAAGACTTCAAATCACTTATACATTACATGGCAGTAATATACATACACTTGTGACCATCATTGTCTTGCTCCTTCATTTTTCTTTATCATCTTCTTCAACAATAGTAAGCTTTCAGAGGCCGTTGCTCTCTTCACACAAATCTTAATTGGATAAATCAGCACTCAATGGAAAGGTATGGGTGTTTAGTTTATGTGTATACATTTTCAAAGCATTTGGTTTAGTAGATTGGGGGAAACACTAGTTTTTCTATCTTGGGGTCTATCTCTATGCATTCCTAAAAAATAGGAGGTACCACTGTTAAGTGTTTGATTCAATCCAAAAGCATATTTTGCTTATTTCTTATAGTCTTGTGCATTATATGTACTCAACCCTATGTTTTTAAATCTTCTAAAAGGCTTTTTTCTAATTGTAATTAGGCTGGCTGCTATGAGCATTTGAAGTTGATCATTTTATCCAAAGATAGCAAGCTTTTTGAGCTAGTAAATTTGCAAACCTATGTGTTCTGTATTGATTCCTTCTCCTTGATGCTCCAAAGTACATAGTGCATTTTATTGCACTTACCACATGCCTATAAGATCTATTTGAGTCTCTATAAGCTCAAGCGTTGGTCATATGCTGGTTGGCTGGACCAAACTTTGTCTCTTTGACAACTCACTTTTCTACCCCTACAAGGCTTCTCCAAGCTCTTTCATGGATGCCCTACTTTAGGATTTTTTCCACACCTCCTACTAAAATTTGGAAGTTATGGTAGAGTTTTGGTTGGGGTTTTTGTGTCTAAGAAGGAATTGGACCCAAACCCAAATACTCATATATTTGGAGGAATGGAATATGCAACGATACAAGTTCATGATGTTGTAAGTCAGTTTATTTTTTAGTAGGATTTAGGATGTTCTAATATTGTTCTTTCATGAGTCTCTAAGTGTTCAAAAGAGCCAATTGGCAGTAGATGATGCTACAAGAATACAACCTGCAAATTGACACAACTTTCTTATTTTTGCTTGAGCTTTCCTTGTATGATTGGGAAGGATGACTATACCAAGTCCCTATCGAGAAGTAACTCTCTTAGTTGTACTTCATGACATATTTCATGCCCTTGCATGATGAATATGGGTTTGTACTTATTTTGTTCATGAAAGATGAATATGAGCTTTGCAGGGATCAACACTCATTAAGAAATGAATGCTTGCTTAGATGAGCTTGAAATACATCGATGAGCTCTTTGATCTTAGAGATTTGGTACTCAAGGAGTATATATTTTGATCATACCACCTTTTGGGTGATCTATATAACTAGGACAGGTGTCCATTGATAGGATACTACTTACCAATCTCTTCATGTTGTTCTCAACGACTATATGCATTCACTTGTGTTTTGTGAAAAATTAGGATTGATGTGCCCTTGGTTAGGGTTGAGGTTGTGTGACTGCCTCCTTTGGGGATGGTGTTCAAGAGTCCAGGCCTTCACATGGAAATTGGTGGTGGTTGGAGTACCAACTTTGCATTTACATTTGAATTACAAAAACTATGTATTTTTGGCAAATAACAGTCTATGTTAGCTGGCTCCATTCTCACATTTTTTATTGACTCATTTTGGTGCACACAACTTTCTCATTCTACTATGTTGCATTTGTGTGATTAGCTCAAGAAACATTGGCCACTTATTAAAAGACCCACATTGAACTCATGCTTTACAATGCAACACATGCACTTGGGTGATGACACATTTAGGGATGACTATGTGGTTGTCATGGCAAAGATATAAGGGATATGGAGAGCTATTGGGTTATAAGGTGTGAACACATTTCCTCTTTTGCATAGGAACCCTCTTTCGCTCATGAAAATACCCCTTCTATGTACATTGGAAGCTTGCACATGAGACATCCTCTTAGGCTGATTTTTTATCATTCTCCATGACTAAGGCTTGGAACCTTGTAAATAAATCTCTTTTATCAAACAATTGAGAAAACCCAAACATCCACATAGAATTTTCCATGCTTTCACTTTCTTGAGATTTGGGTTGTTAGAAGAGAATATTTGCCAAGATCTCATAAGATATGCTAGTTAGACACATGTTCCCTTTTTGACTAGTCATAGGAGCACATGTGGAAAAAGCTTAGCCTATAAATATAGAAGCACATTTTTTGAAAAGGGAGATTTTGGTTTGGCATGAGCTCCATGTACATATCTTTTATAAATGAATGGAAGAACCATTTTGTTGGGAGAGGATTGTTGGATGCACTTAGAGATTGAGTAGGTGCAGCTAAACCTGCTTCACACCAGCCCTCCTTTGATTCTAGGAATGATTAATACACTTGCTTAGCTTCCAAATGATACCAAGAAAGCATATATGTACTTTGCAAATGATATGTGTACCTAGAGGCAGCAAAGAAGATTTTGAAGTATCTAAAGGGAACTCAGAACCATGGTTTGTACTTTCCTTATACATCAGATATTGATATTAAAGTATATTCAGATGTAGATTGGGTAGGATGCAAGGATGATAGGAGAAGCACATCAGGATACATATGTTTTGCAGGTGATAAACCTATTTCTTGGTCAGCCAAGAAACAACCTACAGTAACTTTGTCATCTACTGAAGCAGAGTATAGAGGGCTAGCCAATGCTACTCAAGAAGCTATCTGGTTGAAGCTTTTGTATATAGAGTTAGGCCTATACACAAGGCCACCAATTATCTTTGGAGACAACACAAGTTCTCTTCACCTTGCAGCTAATCCAATATATCATGCTAGGACAAAACACATAGAGGTTCATTACCACTATGTGAGAGAAAAATTACTTAGCAAAGACATTCAGTTGACTTATGTGTCTACTAATATGCAATGTGCAGATTTACTTACTAAAGCTTTGGATGGAAACAAGTTATGCAGATTCAAATCCATGATTGGATTATAGGATGTGATTGAAGAATGAAGATGAAGAAAACTCATTTCTCAGAGTATAGTTCACCATTTCTTCTAATTCCACTTGCAAATGGTAGCTTGTTAAGCTAATTTAATATGTCCAGAAGGAATTTGATCAATTGTAAGTGTGCTGGTCATACTGAGTGAAAGACTGAGCAGGTGTCAATACCAAAATAGCAAGTTTTCTTAGATTTGTGAAGTGCAAAGTTATCTGTTTTGATTTGTGCATGAATTGGCTTAGCACACTAACTCCATATGCTATGTCAATTCTGGTTAAGGTAGCATAATTCAAACTACCTACCATACTTTGGTATCCTGTAATGTCTTGGACTTCATCACCTTCATGAGCACTAAGCTTTAGGTTGACCTCCATTGGAGTGCTTGAGACTTTAGCATCCTGCAAATTAAACCTCTTCAACATGTCTTGAATATACTTCTTCTAAGTGATAAAGATACCTGAGTTTGTATAAATCAATTCAAGACCTAAGAAGTACTTTAATAATCCAAGATCATTGATCTTGAATTCCTTCATCATCTGTCCTTTGATGTGTCTAATCCCACTGACATCATTGCCTATAATGATGATGTCATCAACATAAACACAGAGATAGATTACCTCTGAATTGTTCCTTTTGATAAACAATGATGTATCTGCCTTGCTCATTATAAATCCTTGGTCTTGGAGATAGGTTGTCAATCTGTAATTCCATGCTCTAGGTGCCTGCTTCAAACCATACAGAGCCTTCTTCAATTTACAAACATAATTTACCTTCTTGGGATCTTCATAGCCAGGTGGTTGTGACATGTAGACTTCTTCAGATATCCATCCATTCAAGAAAGCATTCTTGACATCTAATTGGTACATGTTCCAATTCTTGGATGCAGCTACACTCACCAAAATTTTGATTGTTGGCATCTTAGCCACAGGTGAAAATGTCTCCTCATAATCAATGCCTTGGGTTTGTGCAAAACCCTTGGCTACCAACCTAGCTTTGAACCTGTTGATTGTTCCATCAGAGTTTCTCTTTAGCTTGTAGATCCATCTGGATCCTATCACCTTCATAGAGTCCTTCTTGGGTACTAAGTCCCATGTGTCACTCTCCTTGAGAGCCTCTATTTCTTCATCCATAGCTTCTTTCCATTCTGGTTTGGTGATTGCCTCCTCATATGAATCTGGTTCTTCATTCAACAAATCCTTTGCAAGATATACAGAATGCTTAGTTACAAGAGAAGTATCATACCTATATCTGATAGGCTTCTTACTTTCTCTCTGAGATCTCCTCATTGCTTGAGTTGAGGATTCTGGTATATCTTCTAGCTTCTACATTTTCATCTTTCCTGTAGACTTCCATGCCTTGAATTCCTCAAGGTTAATTGTGTCATCATCATCATCTGAACTTGAGTCTTCTTTCTGGATTGGTTCCTCCTTGGTGAGCTTTGGGAAGTCTTCTTCCATGTCATAAGGTAGACTAACCTTCCTACATTCATTTTCATACCATGAGTCATTCTCATCAAAGATGACATCTCTGCTTACCTTGAAACCTTTGTTTGAGGGGTTGTAGAATCTATACCCTTTCTGGTTCAAGTCATTACCAATGAAGATACATTTTTTAGCTTTAGGGTCTAGCTTTCCCCTTACCTGTGAGGGAATATGCACATATGCAATACAACCAAAGATTTTGCAATGATCCAAAGATGGTCTCTTACCATGCCAAGCTTCATATGGTGTCATTCCATCAAGTGACTTTGATGGCAACCTGTTAATGAGATAGGTGGCAGTAGATACACTCTTTGCCCAAAGATAATTTGGCAACTTCTTTTCATTAAGCATAGACCTAGTTGTTTCAACAATGAGTCTATTGCTTCTTTCAGCTACCCCATTTTGTTCAAGTGAGTACCTTGTAGTTATCTCCCTCTTGATGCCTCTTTCCTGCAAGAAGTCTTCAAATTCATTTGAGAAGTATTCACCTCTTTGATGGCCTCTTCCTCTCTGATTTTTGTAGTTTCTGTAGCACTCATCTGTGGTATGGTTAGACAATCCACAAATGTTGCATGGTGATGAGTTGTAGGGTCTCCCCCTACCTGACTTACCTCCTTTGCCTCTACCTCTTGAATATCTACCTTTCCCTGCATAGTTAGCTTGGGAGGTACAGCCTTCTTCTTCTTGCTTCTTCCCTTTACTTTTATCCTTAATCTTCTTATCAGTATATAGAGCAGAGGGGTTGTTACCTTTTGATTGCTCTCCATTCTTTGTAAGCTTTGCTTCATGTGTGAAGAGTTGACCAATCAGAGTTGTTAGATCAGGAGCATGTATGTCCATGTATAGGTCCATTGCTGTGGTAAAGCTCTCCCATTTGTCATCAGCTTTTAGTCCATTGATTACCTGCCTTACTATTTGTTCCTCTTCAATCTCCTCTCCAATACTTGCAAGCTGGTCTGCAATGTCTTTGACCCTAGTGACAAAGTCTGAAACTGATTGCTTTGATTGCTTCCTAAGAGTAGTGAATTCAATCCATAGTTGATTCTTTCTGGCCCTTGTGTTGGAAGAGAAGTATGATGACAAGGTTTCCCAAGTCTCTTGGGAAGTCTTACAGTTCCTAATATGAGGTAAAAGGAAATCAGATATAGAGTTAAGAAGGTAAGACCTTGCCAATGCATCTTTTGCACACCATGTGTTGAGCCTCTCTTGTTCATCCTTGGTAGGTAGTCCTCTTGCTTTGAATGAAGGCAATTCCTCATCTCCTAAGATGAATCCAAATAAGCTTCTTCCTTGTAGATAGGTCTTCATCCTTAGAGACCAAGCTTGGTAATTGTTCCTATCCAATTTGTCAATGAATGAAGGAAAACCATCTCCCATGTTACCTTATTTGCTCTGATACCACTGTTGGGAGAGGATTGTTGGATGCACTCAGAGATTGAGTAGGTGCAGCTAAACCTGCTTCACACCAGCCCTCCTTTGATTCCAGGAATGATTAATACACTTTCTTAGCTTCCAAATGATACCAAGAAAGCATATATGTACTTTGCAAATGATATGTGTAATGATTAAATCAAAACAGATAACTTTGCACTTCACAAATCCAAGAAAACTTGCTATTTTGGTATTGACACCTGCTCAATCTTTCACTCAGTATGACCAGCACACTTACAATTGATCAAATTCCTTCTAGACATATTAAATTAGCTTAACAAGCTCCCCAACTTTTTAGGAGCTCTGCAGAAAAATACCAGAGACCACTTCGAGCAAGATTTCTCCGAGATGGCTGATCCAATGACCTTCAAATTTTGTAGCCATGTAGTTTGCTTGGAGCTGGTTCCAACAAGCTTTGAATTACTTGATTTGGATGAGTAGATCCTGAGATATGCCTTGTTGAAGTTGACTGACTTGGAGTAGTATACTCAGAGAATCACAGAGTAGATGAATGTAAGTATTTGTATTAGATCATGTAAATATACATTCCCATTGGCATGATAAACATAGCTCAATGGTACTCAGAGGTATAGGCTATAGAGTAGACCTCACACACTCAATGATCACAACTGTTAGCCTCGGGAATGGTGAAGAACGCCCGCGACTTTTTCCTTGTAGTTTTTTATAGGAATTGAGTGATGATTTGAATTTGAATTCCAATAAATCTCCTAGAATCTTTCACCTAAAAGTTGATTGAGATATTCTCTCAATTAAACAACAACCTTTTCCACGACTTCCAATCAATTAGGTGTGATTACATAACATGCCAAGTCATTTAGACTTTTACAAGAGATAAAATGGTAAGAAATCATAGGCACAAGTTCCTATGATCTTTGCTTCATGTAGAGTCTTCAAAGTAGATATCCAAGCCAAATTGTGAAGGCTTGACTTGCACCAACACATTTTACTCATGGACTATGTGCACATTTGTATTTTGTCTTTGAGTCTGAGATTGAGGTGTGTGTGCATGCTTGTCTTTCTTTTGTGTGTGAGTAGAATGTGTTGCATTTGGTGTATTTTGGATTTGTGGACAAGCATCCTTGATGACCTTCCTCTCCATGTTCTCAAGGGTTTGTGGCATATCTTGGAGATGATGGAGAATGGTATGAGCATAATGGAGGGTTGTTCGGATGAAAGGAGAGTCTTCCTTGAGCTTTCCTATTACTTCTGTGCAAGGTGGTGTGGGTCTTGTCTCCCCTTGGGTATACTACAATAAGAGTTTAGTTCGAGCTACACATAAATCACAGCTTTTTTAAAGTCATGTCTATGGTCCTCTACAGACACCTTCTTTTGAGAAGTACCTTTACTTCGTGAATTTCATTGATGATTTTTCCAAGCATGTATGGATGTATCCATAAAAAGAAAAGTCCAAAGTTTTTATGTGCTTCAAACAGTTTCTAGTTATGGTTGAAAATCTATGAGCATGTAAATTGGGCACCCTCCATTCTCATGGAGGGAGTAATAAATGTCTTCTAATTGTAATACGTTTCTCACTAAATGTGGGATAAAACATGTGTACAGTGTCGTATACACCTAAACAAAATGGAGTTGATAAAAGAAAGAGCAAGTTTCATATGGAGATGGAGAGTAAATCGAACACATATTCAGTTTGCTCTTTCTCAGATGAGCAGGTTTATGATGTGTCAAGCATTGGAAAGTGGTTATGTGCATCTTTTGCTACTTGAGTGGTACCCGACTACTTGGATTGTTTTATCTCCAGGGAGGATTGTTTTTGCCAAAGTTACATGCTTTTTCTGACACATACTCGGCTGGTTGCTATGAAACTTGTATGTCCACGAGTGGTTTTTGTTTCATTCTTTGTTGCTCATGCATATCTTGGCTAAGCAAGAAGTAGCCTACTATAGCCACTTTTAGTTGTAAGGTTGAGTATAGGGCATCTTTCACAACAATTATTTAGTGTATGTGGCTTAAGCACCTTTTGGCTCATTTTGGTGTTGATCAATCTTTTATGCCCATCATCTTCACTTACAATTAGAGCACATTGATAGTTGCAAGGATCCCTATGTTCCATGCTCGGATAAAGCACATTGAGGTGCACTATCATTATGTCAAGGAGAGGTTATCTACCAAAGAAATCAATTTAGCATACATTTTTGCACACGATAACATTGCAAACCTTTTCACAAAGGATTTGCATAGGCAAAAGTTTGAAGCTTTCCACAAAGCTTTGGGCTTACTTGGTTTTGTGGATTGATGTCTTTCCACATAGCTTGGCACTTCCTTAGACATGAGTGCCAACTCCTTGTTCACTACATCACTCTGAGGGAGGATTTGTTGATATATTTTTGGAGTATTGTGTGTTAACACACTCAGGACCATTGGGGCACTTTTTTCCCTCTTTAGTAGGTTTCCTCCCACGGCTTTTATATATGCCTATAACCCTAACCAGTTACTTATTGTTGTTCATTCTTTTGGTAATAAATTCGGTATCATGTTGTGCTCCAAGCTTCTTCTTCTTTCTTGTGATGTTCTTGTGCTTCTAAAAATATCAAAATTCAACAAAGAGGCTCCATGAGACGTGTTTCATGAGGAAGCATTGATAGCTGCTTATAGTATCAAGTGATTATCTAGGCATAGGCATAATGTTGTGTTCTAGACTAAAGATCCCAAGGAAGAGAATTCTAGTACTCAAAGATATAAAGTGTGTGTAGTATTCATTAAATCAAAGATATAACTATGGAGCTTAGGATGCACAAAACGTTGACCAAAGACATGAGAAAGCACAACAGTATGACTAAGGATCAAAGAGAAAGGATCATAAGAAGTACCTAGATTTGAACTTGGTATTAAATTCTAAGTTATGTGTATATATAAGGATATACAATGATCAAAGTGATCAAGTAGAAAAAGTTAATTGGTTTGAAGTTTAAGGGGTAAAAGTCCATGTTGTATGCATAAGGGTCCATTTATTAGGATTTCGTTGGATTTCCATTTAAGATATGAAATTCATATCTAGTTTAGTGAAGTTTTGGCACATGGATTGGAAAGAGGATCCACTAGTATGAGATCAAAGATACAAGTTCCCTTTGAGAACTCTCCTCTTATGTAGATAGAGAAAAGGATTCATCATTGATGGATATATTTTTTCATTACAATGGAAGAAAAAAGATTTCTCTTTAGGACAACATATTTATGTCATGGGGAAGATTGGTTATTTCAAAGAGAAAAAGAAGTTTCATAAGGAAGATTTAGCCTTGAGAGAAAGAATTGTCACGATGAAGATTTTGTTGATGACATGATCTCTCCTATATCATTTCAATTTGTATTGACATGAGTGCATATCCATTTTTTATCTAGGAGGCACTCCATTTTCGTTTTTATATTGTATCTCTTTTGTATTTGGGTACTTTTCCATTAGCTTCTAATGGTGTATTCATTCCCCTTCAAGGAGAATTATCCCACATTTGATGTATTTTGGAGAGCCCCTCCATCTCTATATAAGGAGGACCTCTCCCTCCATTTGTACTTGGTCAGAAACTTGAGGAGCCTACTCCATGCTCTTGACAAGCTCACTCCAATCCATATCACTCTTTCATTTTGTGAGTACACTCTTCTTATTAGTTTTCTTCTATGCTTGTACGCTCTACATGGTATGGAAGTGATAGGTGGTCTTAGTGGCTTGTTTGGTGGTCTTTTTGGTGGTGATGGTGCTTGGGTTTGGTGGTGTAGCTCTCCACTCATTTGATGAAGCTTTTTGCCATCATTTTATGTTCTTTTGGGGTATCACTTTGCTTATTTTCCCACCCTCCAACCCTTTGTTTTCACATCTTTCCACCCTCCCACCTTACTCTTTATGAGCATTTTTGTGGATTTGTGATTCATCTCCTCTCTTAAAGTGTTCATAAAAACTTTTTCATGAGCACAATATTTTTCATTATCATTATAACGATCTATTTCAATGATATATAGTTTTTATAAAAAATATGGTATCATGTTTGTGCTCATTGTGTGAAGATAGTTAATGGTCCTCACTCTGAACTATGGAACTTTGCATTCACCAATTTTTGTAACACTCTAATCTTGGTTGCTGAGCAGGACGGTACTAGAATGACAAGTCTTAAGTAGAGAGAACTTTAGTCGATTGGTTAGATGATTGATGCCAATTCACTTCAAGGTGACTGTCTTCTCGATAAGTGTTTGGATGCAAATCTGGATACCACCAAAATGATGCAGAACCAAATGTAGTATTGCCTCTTTCTTGGACTAGCTATCATCTTTATAAAGATCTGCATTCCACCATGTACTATTTTAAATATTTGAATATTCTAGCATTTGTCCATCTTCAACTTGTTTAGTGATAAAGATAAGGCACTAATTTTTGAATTTTATAGTCGGACAAGGTACAACCATCCTCACTTAGAATGATATGGTGATATAGGAGATCTTGCTTCATTCATACACCCCATGTTGTTGAGTGTGTGTAGAAGTGTGAGAGGTACACAAGAAGCACACACAAGGAGCATAAATGCACCAAAAAACACAAATAAGATGGATGTTTGGAATAGCTCTCTCTATTGACGATGATCAAAACTGGTGTAAGAGCTCAATAATATCCCTAATTACAAAGTACCACCACATATGAGTGAATCATGTATGTGGTAACATGGAGAAAAAACGTGTAGCCTACACTAGAGTAAAAAGTTCCCATGTATAGGGAAGAGATTCACATGAAAGCTACTAGAGGAACACATTAGTGTAACAAACCCCCGTGGAGCAAATGATGTGAACACATATAGGGAGCAACAAATCAAACCCCACTAGGCAATCAGCCTAAAGATTTTCGAAAAGCTTGAAACTTTTCATATGGAAGAGCTTTGGTGAATATGTCCACTATATTAACTTGTGTAGGCACATATATGGAATCAATATCTCGTGCATGAAGGCACTCTTTTACATAGTGATAATCCACATTAGTATGTTTGTTCCGTGCATGAAACACTAGATTTTATGCAACAACCAATGCACTCTGACTATTATTGAGAATATGCATAGTAGCATCAATCTCCATGCAAAGATCCATCACTAGGCATCTCAGCCATATACATTTCATTGTAGGTGTGAAAATTGCCTTGTATTGAGCTTCACAACTTGATGTCACCATTGTAGGTTGCTTCTTACTCAAATAAGATATGCATGAGTCTCGAAGGAAAAAGCAATTACCACTACTGGACACACAAGTATCATAACAAACAATTCAATCACTATCTATAAAAGGATGCAAGCATGGTTGAATACATCAAACATAAAAGATATCTAAGCTCAAAGTGCCTTTGATATCTAAACACATGTTTCACCACTTTCAAATGCTTAGTGCTAGGGATATACATGAAACAACTCAACTAGGAAACTGGATACTATATATTCAGCTTTTTGCTACATGCATATATAAGACATCCCACAACTGGCTGATAAAGAGAAGTGTCGAATGCATCACTTGAATCCTCAACTCAGAATCTAGATCATGTCTCTAGTGGTGTGGAAAGCAGCTTGCAATCCTCAAAGTCAAATCATTGAAGAATTTTTTCAACATACTTTGCTTAATGCATAACCATTCCTCCCTCAACGAATACACATTGGATGCTAGGATAGTAGCTCAAAGTACCAAGATAAGTGACATCAAAAGTATGTTGTAAATCATCCATAACGATGTCAAGTTCTTCCTCACATGATCGATTCAAGAGTCCAACATAAAGAAGAAGCACTGTAAGATCAGCCCCATCTTTGCATACATAGAGTGTGCTTTAAATCTCGCTACATGTGAAGCGAAGAGCAATCAATTGCTCATGGATTTTAACATAACATGCACATGGATGTTGCTTGAGTCCATACAAGGATTTTTGAAAGCGACAAACCATATGCTCTTTTCCTTTCATGGAAAATCTAGGAGGTTGCTTCACACAAACATCTTCTTGCAGATCACCATTCAAGAAAGATATTTTTATGTCCAACTAATGTCCTTTCCAATCTGTTTGGGTTGTGAATGCAACCATAATATTAAACATAATCATGCATGAAGTAGGTGTAAAATTTTCCTCATAGTCAAAGCCATATTGTTGCGCATATCCTTTCGTGGTAATGCACATAACTCCTAAGTACCAATCATATGTATGGAATCCATTGAAAATTGCATAACACTCATGCAATGTGGATCATCACATGCATCTTCAAAAGTAAGCAGCTCTTCACTACGTGTTGTTGCACTAAGAGGATAATCCACAGAGTTACTTGATGCATGGCAAGAACTTATCCTTGTTCTACTTAAGTAAAGGTGCACTCAAATTGCTCTCGTGCAAAGTTTATTTTAGCCACTTTGGCAAAGTTTGTGCACTCTTGATAGACATGCATTCACTATGTAATACATCTTCAACACATACATCATGCATCTTTTGAATTTCATGCTCATTTTCAGCCATATTTTGTCACAAATATTCAGCCATACGTGGTTGGAGATTTCTAGTAGATTGGAGCATTTTTAGTTGAAACAACTAATCGCTTTTTTGCTGGAAATACTCTTCATTTGTAACTGTATTTTGTTGTGATTTTTCAGCCATTTGAGCCTCAGTTGGGTGGTCTACATGGCCATAGTCAAATGAACCACTTTCAAACAAAGACATGAGTGTATCAAACACATCTTGTGAGCTAAACTATTCATTGTTTTTTGCATTCAGGTAGAGGGAAAATTGAGTTTTTACTAAATACCACATCTTGACTCACAGTAATTGTGTTCCTCAATGGATGGTAGAAATGATCTCCCTTAGTTTTAGCACTATAACCATTAGATATACATTTCGTTGCCTTGTCATCAAGTTTGTGATGTTGTTTTGATGGCAGAAGAACATATGCCAAACAACCAAACAAATACATATGATTAACCATATGCTTATGTCCATTCCAATCCTCATAAAAAGTGATGACTCTCAAGTCTTATGTAGGGTAGTGATTCAACACATAGTTTTCACACATGACCACTTCCATCTAAAACTTGTTTGGAAGGTGATTTCCTTTATCCATACATCGTTCCCTTTCAAGGAGTGTTCTATTTTTACACTCTTTAGAACCATTTTTTTGAGGCGTATACGACATCGTACATTGGCATGAAATGCCTCTTTCACAAAGAAAATCATTAAAATCATGTGACATGTATTCACCACTAGGATCTATGCATAGAGTCAAAATTTTAATCTAGAAATATTTTTAGTCATATCTAAAAATTCTTTAAAGCAAGAAAATACCTCATTCTTTGCTTTCATAGGGTACATCCATGTATGGAAAGTAGCATTATCAATGAAAGTAAAAGAATATACATGATTCCCAAAAGACAGAGTCTTGAAGGGAGGACATACATCACTATGAATAAATAGCAATTTCCTTGTAGTGTGTGTATGAATATCTTTTGGAAAAGAATCATGATGCATTTTCCAAGAATGCAACCTTCACATGCATGCTTTTTTATGAATGCAAGTCTTGGAAAACCAATAACCATGTCCTTCATTTTCAAGTAAAGGAAACTATCAAAGTTCAAGTGACCAAAACGAGCATGCCAAATCTCCATTTCAACCATAGAAGAAGTCTGATCAACCAAGGCATTTGAGGCAACCCTCTTGTATGTATCCAAGTGATACAAACCATTACATAATGTACCGAACATCATGAAAATATCACCATTGATGAAATCATGAACCATACACTTATCATCAGCAAAGTATACATGAAGTCCAACTTTGACAATCAAAGGAATTAAAATTAAGTTCTTTATGATATTTGGTACATACAATGCAATTTTCAAGAGAATCACACCTATGTTTGCAGCCATAAGCTCAAATTATCCTACTCCAATGATAGGATAAGAGGCATTGTTTGCACATAGCACATGTCCTCCTTTGGGTGCATCTTTCAAAGATGCAAAAAAAAAACCTTTTGCATGGATTCATGTGCTTTGAAGCACCACTATCAAAGAACCAATCCGAATTATCCTCACCCACAACCATACATTTAGAATGCAATGATGCACCATAATGATGTGTAACAACACATGCCCAAAAATCTTGAGCCATGTTGGCTTCATCAATCTTTGCAATAGAAGAATTTTAGCAAATTGAGTGGAAGAGGAAGGTTGATGCTTTGGTTTTGATGAGCCTAAAGTTGAACCAAACTTGCTTTTCCTTTTCTATGAGATAGCAAGTGCTTGTAGTCCCTCAATCCAACCACTCCTATTCAATCTAGATTTCTCTTCTTGCAGATAAAGATACATGATTCTCAACTTCTCACGACACACGATACATGTCCTAGATCAGTGAGACATGATACTTGAGGTATCAGTGATACACAATACTTTCCAAGTATTACCACACATGGAATTTGGTATCACAATAACAAACTCAACCGCTCACAATACTCGGACTTTTGTAGTCCAAATTTGAAAATTTGTGTGTGTGTGTATGTGTGTTCTTTGTGCTCTCCTTGTTAATCTATGTGCCTATAGCTAGAAAATTCTCCCTAAACCTCCCTAATCAAGCCTCACGATACATAGTGGATGTCGTGTTACCGTGTGTGAGTGATCAAACAAATTTTTGCTTTGAAGATGCTCTAGGAATGTTTCCTCAACTATTTGTTCTTAGAAACTTACTAAAACTGCATTCTAGGCAATCCACAATTTGCAATGCCGACCATTTGTGAGCTCCATGATACTTGCATTAACAAGTGAAGTAAAAAGGGGTGAAATTTGATTTTAGTCTCTGATTAAGATAAGAGACTCAATAAAAAAGTGATTTTTTTCTTTTGTATTTTGATTAATTTACTCTACTTCCTCACTCCACCTAATTCTAACCCTAATTCTTCACTCTAGAACTAATCCTAAAAACTTTTCACATAGACAAGAGGGTATGAAGTAACCATTGCAAGAAAAGTTTGGACTTTCCAATTTACGTAAATCATTTCTTCACACTCACTACCTTCAAAACTATGCTTTAACCATCATGTAGGCACCTTGATTGAGGTTGATTCCTAGAAATGGCACCAAAAATCTTGTGATGAAGGATAATAAACCTCTATCATCAAGCAAGGGCATATAGTTGTGGAATTGATACACTCGTTAAATTATCAATCCGTGAACAAGAACACATCAAGTGTATGAAGAAATGTGCTCATGTGATAGTTAATGTACGATTGGGACAAGTAACACATGCAAATTAGGTTGAATCTACCTCACACGATATCTCCTACACACTAGCATGTATTAGAATACTTAGAGTAGCAAAAGACACTAATCAAGTGATTTCTCTTAGCTCCATACTTGAATATGGTCAATATCAGGTTGATTTTGAAGCTCTCAAGAAGACACATCCAATGGTGTTACTTTCAACTCAATGGGATCCTTCTCTTTCATGCCATGATAAAACAATCGAGTGGCAGAAAACACATTAGAACTGTCAGGGCACTTTTTTCCCTCTTTAGGAGGTTTTTTTCCTGTACCTTGTATATATGCTTATGACACCAACCGGTCACTTATCTTTGTACAATCTCTTGGTAATACATTCAATATTATGTGTTGTGCTCCAAGCTTCTTCTTCTTCTTCCTTGTGATGTTCATGTGCTTCTGTAGACCTCAAATTCCAACAATTGGTATGAGAGTAGGTTGCCACTTCATTTAGGGCATCATTGACACCCCTACAGATAGAGTCTCAAAATCACAAAAAAAATGGTGAGCATACTGAAGGCAATTAGGAGTTCAAAATAGCTTTGCTTTGTGGTGTGAAAATCACAACTTGAGCTTTTTTTGGCCTTCAAATGCACTATCATAATGTTTGTGTAGGCATTTTTGTCTTTTTGTGTCAAAGATATATACAGGTTTTGGCTCACCAATATAAGCAACTCAAAGTTTGCTACAGGTTTAGTAGAACTCAAGACATTAGATCTACTCAATTTTTTAGATATAGTCATCTTTCTGCACCAGGGTATTTTAGTTAGTGGCCATGGCATAAAGTAGTGATGTATTTCATATGTTGGCTATTGAGGATGAGTTGGACCATACCAATTACCCATTGTGGGCTTATATGGTGTGTCATGTAATGTTTGCAAAAGGACTGTGGAATATTGTGTAGGGTGTTGAAAGACATCATACTACACTTGCAAATACGCTTAATGAAAGTGATGTAGATGGCATTGAAGATAGTGATATTGTATAGGTTCCTATTTGTGTTGCGGCTCCTGATGCACTTATTGCAGAGCAAATTCATTGGGATGGAAACGATGCTCAGGCACATGGATTGATAGCCTTATCTATCAAACAATCCATTCTTCCTCACATTCCCTCTTGTAGAACAGCAAAGCATGCTTGGGATGCACTTACCATCTTATACTAGGCAAGGAATGAGGCTCATGTTGCTTACCTCCCAAAACAATTGGAGAGTGAGCACATGAATGAAGAAGATTCCATGTATAGTTTTTTGATAAAAACAAAGACTTAAAGGACCAGTTGGTTTCTGCTAATGAAGTCTTGCCTAATAGTTCACTTGTGCATACTCTTCTAAATGGTCCTCTAGATTCATATCAGAGTTTCACTTCTACTCTTCGATTGATGATGAAAGGCAATCCAAATGCCTTAATATTTGAGGAGTTATTCTTTGTGAAGTTGCATGAAGATTAGTCTAGGTAGAACAGGTCCATTATGCATGTTGCAGATCAAGCTTTCCTAGCTAGTGAGAAGGGCAAAGGTAAATGGAGCTCATCTACTAGTAAGCAAAAATCTGCTAATTCTTCACAATCAAAGAAAGATGACAGAAAGGAGAGTAAAATAGAAAAGAAAAAATAGTTTTGCAATACTATAAAGGAAATGATCATGACATAAAGACTAGTTCAAAATTGGCTTCAAAATAGGCAAAGAAGAAAGAGGCTAGAATGGTTATTGCAGAGGCCTATACACCCAAAACAAAGTTTGCTAATCTTGTGCAAAATGAAGAATGGGAATCTACTATTGTTTGCAATAATGACTCATCTTCTCATGAACATTGTATGTCTGCAATAGACTCATATGTGTGGTACTCTAATAGTGGGCAACCAAACATGTTACCTCCCTACGTAAGTTCTTCACTTCATTTAAGCCTTCCCCTACACGGAATACTATCACATGCACCAACATCTCATCTTATCTTATCATGGAAGTTGATAAGATCATTCTCACTACTGCTGAAGGTAGTTCTTTTACATTTTTAGATGCTTTACTTGTGCTAGGGATCAAGAAGAATCTTTTATCAGTTTCAACATTAGCCAAGATCAGCTTGGTTATGAAATTTTTTGATGCTAGATGTATATATGATCTATCAAATGACGACATCATTATTGCTTCGTTCATTTTAAATGATGGGTTATATAAGCTCATAGATTATGCAAAATCTTTGAATGATTTAATAGGTGCAGATCAAGGTTCTCACTCTATCTCAGATGCAAAGCTTTGGCAAGCATGTTTCAATCGTTTGATTTTTGCCAATTTGCAATGCTTGCAAAAATCTTAAATGGTATCCTCTCTACCTAAACTTGAGGCACCTGGTAGACATGTCTATGAATGCTTTATTTTGGGCAAATTGCACCATTCCTCCTTCCCAAAAAATGCTTCAATTGGATGACTCAATAATTGCAACTTGTTTACACTGATGTATGTGGGCCTATGTAGACACCTTCTTTTAGGAACTACCTTTACTTCATGACTTTCATTAATGATTTTTCCAAGCATGCATGGGTGTATCCATTGAAAGCAAAGTCCGAAGTGTTTATGTGCCTCAAACAAATTTTGGTTTTGGGTGAAAATATGTCAACATGTAAAATGGGCACCCTGCATTATTATCAAGTGAGGGAATATATGTCTTCTAACTTTATGGTATTTCTGGCTAAATGTGGGATAAAAGAGCAGTGTACACTTCCATGTACACCTCAAGAGGATGGAGTTGCTTAAAGGAAGAACATGTCAGTCATGGAGATGGCAAGGTGTATGGTCAAGAGTCAGGCTTTACCACATCATTTTTGGCTTGAGGTTGTTATGTGTGCAACATATATACTTAACAGGTGTCCCACTAAAGCATTGTAGTCTATCACTCCATATCAGGCTTGGTATGGTTGTAAGCAATCTATAGCTCACTTGCATGTCGTTGGTTGTCTGGCATCAATCAAAAACTTCCGTTTACTCAAGAATAGTGGAAGAGAGAAAAATAGAACTTGCACAAGATAAGGGAAAATTCAATGCAAAAGAGTGTACAAGGTATGACTTAGGAAAAGAGAAATCTTGATATTATAGATGTGAACTAATCGATACATTAGCTTTGGAGAATAGCTTATTGATGATTCTTCCACCTCTTGCCCACCCCTGAGCTATCACAATCTCATTCACACTCACACTCTCAATCACACTCTCACTCTCACTATCACTCTCACTCTCAATCACAAGGTAATCCTCTGAGTTCTAGTTCCCTCCTCTTTGATGTGTAGGTCTTCTTATAACAGAGTTCATCGCTACCCAAAGAAGTGTGCGATCCACCAAAATAAAAAAAAGTGTATTCTCTACAAAAATTTCTCAAAAGCATGCATTTGTAGTAGTCAAGTGCTTTCTTTAGCGATACCTATCTAAAAACAAAAGAAAAGTATCAAAAAGACATATTTGAAGACATCCATAATTAGGCATGGCAACATTTAAGCATCAAAATCATGGATTCAAATAGAAATAGAGAAGAACTCTTTTTTTTAAGTACCTAAATAAAACGACACTTTTCCAAGCCTTGTAAGTCAAGAACCATGAGGAATTAGCTTAATCTTGTGAGAGAAAATTTTATTCAATAATTTATGATCTACGGAATAGTATTAGAGATGACCAAATCTACCTCCAAGTATCACTTTTATTCTCTTATGCATGCTCTAGATTTCTCTCATACAGACATTTTTCCTAAGTCTTTCATCTTTACGTTCAATTTTCAACCAGAAAACATGATGCAAATAAGGTCTGGGGAGAGAATATAGAACTTTTCATCCAAAATTTTACCTACAAACATAATTGAACTAATTTTCCATTCTAAGCATTATCCCTACAATTGAACTTGGAAAATTCAAAATGATTTATTTCACTATTAAAAGTCCTATTATAATTCTTCCCCCTTTTTAGGAACTCTATCCTTAGAGTTGGAAAGAAGGATAATGTGCCAAAAAAGCACTTAAGTTCACCCAAGTTGGACCTTCTACTTAATATGTGTGCCATTTCACCAAAATCGCTGATATAGATCTATTTCTAAGTAATCTTTCCCTCCTATCTAATACTATTTCAAGTAGAAGTTCAAAAGATCCATCATCTTAAGCTTATAGTTGTCCTAGACAACACGAGCAACAATAGGTACATATCGTTTGAGTAAGCCAAGATGCAATATAGGATGGATCTTTAAATGTGCAGGTAATTCCAACAAATGAGCAAGAGACAATTTTTTTCAAAACTTTAACAGGACCTGTGTATCGAGGAGAAAGTCTATTATCTTTCCCTAGCAACAAGTTAGGTTAGTGAGGATTGACTTTGAGAATTACCATGTCATTTGTTTGAAATTCAAGTGGTCTTCTCTTCAAATTGTAGAATTTCTTTTGTCTTCTCTAAGCTTCTTTTATCTATTGCTTAATTTTTCCAAGTTCTTCATCCATCTTCTCAATCATTTGTTTAGATACTTCTCCTTTATTTGAAAAACCCAAAAATGAAGGTGGAGTCAAACAAGTATAACCATACATGGCCTCAGATGGAGTCATTTTTATAGATGCATGCCATGCACTATTGTATGCAAACTCAAATAAGGGAAAATATTCACTCCAATTATCCTTCTTTTCATTCACATACATATGCACCACACATTCAAGTACTCAATTAACCCTCTCGATTTGCCCATCAGTTTGTGCATGGAAAGTTGTACTCGTACGAAGCTGAGTTGCAATCGATTCAAATGTTGCTCTCGAAAAGTTCGATGTGAACCTAGAATCTCTATAAAAAATTATGCTTTTAGGAATTCCATGCAATTGAATTTTATTTTTACAAATATTCTTGCAACATTCAAGTCAATATCAATCTTTTTTATAGCACAAAAATGTGCCATCTTGATAAGTTGATCAACTACCACAAATATGGTATCATGTTTATTTTTTGTCATAGGCAATTTAGTGATAAATTCCATAGAGATAGATTCCCACTTCAATTTTGGAACATCAAAAGGTTGAAGCATTCTGAGAATTCTTCTAAACTTAGATTTCACTTGTTGGCACTTTAAACATTCACTAACATATTTTATAATATCGCTTTTCATACATGGCTATAAGTAAGAACATTTTTTTTACATAGGTCCTTGAATAACCTAGATGTGCAGAAAAAAGTGCATCATGACAATCATGCACTATTCTAGCTTTCAATGGAGACTTAGAAGATATGCATAGTCAATTGTTACAATACAAAGATCCATTCAGCAAATGAAATTTTTCCTGATACATTGATCCCGTGTTTGCATTAAAAAAATTGAAAATAGGTGCATAAAAAGAGTCTTGTTTTAGTTATTTTTTACTTTGATTGAGAAAATCAAATTTTATTATAGAAAGAAGACTACATAAAGTTCTTTGAATCAATGCATCAGCGACCTTATTTTCCCTACCAGCCAAATACTTAATGTCAAAATGATACTTGCTTAATAGTTCAATCCAATACTTTTGCCTATTATTAAGCAATGGTTGTGTGAAAATGTATTTTGGACTTTGTTGATCTATTTCCAATTCAAACTTAACCCCTAACAATAGATGTCTCCAATGCTTCAATGCATGTACAACAACAAGCGTTTCTAGATCATGAGTAGGATAATTAAGTTCATGTTTTCTTAATTTCGTGGACTCATATGCACTCACCCCACCATCCTATGAAAGAACACATCCTATCCGACTACCACTTGCATCATATATAACCACAAAAGGTTTTCCCATTTCTCGTATTTTCAAAACACAATTGTCAACGACTTTTTGTTTCAATGTTTCAAATGATTTTTGATAGGCATCACTCTACAAAAATCCTACATTTGTTTTAGTCAATTATGTGAGGGGAGTAACTATCTTAGAGAAATCCTTAAATATGTTCTTTTTCATATTGTGCAAGTCCTAGAAAACTTCAAACATCCCTTACAATTTTAGGCGTTGGCCAATCAACTATTATTTTCACTTTATCCTCATCTATTTGGATTCCCTCTTTAGATATGACTCTTCCTACATACACAAGTTTATCCTTAGCAAAGAAACGCTTACTCTTATTTCCATAGTTGATAGGCATCACTCTACAAAAATCCTACATTTGTTTTAGTCAATTATGTGAGGGGAGTAACTATCTTAGAGAAATCCTTAAATATGTTCTTTTTCATATTGTGCAAGTCCTAGAAAACTTCAAACATCCCTTACAATTTTAGGCGTTGGCCAATCAACTATTATTTTCACTTTATCCTCATCTATTTGGATTCCCTCTTTAGATATGACTCTTCCTACATACACAAGTTTATCCTTAGCAAAGAAACACAAGTTTGCAAAGTCCTGTTGAGATGTATAGCATGCTCAAGATCATCTTTAGAGTATACAAATATATAATCAAGAAATAATAAAGTGAATTCATCTAGGAAATCATAAAAAACATCAAGCACATAAATGTAGTAGCTGCATTTGTTAATCTAAAAGGTAAAACTATAAACTCATAGTGATCATATCATGTTCAAAAAGTTTTCTTGGGTATATCCTCTGTTTTGATCCTAATTTGGTTATATCTAGATCTTAAGTCAATCTTAGTGCATACAGTTGCTCCACTTAATTGACCTAATAAGTGGTCTACGTGAGGGAGTGGATAGTTATTTTTAATTGTTCTTTTATTCAATCCGTTGTAGTTAATGCATAATCTATTAAAGCCATCTTTCTTCTTTTGAAATAAAACAGGTGCATCCCAAGGTGAAACCCTTGGTCTTATCAAGCCTTTCTTCAAAATATCATCTTATTCTATCTTAAGATCCTTTAATTCATCTATGTTAAATCTATAGGGTGCTTTAGAATATCGGGCACTCCCTCGATAAAGGTCAATGGGATGGTCAATCTGCCTAAGTGAAGGTATACTAAGCAAGTATTTTGGAAATGCTTCTACATATTCTTTCAGAAGATTTTGTACATAATTTGGAAGAAAAAGAAGTTGGGATCCTACACCTACATGACATTGCAAAGCTATGGTGGAGGTCCTATATGTAGACTTCAATGCGTTCTAGTCTAGTCCTCTAGGTGGAATTCATAGAGCAAGCAGAAAAATGCTATTGTTCTCCACACTACCATATGAAGAAGAAGATGGAGTTCTACAATTTTCGACAACACGAAAGTGAAAAGCATAGCTTGTCTTTTGATGAGTACAAGAGAAGTTCCTACATCTTCAAAAATATGCATTGGAGGTTAGTGGTGATGTGCTGAAGAGAAAGGGTCATGGAAAGGCTTCATGAGGAGCTTCCATATAAAGTCAAGGGATCAGGATGTGTTGATGGCCAATAATTTCGAGAAGATGGAGAATTTCAATTTACAAAAGGGGAATAGAACCAGATTAATTGCAATGGGACATAGGCCACAAAGACCTATTGCAATGAACATGAAAAATGCAAAGAAGACTCCATCTTCTAATAACCAAGGTAAAAATCATGCTTAAGTGGAAAATCAAAGGAGGAATCAACCCACCCATTGGAAACAAGACCCTAAGTTTATTGATTGGGCATAAAGACTTAGTCTATGCTCTCATTGTCAGGAGCAAGGGAATTGGACATATGAGTGTTTGAAGAAGGCTTTCTTTTGGCCTACAAAATCGAAGGTGATAAACATCATTGAAAAGGTTACAACAATTGAGAAAGTAGATGATGGAGGTAAGTTCCCTAACTCTACTTTATGTTGCATGGTGGCTAGTTCTTTCCCAAAGGCTTTTATAAGTAAAATTTTGGGTGTTATCTTTACATATAGAACTACATTTTTTATCGATTTAGGTAGTACACATTGTTTTCTATCTTTTAAATTGGTATAAAATTTAGGGATACCCCTAAATATGCAGATAACAAGACATGTAGAGATGGCCAGTGGACAACTACACTTTATGAAAGGATACATTGAGAACCTTGCATTTACTTTTTCTAATAGGTCCTTTTCTAGAAATTTTCATGTGATTGAGATGAAAAGGAGTGATGCATCATAGGCATGGACTCGTTAATTCATAATTTTGCAACAATTGATTCTCAAAAAAGAACAATCACTTTCAGTCTAAATGGGGAATCTATCCACATTCTAAATTTGCTAAATTGTCGAAGATCAAAGAAATCCATGCCTTCAATACATGGATTTTCGATCCATGAGCTCTTCAATCCATGCCTCCAAATCTTTGGCACTCTTTTTCTAAACATCAAAATCATTGAATCTTGACTTCTTGAAGACTTGGTTAAGGGTGAATCCACCTTCCTCCATATCTTCATAATTGCATTTCTATCTTCCTCTAGATGTTTCAGAATCTTCATCCACTTCACCGTTCAAATCCACGAACAAATCTTTTGCCCGTCTAGTTTCTTTCCACCTCGTTGTTTGCCTAATTCTCCAAGAAGCTTATTAATAAGCTCATCTTGCTCGTGGACCTTTTGCATCAAAAATGCCATCATTCTTGAGGATCCATTTAGTTCTAATACCATGTGTAACATTTCCTCAATCACAAACTTCCAATCAGTAAGGAATAGTGGAAGAGAGAAAAACAAAACTTGTACAAGATAAGGGAAAATTTGGTGCAAAAGAGTAAACAAGATATGACTTAGAGAATGAGAAATTCTAAAATTATAGATGTGAATCAATGGATACAATAGCTTTGCAAAAAAGCTTTTTGATGAAGCCTCTACCTCTCGACCACTGCCGAGCTATCACAATCTCATTCACATTCGCACTCTCAATCACACTCTCACTCACTCTCAATCACAAGGTAATTCTCTGTTTTCTCGTTCCCTCCTCTTTGACGTGCAGTCTTCTTATAATAGAGTTGCTGGATGCCCAAAGAATTCTGTGATCCACCAAATTAAAAAATATCGATTCCCCACAAAACTTTCCCTAAAGCATGCATTTGTAGTAGTCAAGTGCTTTTTTTAGGAGTACCTATCAAAAAATGGAAGAAACGTATTAAAAAGACATATCCAAAGACATGTGGAATTAGGCATGACAACACGTAAGCATCAAAATCACGGATTCAAATAGAAATAGAAAAGCCTTTTTTTTTAAGTACATTAAAAAATGGCACTTTTCTAAGTCCTATAGTTCAAAAATAGTGAGGAATTATCTTAAGCTTATGAGAGACATTTTTATTCAATTTTTTTATCTACACAATAGTGTTAGAGATGACCTAGGTCCAAATCTATCTCCAAGTATCCCTTTTGAGCCCTACAAGTTTAGAAATTCTATAGAGAGAATAAAATGAAGGCATTTTCTTATAGTGAACTAAATGTAGAGCCCTAAATGTTATACTTAGAATGTGATTCTCAAAAATTTCACAAAGGCACTTTTATTCTCTTATGCATGCTCTACCTTTCTCTCATACAAAAATTTTTACTAATTCTTTCATCTTCACATCTCTATCTATGTCTCTCCTATGACTTCTCAGAACAATCAACTTTCTCTAATCATATCGCAGTGAATTCTGAACCATTTTTCATAATCTTTGGCTTTTTGGAATCAGCTTAATGTCTGTTTTTTGCTTTTATCTGAAGTGTATTAGGGTAGGTACAAAGCAATTTTTAGCATTACCACCTCATTTCCTTGAAGTATCCATCCATCTCCTCCAACAGTGGTATCAGAGAAAGTTGAGGTAAAATGGGAGATGGTTTTCCTTCTTTCATTGATAAATTGGATAGGAATAATTATCAGCATGGTCCTTGAGCAAGAAAGACTCAACTCATAGTGTGTCAAAGATGCTTTAGCTAGGTTATATCTACTTAACTCTATTTCTGACTTCCTTCTTCCTCATATTAGGAATTGTAAAAGTTCCCAATAGACTTGGGATACTCTATCTTCATATTTTTCCTCCAATACAAGAGCTACGAAAAATCAATTTTGGATGGAGTTTACTACTCAAAAGAAGCAACCTAAGTAGAATGTTTCATATTTTGTGACTAAGGTGAAAGATGTAGCTGATCAATTGGCAAGCATAGGAGAGGAGATTGAATAAGAGCAAATACTGAGACGAATAATCAATGGCATCAAGGCAGATGATGATGGAGATGATTAATCTCCAAAAGACAAGCTATCCTTGATGTTAGAACACTTGTATTTCAAGAATGACCCAAAAAATCAACCAATTTTAGAAGACCAACTCCAAATTATCAAGACTTTATGTAATTGTGAAGAGAGTCATTACACAGAAAAGTCTGTTGCGCTTAATTCATCCATTAACTGATCAAATGTGTAAGTTTTGTGATGAAAGTTTGTACAACATGTCGTATAAAGGCCTTGCACCTTATCCAAATTAAAACTTCTCAAAAGATTCAGTAAATCTTGAGATATGATTCAAAAAATGTACCTATTTTTGAAACTGTACTTCTGTATAGTTGATTTTGACACCTACATCTTTTAATGCATGGTCCTCTCAAACTAGACCCTGTTTATTCAAATGCTTTTAGCCATAGATGGCTTACCTTCCAAATTAGATTTTGACTCCTCATTTGTGTAAAACTTTACACTATGCACTGAGATCTGATGAACTCTTTGATCATCTAGATTGTGCCTGATTCAGAAGACACTCATCACTTCTACACAAATAAATGTTCCTACACATAATTCTCTCACCATGTTTACAATTAGGCTCTCAAATCTTAAACATAGATGCATTAAATATGGAATTATACATCTACAAAAGGATTCCCGAAATGATCAAACATAGAAGGAGAAATGGAGAAAGGATCGACACGCAATTCTTAGAAAACTTCTTCTATTCAACTCATCTTACATTTGATGGATAATACACACATAACTCATAATCTACTCCTCTCTATCTCATCTATAATTCATCTCTTACATATATCATGACCATATACAAGTGTGTATATACATATGAGTGTTGGTTCATCATTACTTCAAATATTTGTGAAGTATTTACAAAGCTAATGTGCATGTGTTTATAGACCATCTCTTTTAGAACCTTCACTTCACTTCATGCTCTTGGGCTTCAATCTTTTCTCATGTCTTCACTCCTAATCTTCATATAATCATCAATTGTTGATTGTCTTTCTCCAATAGCTCCCCCTCAATCATCAATTGTTATTACTTGCATCTTCTTTATCCCTGCCATATATTTAAACCTGTGTAACTTGGGTTCATCCAAACTCTTTGTCAACATATCTGCAAGTTGATCTTTTGTAGGAGTATGCATGATTTCTATTTCTTTATCAACAACCTTCTCTCTTAGAAAATGATATTGGATCTCAATATGTTTGGTCGTGGCCTGAAACACAAGGTTAGCTACCAAATACAAAGAACTCATGTTGTCTCCAAAAATGATAGGAGTACTTTGAATGATATCAAAAATCTTCATAAGAGTTTTTGGCCATATGTTTTCCTTTGCAGCTTCTACCATACCTTTGTACTCTACTTTTGTAAATGATAAAGAAATTGTATGTTGCTTCTTAGAGCACCATGAGATTAACTTATCTCCCACATAACACAAATACCCATGTGTCAATCTTTCATCATCAGAGTCACCTCCCCAATCTGCATCACTATATATATTGATCCTTGTATCTAAAGGAAATCCATAGTACAAACCTTCTTTAAGTGTTCCTTTAATATACCTCTTTGACTTGCAATCCAGTGTTCCTTTCGAGGGAAATGCATGAACTCAGATAAAACTCCAACTGCATATGATAGATCAGGCCTTCTTAATGTAGCATAAATCAAGCTACCCATGAAACTCTAATAAAGCTTCATGTCTTTGAATTCTTCTCCTCCATATCTACTCAATTTGTGATTCACCTCCATTGGAGTTGGTGCTATCCTACAATCTTCCATTTTCAATTTGGTTAGCAAATTCCTCAAATGCTTTTCTCGAGTTACATATACTCCATGTTGGTATATGAAATCTCAATTCCCAAAAAATATGACAAATTTCCCAAGTCACTCATCTTGAATTCTTTCTCCATCTACTTCTTAAGCATTTGTGCCTTTGTCATCCGTTCTTGTAAGTATTATGTCATCAACATAAATACAAACATAGAGAAATCCATCCTCACTTGCTTTGACTAGCAAGCTACTATCTGCCTTTGATGCTTGAAACCCAAGTTCCTTCAAGAACTTTACAAGCCTGTGATTCCATGCCCTTGGGGCCTGCTTCAAGCCATACAAAGCTCTCTTGAGCTTACATACATGATCTGGATAAAATTGATCTTTAAAACCATATGGTTGTTCCATGTAAAATTCATCTAAAATGTAACCACTCAAAAATGCATTCTTCACATCTAATTGAGATAATTTCCAACCTTTGGAAGCAACAATAGCTATGAGAGTCCTTATGCTTGTCATCTTTGCAACAAGACTATAAGTTTCATCATAGTCCACACCATATGTCTTTGCATACCCTTTCAAAACAAGTCTGAGTTTGTACCTAGACACATTTCCATCTGCAAATCTTTTTGTTTTGTAAACCCATTTGCATCCAATGGTCTTCTGACTATTTGTTTTAGGAACCAAATCCATGTCTCATTCTCCATCAATGCATCATATTCTCCCTACATAGCTTTCTCCCAATTTTACTTACCTTTTGCCTCTTCATCTGTGGATGTGTCTTCATTTGCTTATCATATAAGCATAATCTTTAGTATTCAAGAATGAAGTATCATAGTTATACCTTGTAGGTTGCCATTTGTGCCTTGATGACCTTCTGACTTCTCCACTTCTTGTAGTTTCTAGTTCATCACATTCTGGATCAAACCTTGGCATTTCTTCAACTTGAACTTATGCATGGTTGTTCTCTTCTTCATCAAATATTTGAACCTTTGATTTACCTTTCTTCTGGTTCAATGTTTCTTCAAGACCTACATAAGTATTATTTGTACCTGAGTACCAAGTACTTTGCTCATCAAATGTGACATCCTTTGATACAAGAAATTGCTTTATAGATGGACTCCACAACCTGTATCCCATTTGCTTATCATCATAACGAATGAACACATACTTTTAAGCCTTTGGCTCCAACTTATGTCCTAATTGAGAAGGAACATAAGCATAGGCTAAGCAATCAAATACTTTGCAATGATCTAATGTATGTCTCTTACCCCACCAAGCTTCATATGGTGTCATACCCTACAAGTATAGCTGCATCTAGAAATTGGAAAATGTATCAGCTAGATGTAAAAAATGTTTTTCTCAATGGATGGATTTTAGAGGAGGTTTACATGGCTCAACCTCCTTGCTATGAAGACCCAAGCAAGGTAAATCATGTGTGCAAATTAAATAAAGCTCTTTATGGTTTGAAGCAGGCACCTAGGGCATGGAACCATAGGTTAACAACCTATCTTCAAGACCAAGGATTCATGATGAGCAAGGCATATTCTTCTCTGTTTGTCAAGAGGAGTAATTCACAAAAAATATATTTATGCGTATATGTGGATGACATCATTCTTACAGGTACTGATGCCAATGGCACCAAACAAATCAAAAACCAACTGATGCAGGACTTTAAGATCAATGACCTAGGGCTTTTGAAATATTTTCTTGGACTTGAGTTAGTATACACTAACTCTGAAATCTACATCACGGAAAGGAAATATGTGCAGGACATGTTGAAGAAGTTCTAGTTGGAGGATGCAAAACTAGCTAGCACCCCTATGGAGGTAAATCATAATTTGAGTGCTCATAAAGGTGATTTGCTTGAAGACATTGCAGGTTATGAAAGCATAGTTGGGAGTTTAAACTATGCAACATTAACAAGGATTGACATATGTTATGGAGTAAGTGTTCTGAGCCAATTCATGCATAAACCTAGAGCATCTCACTTGGAAGCTATTAAAAGAATTTTGAAATATCTCAAAGGTACTCAAAATCAAGGCCTTTACTTCCCATACACATCAGATTTGGGCATAAAATTGTATTCAAATGCAAATTGGGGAGGATGTAAGGATGATAGAAGAAGTACTCTTGGCTATTTATCTTTTGCAGGTGATAAGCCAATCTCATGGTCTTCTAAGAAGCAACCAACTATTGCTCTATCTTCAATAGAGGCTGAATATAGGGGATTACCAAATGCTACACAAGAAGCTATTTGGATCAAATTGCACTACTCAAATTTGGGACTTCACACTTAGTCACCAATGATCCTTGGATATTACAGGAAGATTGATGAAGCAATGCAAGCCAAGATGTTTGGCTTGAGGGGGAGCTGTTGGTGCACGTGTACAAGCCTACACATTTGGCTTAGCATGGAAGACAATGTATGGAAGCACTTGATGATGCATGTGAAGATTAGCTCCTAATCACTTGGTCATTTACCATTGTAAAAGATTAAAATCTTGGAAGATACTTTCAAAGCTTGTATCTCATGGAGTTAGAAGGAATATTAATTACAAGTTTCAAATGATGGAATAACTCCTAAATCAAGGGAGTCACTTTTTAGTTGGAGCCAAGTTTGAATTCAAATTCAAACTTAGAAGAACTTCTTATAAAAGGCATTGTAAGAATCTCGCACCAGTGTGGCCTCATTCAGAGCTCTCTTCTTGATCCTTTGTAGAATCTGAGTGGCTCACACAATAGCTAACTCAGTCCATCTTCATTGAGCATCATTACAATGCCAATGATATTGTAAAATCATGTTTTATAATACATATAGTTCATTGAACATCTTTGTCTACTTCTCTGCTATGACTACTCAAAATAGTCAACTTCCTCTGATCACGTCTCACTGAATTCTCAACCATTTTTCATGATCTTTGACTTTTTGGAACCAAGCTAGAGTCTAATTTGTGTTGTCAAAATCTCAAAGCATTTGGTTCTACCATCTCTGAGAAATTGTCTTCAAAGTGCTCACTAGTCATCTACTAGTTAGTCCCTAAAAATTCATGGGTAAGTTTTGGATTGCTAAAATTATTTCTTAGAGCATAGTTAATCATTAGAGATGATTCCACTTGCAATCATTATCTATCTAAGCTAATTGAATTCCCTAAAAATGAGTTTCATCAATTGTTACTGTATTGTGAGCACTGAGCAAAAGAACCAGCAGGTGTATGGTCTAAAATAGCAAGTTTGGTGACACTAGCTACTCATGAAGTAGTCTATTTTGATTCAATTGTTTCAAGCATAAACTCTAAAGTACATAGGTACTTTCTTGGTGTCATTGGCAAGCTAAAAGGGCCTACTATATAACTTTGAAGTGTATTAGGGCAGGTACAAAGCATGTTTTAGAAGTACCACCTCACTTTCTTGAAGTATCCATCCATCTCCTCCAACAACTCTTGTGTCCACTAGTGGGTTTTTCTTTATGCTTGGTAGCTCATGCATATCTTGGTTGAGCAAGAAGCAGTCTGTTGTGGCCAATTCTAGTTGTGAGGCTGAGTATAAGACCACTTTCACAATGACTATTGAGTGTGTGTGGTTCAAATGCATTATGGATGATTTGGGTGTTGGTCTATCCTATGCCACTGCTATCTTCACTGAGAGTTAGAGTGCATTGATGGTTGTGAGGAACCTTGTGTTCCATGCTCACACTTAGCACATTGAGGTGCACTATCATTATATCACGAAGAGGTTTCTTTACAGGAGAGATCAATTTAGCATATGTGCCCACACAAGAGAAGATTGTAGACATTTTTACAAAGGCTTTGCCTAGGAAGAAGTTTAAAGCTTTTTGGAAAGCTTTGGACTTACTTCTCTTCTTGGATTGATTCCACATAGCTTGGAACTTCCTTATACATGAGTGCGAGCTCCTCTTTCAGTGCATTACTTCGAGGGGGGATTTGTCTATATATCTAGGTAGTGATGTGTGTGAACACACGAGGACCACTAGAGTGCTTTTTCCCTCCTTAGGAGGCTTTTTCCCCCAATGTATATATTATGGAATTTAATCCCTCAGATTTGCACACTAGAAGCAAAATGAACCCAATATCTAGGTGCTTTCATACACCTTTTCTACTACCCTATAGCAAAACTCTAATTCACCTCCCTTACACTCATCCGAATCACCTAAGCTTTTAGCCACACTTAGTATGCTTCATAAGATTTCCAAGAAGTTATAGAACACCTCAAATGAATCTATTTAGGTCAATAAACAACTCTATAGAAAAAAGACTATGTAAAGATGTAGGATTTGCAAATGTTAGGGTTACAAAGATACACCAATTTATCTTCCAATAAACCTTATTTCAAGAAGCCCTCTTAGAGAAAGAAAAGCTCTTGAATGCACTTTAAAGCTCTTGTATGCACAAGAAGTTACGATTCTTATAAGTAGACTATGTCTATACCTATAAGAGACTAGAGGGGTTGTGGGCTTGATATCTCCTCCTTACTCATTCTCTATGCATATAATGCCCTCTTTTGCATTTTTTCTACCTTTGACTATTGCCATTTTGCTCCTTGAGCCTTTGATGACTCTCTTCTTGAGTGTGCTTGAATATATGTCTCTTGGTCTTCAATGGCCTACAAGACTTCAATGCATTGGTGTCTCTTCACCTCCTTTTATAGCTTCTGGATGCCTTTCCTAACTTTTTCGCAACCTTAGGAGTGCTTTTCCTAACCTTGCCCAACCTTGAGACCACCCTAAGTGATCTAAGTCATGAATTTTGTCCACAATAAGGTCTTTTGACCCCTTCGTCCACCTAACGCTTGCATAGTCTACACTTTCAACACTCCCCCTCAAGTTGAAGGTGGTAATGTCTATATCAAGCAATCTCATAGCTTTTGAAAACTTTGTTAACTTGATCACATCCAAGCTTTTTGTGAAGATATCTACAACTTGGTCCTTTGTACCTACGAAATGAACATTAATGTCCCCACTTGTAGCCTTTTCCCTTACATAAAGCTAATGCATCTCAATGTGCTTCCTACTTGCATGATACATAGGATTGTTAGGAAGATGTAGGCTTGGCATGTTATCTCAATAAATTGGAATTGGTCCAAGTTGTAAACTAAGATCTTTGAAGAGTTTCTTAACCCACATTGCTTCACATGTGGTGAGGGCTAAAGCTCTATATTCAGCCTTTGTTGAACTCAATGCAATTTTTTTTCTTATCTATGAAATTGCTTTTGTACCTAACATGAAATCATAGCCAAAAGTTGACCTTCTATCATCAACATTGCCTACCCAATCTGCATCACTCCATGCTCTTACTTGAAGTTCTTCATCATACTTGTACAGCAACCTATAATTAATTGTACTCTTCACATACCTTAACACTCTCTTTACATGATTGAGATGTGTATCTATGGATGCATGCATGAACTTAGATAGAAATCCAACTATGTAGCACAAGTGAGGTCTTGTGAGTGGATAATAGATCAATGATCCCACAATGCTCCTGTATAGTGTAAGTTCTTCTATCTTCTTACCATCTTCCTTGCTTAACTTGACATTTGAATCCATAGGTTGACCTATTGGTTTGCAATCTTTCATGCCAAATCTAAATAACACATCTAGAAGATATTTCTTTTAAGAGATATAGATACCTACCTTCCCATAGATCACCTCAATGCCAAGAAAGTACTTTAGCAAACCTAAATATGATATTTTGAACTCTCTTCGAAGATTCTCTTTGATGTTCCTTATCCCTGCATCATCATCACCTTTCACAAGAAGATCATCTACATATATGCATATCAAACATATCTTGTCGTTTGTCTTCTTCACATACAAGGATGGATCTGCAACACTTGGAGAAAAACCACATCTGTTCAAGAAGTCCATTAGCTTTTGATTCCAATCCCTTGGTGCTTGCTTTAGGCCATACAAGACCTTCTTCAACCTGCAAACATAGGAAGGATGTTGTGGATCTACATACCCTTGAGGTTGTTCCGTGGACACCTCTTCTTGTAACTCACCATTCAAGAAAACATTCTTTAGGTCCATTTGGTAGATAGGCCACCTCCTTGTTGCACATAGGGTTATGAGAGTTGTAATGGTAGCCTTGTTTGTCACAAGACTCAAATTATCCTCATAATTGACCCTTTGTGTCTGTGTGAAGCCTTTGGCTACTAGTCTAGCCTTGTACCTTGCAAAGCTTCCATTTGCATTCCTCTTGGTCCTATACACCGACCTATTTTGGACTATCTTCATGATTTCCATCTAGGGTACTAGTTCCCAAGTGTTTTTCTCCTTAAGAGCTTTGAACTCTTCATACATAGACTTCCTCAAATCTTTTTTGGTCTTTGCCTCCGCATAAGAATCTGGCTCTTACTCTGCAATGACATTCATCATGTATGCATAGTGTTTTGCCATGGAAGAACCATATGTATACCTTTGTGGGGGTGCCTTCCTCCTTGTAGATCTCCTCTCTTGAACTCTGGGATATTGCTTCTTGAGTCTACTAAGCTTTATATCAAGAGTAATCACCTCCTCAAGCTCTTTTTCCTCTTGAGCTTCCCTAGTGTTATAGTCTATCTCTTGCAGCCTTCTATACTTTGAAGTAGGGGATGTTCTTTCATAATCATAAGTGTAAGAGTGATCATATCAGTGTACCTTAGATGTAGAAGCCTTTGGTCCACTAATTGTGATTGACTCTTCATGTTGAGTCTACACATCAAGGTCTGCATACTCCTCTTGATCCTCTTCATCCAACTTTGCCTTACCCTTGTCTCCATACCATGACCTACACTCATCAAACATAGCATCTCTTGACACATATAGATTGTTTGAGAGATTTTTTCTGCACCTATAGCCTTTTTTCTCATTTGAGTAGCCAACAAACACACATTTATCACTCTTGGGCCCTAACTTGTTCTCAATTTACAAGGAACATGACCAAAGCATACACATCCAAATACCTTGAGGTGCTCCATGGTTGGTTTCTTGCCTAAATAGACTTTGTGTGGAGTCAAGTTGTGCACACCACCTATTGGAACCCTATTTATCAAGTAACAAGCTATATTCCTAGCCTCAGACCAATAAGAGATTGGTAACTTACCTTCATTTATGAGACATCTAGCTATCTCAAATAAATGTCTATTCTTCCACTCTACAACACCATTTTGTTGCGTGGTGTATGTGCATGTATAGTGCCTCTTTATGCCCTTGTCCTGCAAGTACTTTTTCAATTCCTTGGAGAAATACTCTCCTGCTCCATCTGACCTCAATGTCTTGATGTGTGCATCATTGTTTCTCAACAAGGGACCTAAGCTTTTGAAAGCATGAAAAAACATTTGATTTTTCCTTGATAACATATAGCCATACCTTTCTTGAGTGGTCATCAATGAAATTGACAAAGTACCTAGCTCTCCCAATGAAGCCTCTCTTGTAGGGCCCCATACATCTAAGTGTATAACCTCCAAAAGCTTAGAGGATGTGTACTCACTACTTGGAAATGGCTTCCTTGCTTGCTTACCTAGCTGACAAGCACCACAAGACTCATGTAGATCTTGGCCTTCAAGATTTGGTAGTCCCTACACCAAACTTGCTTTGCACATGCTATTTAACTTGCGAATTAACATGTCCTATCCTCTTCTACCAAAGATCAATCTCTCCAATCCTTTTGTTACCAATCATCACATCACATACCTTGTTGTGTGTAGGAGCAATATCTAGTGTGAAAATTCTGCCTTCTTTCCTTCCCTTGGCATTGACCTTGACTCCTTGCTTCATCATGCAGCCTTTTGCATCAAATATAACTCCATACCTCTCTCTACCATCTGTCGTATAGACATAACATTCTTGGAAATACATGGAACATGGATCACATCATTAAGAGTCTTGAAATATTTCCCTTCACCTAGCTTCACATCTCCAACATGTGTAATGGGATGCTCAGTGTTATCTTCTATGTCCATACAACCTTTTGAGCTTGAGACCTACCTATGAACAAAAGTTTCCTCCATACATGACACGTGATTAGAGTATTCAGAGTCTTTGTACCACTTTGTGTCCTTGGAATCACTAGTTTAGCCATGTCCAATGGCTAGGAGGATCTCCTTCTCATCATCCTTCTTGGAGTTTTTAGATAGTTTCGTTGCTCCTTCTTCTTCTCGCCTTTGTCATCCTTGACTAGCAATTTGAAGAAATATGATTCTAGTTACCACATATAAAACAAGTTTTACCTTGTTGAGGGTTGTTCTTCCCTTTGCCATTCTTTCCCTTCCTTGAAGATGATGCCTTGGTATCTCATTCCAAATCTAAATCTTTTGCCTTGGAACAATTCCACTTGATTTTTCCTCCTTTCCCCTTCTTGCCACTCTTTCCTTTTCCTTTGCTAGAATATGGGACCTTTGAGTGACCATCCTTCTTGGATGTGTCTTCTATGGCAACCTCTTCTGCCACTAGGTGTGGGGTCAACTCCTCAAGAGTTGGTAAAGGATCTCTATACAAGAAGGTAGTAATGAGGGATTTCCACTTGTCTTCCCCTCTCAGCCCATTGAGAGTAATCTCCAAAAGGTCTTCCTCATCTTCTTTGCAGCCAATGGATTCCAATTGCTCTCTCAACTCATTCACCCTCAAGGTGTAGTGAGCAATAGATTGACCACTACCCTTCTTCAAAGAGCGGAGTTCATTCTTAAGCTGCATCTTTTTGCTTCTTGTGGAAGTGGCATATATATTCTCTTAGGGCTCCCAAGCATCTCTAGAATGATTAGAATCTGAAATGTGGCCAATCATAGTGTGAGGCATTACCTGTGATATGTATAAGATACCTCTCCTATTCTTTTCCTCCCAATCCTTCAATATCTTCAATTCTTGATTGATGACCTTTGGATCTTTGGGATCCACATCAGGCTTATCTTCATCTCCACACACAATAGGACAGAAACCTTTGCTCATGAGGTAGTCCATGACTCTAAACCTCCATGGATGATAGTTGTTTTTGTCAAGAAACTCCACTCTTTGAGCTAGATCTGCCATGATGAATGGGAAATTAGGGTTACACTAAAATGTACCTCTTATCCTTGATGTACAAATTTTTGTGTCCTTCTCCTAGAGTCTTCAAAGGATGTTTCCTACTCTGATACCAACTAATGGAATTTAATCACTCAGACTTGCAGAGTAGAAGTGAAATGAACCCAATACCTAAGTCCCTTCATACAACTTTTGTGCTACCCCGCAATAAAATAATGATTGACATGCATTACACTAATCTAAATCACCTAATCTTTTAGCGACATTTAGTATGGTGCATAATCTTCCGAACAACATGTAGAGCACCTCAATTGGATCTGTTTAGGTTAGTCAACAACTTTGTACAATATAGACTATGCAGAGATGTAGGATATGCAAAAATTAGGGTTATAAAGATACAAAATTTTCTTCCACATAAAGCTTGCATAGTTCACACTTTCAACAATATATATGCCTATAACCCTAATAGGTCACTTATCTTTATACATTCCCTTGCTAATACATAAATCCCTAAGTTCTTGTACTATTGTACAAAGATAATGCTACATTCGTAAGGGATAATGCATCTAGAGGACTCCTCTAGAGAAATTACAAGTCTTTTTATAGTTTTGCAATGGACTTTGGGAAAAGAAAATGGTCCATTTTATTGAAATTTTGGGGCCTTCTTTTTCTCTCTTCTTTCTTCTGCTTTTGTTCTTCAATCCTTTGCAACATGCTACTATATCAAAACACAAAGCAAAATAATTATTGAATAAATTGAACTCAAAAAATAAGCCATTCTATAAATTATAATAAATGGTTTTTCAATATGGCCATTTTCTATTTTAATATTCAATCTAGTGGGTCGTAAGGCCGGCTTGTACCATCACATCCATAAGTATGTGGTCGCAATGGCAACACCCACACCTAAATCCAAGATTTCTTTGGTAGTGTGCCCTCTCTAGGTAATGGGGAGATAGGTTTTTCGTTCCTCTCCTTCACGCATATCTCCTATCTTGTCTATTGGGATCTTGACAACTTTTCCTTTGCATTCTACCTTTGAGTGGGAACTATCAAGTTCTAGAACTTGTTTTGTTGCATTCATCCATAGCTCTGATTTCACTCTAAGAAGCTCTTCTAGATTGATATGATGGTGCACTTTAGTATTCTTCATAACCTCGATATTGCTAGGTATGATTAAATCTTTGTTTCCGAATAGTATCCTAGGGGCTCATATCTAAAGAAACTTGGATTTCAATGAATGTATGAAGTATGGTAGCTCTCGTAAAGAGTTAGACTCAAAATCTAGCCTTTTCCTTCATGGAGTGTCTTCTTCATCTCCATAAAAAAATGAAATATAGTGGGGGAATTGATCCTATAGATCATCGATCTCTTAAATGGGTGGGGGATTACTTTTTCTATTAGCCCACTTCTCCTCTTGGATTTCTCGCTAGAACTCCTAAGAGCACTTGGTAATGGAAGCAGGTACTCCACACTCTATTAAGTTAGGAGCATACAAATCTCTTGGCAAAAATTATGTCTTCGCATGTGAAATGGAATGAGCCTTTTGAGCTGCCAAGTTCTCCAGTTTGGTTAACATTTGATCTAATGTTTCCAATAATCATTGGAAATGCAACTTTAGTTTTACTAAGATACTTTGTTTGAAGAGTTGGCTTTCCTTAAACATAGTCTAGGATAGTGAAAACATTTTGATACATGATAGATTGAGGTTGTGCTGCATGTGGCAAATGGTGACATTCCCATATGTAGTGATCTTCTTAGCATCTAAAACATGGCCCTCTAAGAGTGTGTGCTTGTACTTGTCTCATTTGTGGTCTTGGGTTGGGATTTTCATACATGATATTTGCAAGGGTTCCCAACTATATTCCTATTATGGGGCCTTATGATTATAACTCTCATGGTGCTCTCATGACTTTGTGTATTAGATGGTCACATTATCCTCATTTTAAGAGTCAAATCTATTTGCATTTGGATCATTTTGTGTGATCGAAGGGTATAGTGTATAAAATCCCTATCTTGGTTATCTTTTGGTGCCACATACTTGAATTAAACTATGTTGATAGAGGTGATGGTTAATGACCTAGTATAAGGTTGTGGCCTACATTGTGATTCATAAGGTTTTTTATATGACTTTTGGTTTTTGAAATAAGGTTGAGCTTGATATTGAAAATTCTTTTGCTTATGAGTTGGAATTGTGAGATGATTGTTTACTTCACCTCGTGTTTCATGTAAGTAGATTAAGAGGAAAACTAGTTGGACAAGACAATCTTGTAACTTTAGATACAATAGTCCAACCAATTTCTCTTCATAAGATCCCGCATAAACCAGAAAAGATAATACACAGTCAAGATAAAAAAAAAAACTAGGAATCATTTATATAAAGAGTTTCTAGTTAAATGGAGGGATGGAACAGAAGAAAGTGCCACTTGGGAATGAGTAACTTCCATAAACAGAAGATTTTCTGCTTTTCCAACTTCGAGTTAGAAATGAGGCAAAATCCCTTGAGAGTGAGTCCATGATCAATGAGTTAGAACATGTGCACGTGGGAATACTCCACATATCATACCAATGCACATTTTTTAGGACATGAATTTTAAAGGGGGAAGAATGTTGTATAATTGTTTGATTAGACCCTTGTATATTGGTATTTATCCTTGGAAACTCTCTTAGATGCTTGAAGTTGGAACCTAAAATTTTGGTTTTAGGCCTTGTTAATTAATTTAGTTGAGATCTTAATTGAAGGGTTTTAACCTTAGGAATAATTATCCTAAGATAAGAGAATCTTAGACTTGGGAGAAGCTTCTCCCAAGTACCACCTTGAATCGTATGTGATGGGAAGGCTTTAATTGAACTAGAAGCCATGTGATTAACCTTGGAAATTATCCACATAGACACTTGGAAGCACACATGGAAGAATTTTAAGACATGCACTCCCGGAACCTTTGGTATATATGTGGTGGAGTTGAATGGGTGGATATGAATTCACTCACTCTCTTGGTGGATATTATACTCTAGGAAGGAAGCTTTAAAACATTATGGTAGTGTGGGTCGGAATGAACTTGACCATGTTAGTCAACGAGTGAACTATTATCCCAAACTTAATCATATCCTTTTGGTATTTTTGACAAGCTTGTTACAAATTGCATAGAAATACATTTTTATTTTTCTTTATCTATTTCTAGTGGCTGTAGGAGCCTCCAATCCTAAGTACTTACAATTTATTGGCTTCAAAAACGTTTCTTCTTAGGAAATTAGAATAATTTAGGGTTATAATGAAACATTAATGAGCAGAAAGACTACAATTCATCTCCTTCCTACTTTGATTATATTCATCTGCTTCATAGTTTGATTATATCTAAAAGTGTGAGGTTGGGTGTATCTACAGAGATTCTATGAAGGTTCAAGTTCTAGAGATTTTTAACGTTAACATTGCTGCAACATCTTATTGTTGCGTGTTCAAACCCAGCAAGGATAATTGATTGTAACATGGAGAAGTAAATCATTGTTTTTTTTTTCTGGGCTACAGTAACTCGCATAAATTGAAAAAGTGAATAAATCCAATAGAGGTAAGAAGGATATACAAAGTACGTTATTGCATATGTCGCCCTTCATGGGGGATCCATTTCCTATCCATCTGATCTCCTTGAATCACAAATATCATCAAACATTTATCGCGGAGGAATCATAACTCATATCAAACAACTTTCCCTTTACGAAACATCTATCTGTCAACAAAAAGTCCATGGGAGAGCTTCAAAGACATATTATACATCTGTTATTCCATATCCTTCACAATGCTCCTCCTTGCCACCTTGCTAAGATAGAGTGCTACTATGAAACCTTAGTATGTATGTTGGGAATCATTTGGGAAGAGTGCTCAACATCATTACTCTTGAAGCATATTTAAATGGAGATGCTTGATGTCCTCCTTCTCTATCTCTCATATCTTGTACCAAAGGGGGGTGGAGGGGGGGGAGGGGTTGGGAGCTAACTAGCTTGTGAGCTCTACTGTTTATCCACAAGCTTCGCTATAGGACTTTCTGAAGAAGAGTCACCTTTTTCATCTCAAAGAAGAGATCGCAAAGGGTCTAAACATCAATCTGTGAAATGAACAACGACCATTGTCTCCACCATTTATGGTTCATAGTTTGGTGCGATTCATTTTTTTCCTATATGTAGGGTTGTTATCAATATTATTTACATTCCTACATAATCTCGTTCTTGTGTGGGGAACATATATGTATGAGAGAAATCTGAAGTCTTCCCTACCCTAATCTTAAATTCTTCTTTTAAACATGCACCGGTCTTCCTTGTGCAACCTAGTTCTAGTGTGTGTGTCCTCTTTTCTAATCCGTTGGATTTTTTTGTAGTCCAAGGGATGCTTCAAATAGCGGAATCCTTTAATACAATGTCGCCGGGATGTAGATATATCATCATACCGTATGGAAACATTGTGCCTTATGCTGGCTGCCAACTTGAATCCATGGTCCACACTTAAACCCATCGTGAGTAACCAAGGCTCACCACGTGTTCCTTTCATTGATGGATCCTAAGTAGAAGATAAGGATATCCCATAAATAACTGTAGCTGCTCCATGTGAGGATCCTTTGCACGAATCCCGTCGAAATAATTTGTCGTGTTAGCGATATCAATACAGTGATGACAACCAAGTAAAGGGGAAGAGGTCAACGTTGACGAACGGGTCAAACGCATAACGCAAGTCGGGAAAAGGACAACGTTTTGCGTGGAGATCAACCTCTAAGGAGATGCCTTTGACTTGCGACAAATTTACGACTCTCTAGTTTTAGGAACACATTGCAACACACTTATTATGTATGTATCATGTGCTATAATAAAAAAACGTGTTATAATCCAGAGAGAGGCAGAAAGAGAGATATATTTGGCCATGTGTTTCAATATCTTATCATAATTGCTTCAGAATAATGGTGATGAATGCTCTCTCTCTCTCTAATTCGCACAAGGGAGAAAGAAAAAGAACGTGTTACAATCGAGAGAGACAGAAAGAGGCCGTGTTTCACAATGTTCTCATGCTTGCTTCAAAGTTCAGAATAATGGTTTCTTTCTTTCTTTCTCTCTCTCTCTCTAATGCGCACAAGAGAAGGGACATTAGAGGTTAGACTATGTCAAGACGACACTTAAAAAAGACTGCCTCAAAGCAACTACTTTAATTTTACCTAAAGAAGATTAGGGTTCGGCCAAACTTTCTTTTTTGACAAAAAAACCTAAGTACTCTAGAGATTTCTCTATGCACCATTATTTGGGAGACATGTCAACGTTAACCATGCTTTTTAATTTTAAATTCTCAAAAGGGTATCACATTCGGTCACATTCCAAAGGGTTGTCAAGCACTCAATTTCCTTATAAAGGAGCACTTACTTCCAATTGATTGCTTGATCTCATTTGAGTGTCGTCTAGACAACTTTCTGTACTTTGATGCTTTCCAAGCCCAACTAAGAAAAAGGTATCCAAGGTGCTCTTCCACTTAAGCATCTGTTGGGGCATGCGAATACATTGAAAATTTTATTGTCTCTAACATTGGTCCGAATCCCATAATACAAAGTTTTCCAGAGAAGGATTGGTTTCTTGTTTTCAACCATTGGTGCCATATCTCTTTGAACGTGCATTCCGGCCACTTAATCCAAGAGTAGTATCGCACCATTTTGTTTTTTCAGATTGCAATGAATTTCAAGTTTTCTTTTAAATCTCGAGATCTCAAACCCTTCGGATGTGGATCATTCCAATTGCACAATAGGTGAAATGACATTGATTTATAAAAAAACTTTGTGATAGGCATGTCAAAAATTAGTTGCGCCTCATTTTTCACCAGTGAAGATATAAGATATCAACGCCATCTAGATGATGTTGATGTTTTAGCATGTTTTTTTCCCCTATTGAAGCTCTTAGGCCTCCTGTTTTTCTAATCACATGGTTTCTTCACTTCCTTTTTCATGCGATACCACATAGAGATTTTATTTCCACTCATGCAAGAGAGTAGCTTCTTACAATGGGACTTCAAGATTCCTGTCACTATAATGTTATTGGGATTGGAGGATTTTTCTTTTGTTTCCCAGATGATCATCTACTCACCATGCATAATGGTTTTCATGTTCCTTATACATCACATACTTTGATGTCAAATATCTAGCTCAATGAAATTGGTTATTGCAAGAGAACGAGGATTACGACCACCACATGCTAGAGAGGACTCTCCTCCCAACCAAATGCCTCTATATATAGCTCCCTCCAGTGGATTGCCTTCTTGGGCAGATGGATACTAGCCAGCCAAGTGTCGATCATGTAACTGCATGTACACCAAGTGTCCTAGTTAACTCGAGTTAACTCAAGTGGATGCTTCACTACAACATATTAGGGGTATACTGAGGCTTCTACCAAGGAAAATAAACGGGTGGGATTTTGCCCCGACATCGGTGTAAGGGTCGGTGTAGGCATCGGAACCAAAGCGTCAGTATAAGCGTCGGTATGAGCATCACTATAAGCGTCGGTATAAGCTATGGTATAAGCATCGGTATAAGGCATGGTGTAAGCATCGCTATAAGCCATCGTATAAGCATCAGTAAAAGCCATGGTATACCCCTGCGCAAAATAGTCAGTATAAGCATCGGTATGTGCCTCAGGATACCGACGCTTATACCATCGCCTACACAGAAGACCATATCTGCAAATTTTTTTTTGGGCAAAGTGTATTGTCTCTTGCTACAACAACATTCCCATGTCGTTGTGTAGTAAGAGACAACACACTGCCAAAAAGACAGGAAAAAAAAACGTGATTCGATAAAGCAAAACATACTGCGAAATACAAAAGACATGAGCAAAATGAATCATGAATCATGTACAAAGAAATCAAGCACAGACATGATATTTATAAACAACAACTAGAACACATGTATATGTGTATGCCTATGTATATACATGTGTATGTGTTAAAACCCTAAAACCCTAATCCTAAAGACCTAGACCTAAAACATGTGTATGTATGTATTCTTGTGTATATATATGTGTATGTGAATATATATATGTATGTGTATCTGTATATATATATATATATATATATATATATATATATATATATATATATATATATATATATATATATATATATATATATATATATATATATATATATATATATATATATATATATACTCACTATATATATATATATGTGTGTGTGTGTGTGTGTGTATGTGTGTATATGCATATGGGTATCTATGTAAAAACCCTAAAACCCTAATTTTGAAGACGTAGACCTAAAACATGTATATGTGTCTATTCCTGTGTATATATATGTGTAGTGTATATGTATTATGTGTTTATATGTGTATGTGTGTGTATGCATATGTGTATATATGTAAAAGCCAAAAGCACTAATCCTAAAACCCTAACCCTAAAACATGCATATGTGTGTATGTATATGTCACATGTGTGTATGCACGTGTGGGTATATATATATATATATATATATATATATATATATATATATATGTATGTGTGTGTGTGTGTATCTGTGTGTGCATGTGTGTATGCATGTGTGTATATATGTAAAAGCCAAAAACCCTAATCCATAAAATCCTAACCCTAAAACATGCATATGTATATATATATATATATATATATCTATATATATATATATATATATATATATATATATATATATATATATATATATATATATATATATATATATATATACACATACATATATATATATATATATACATACATACATACATATATATATATATATATATATATATATATATGTGTGTGTGTGTGTGTGTGTATGTATGTATGTATGTATGTGTGTGTGTACATATGTGTATGTATGTGTGTGTATGCATGTGAGAGTCTATGCATATGCATATATATATATGTGTGTGCATATATGTATGTATGTGTGTGTGCATGTATGTATGCATATGCATATGTGTATGTAATATGTATGCATGTGTGTGTATGTATCTCTATGTCTCTCTCTTTCTCTCTATCTATATCTCTCTCTTTATCTCTCTCTCTTTCTCTCTCTCTTTCATCTCTCTCTCTCTCATCTCTCTTTCTCACTCTCTCTCTTTCATCTCTCTCTCTCTCTCTCATCTCTCTCTCTCTCTCTCTCTCTCTCTCTCTCTCTCTCTCTCTTTCATCTCTCTCTCTTTCATCTCTCTCTCTCTCTCTATATCTATTTATAATAAAGAACAAAACAATAACTTACATCGATGTGATTCTTTTGATTCGTCATAGCTTAATCGATGTTGTCTCTTGTCAAATTCCAAAGAATTGATGCCAAAAAGCTCATGCAAAACAAAAGAAAAGAGAAATTAAAAAAGAGAAGACATAGAGAAAGAGAGAGAGTGAAAGACTATGCACATCACTTACCAAGATGCGAGAGAGAGAGAGAGAGAGATCTGTGTGCAGGGGGAGAGAGAGAGAGAGAGAGAGAGAGAGAGAAAGAAAGAGATGTGTGTGTAGGGGGAGAGAGAGAGAGAAAGAGATGTGTATGCATGTGTATTCGTGTGCATGTGTGTATATGTGTAAAATTCAAAAACCCTAATCCTAAAACCCTAACCCTTAAACATGTATATGTGTGTATATGTGTATGTGTGTATGTATATGTGATGTGTGTGTATGTTTATGTGCATATATGCATGTGTGTGTATATATATATGTGAGTGTGTATATATATATGTGTGGGTGTATGTAATATGCATGTGTGTATGTATGTATATGTGTGTGTATACATGCATATGTGTCTCTATGTATGTATGCATATGCATGTGTGTATGCACATATGTGTGTGTATGCATATGTGAGTGTGTATGTATATGTGAGTGTGTATGTATATGTGTGTGTGTATGTAATATGCATGTGTATCTATGTATGTGTGTGGGTGTTTACGTGCGAATATGTGTGTATGTATGTATGCATATGCATGTGTGTGTGTATACATGTGTGTGTATGCAAATGCATGTGTGTATGTAATATGCATGTATGTATGTATATATGTGTATGCATATGCATCTGAGTATCTAATATGTATGTGTATGTATAAGCATTTGTCTATGTAATATGTATGTGAGTGTGTATGTAATATGCATGTGTGTATATAATATGTATGTGATTATGTGGATGCATATGTGTGTGTATGTATGTATGCATCTCTCTCTATCTCATTCTCTTTCTATTTCATAAATCTCTCTCTCTCTCTCTCTCTCTCTCTCTCTCTCTCTCTCTCTCTCTCTCTCTCTCTCTCTCTCTCTCTCTCTCTTTCATCTCTCACTCTCTTTCATCTCTCTCTCTCTCTTTCATCTCTCTCTCTTTCACTCTCTCTCTATCTCTCTCTTTCATCGCTCTCTCTTTCTCTCTCTGCCTCTCTCTCTATTTATGTTTCTCTATATCGCTCTCTTTCTTTCATCTTTCTCTCTCTCTATGTCAATCAAAAACAAAATAGTCACTTACATCGATGTAATTGTTTGGAGCATTGTCGTCAAAGTCCACTTAATGTTGTCCTTCATCGAATTCCAAAGAACTAACGCCAAAAAGCTCCTACAAAAGTAAAGAGAAGAGAAATTAGAAAGGGGAAAACACAAAGAAAGAGAAAGGGTGCTACAGTATGTGCGATACTTACCAAAATTTCAGATCTAGAGAAGTAGAGATGTGTGCGTAGAGAAAGAGAGAGAGAGAGAGAGATAGAGATGTGTGTACGCAATATGCTCAGAATGTAGTTCGCGCGTGCAAACTGGACAGTAGCAAAGTTTGTTTCAAAACGCGAGCAAATGTCGAATTTCTTCTCTCAGGTCCGGTTAAAACATTGTGTCGGTATGAGCGTCGGTATGAGCGTCAGTAGGAGCATCGGTATAAGCATCGTTAATTTCCAGTAAAGTACCGACGTGTATACCGACACCGATATACTAACAATTAAATGACCGTCGGTATTGCCTTCGTGGTTTTTCAAGCATTTTTAACGATCATACCGATGCTGAGGTATGACCGTCAGTATGAACAACGTCGATAGGCCCATCATATGTTGTAGTGCTTCTAGAAGACTCTAGATCTCTTTGGGCAAAATAATCTCCCCATGCTCCCATGGGGATTGAACCCAAGACCTCCTCCTTCACATCCTTGAGACTTAACCACTAAGCTAAGTGGATCACTTGTTCAAAAGAGCACAGGACCTCCTAGTGAGTCTAAACTCAAGATGTTTGGTCATACACACGGATCACCAAATGGTATTCGATTTTAGATTTGTCTGAACCGGTCGGATCCCTAGATCATAAACTTACTTTATTACATTCTTCCCCCCTTGGAAAATATTTTCGGTATCAAAAATAGAGCTATATATCCATTGTAGGCAACCCCCGAGCCTCGTGTTCTAAAACTAGAAGAACATGGTCATGTTCTAGAACTAGAAGAACATGTCTCATCTCTATAGTGGCATCCCTGTCCAAACGATTCAAAACACTATCTGGCTTTGCACTTTGATAGACTGGTCAAAGTACAAAGTGGTGAATGAATAATAAGGATGGATCTAAAACATCCCTAGCCAATTCATAGTTTCTCGTTGTGCGATCTACGCACAATCATGTGAACTGGGTGGATTCAAATTACTAGTCCATTTTTGGGCATGATTGATGCATGGACTTAGTAACAAAGGTGGGGATTCTTTATCCTTCGCAAGACTTTGAGATTCACTTGAATTTGTTTTGGATAACTTGAAGTTTGGTTGTCCCAAATATCTAACTTGGATGTTTGTTTAATATTTTACTCTAATCCAATAGTTACTTGATTTTTTCACTCGCCTAGAGGACTGCTTTGTCCTAATGAGTTAAAAACTCCGATGTAAACTATAGGATAAAGTTTTCCATTTACTTTTGAGTCAACTGTACTATAACTTGACTCAAATCCAACTTAGGATACTTTTCTCAAAGACAAAGTTCTTGGGAATTGTGAATCTGCTGAGCAATTCCTAACTTCTATATTCTAGAGTATACTGGACTCTAGGAAATCATTTATGCTATAACTTGAAGCGAACGTAAATAAATAAGTCCACCTTAGACTTATTATCTTTTGAAGATTGAAAAGGTTTTTATATAGAACATCTGTCTAGGATGTTTAATTTAGTTATCTGGCTCTAACCGGCTAACCCTTGACTTTTGTAAAAAGAATTAGATACCATATCTGAGTCAAATCCAAAAGATTCGAAAAGCGGAAAGAAAGAACTAAAACTATGTTCAACCAACTCAAACTTCAAAAATACATAAACTTGCTATGAGTCAATGTCTAGATGACACATGAATTTAACTTCTCAAAGATTTGTTTCAACAGGGAATTAAAGCATTTTTTCTATCTTTAAGAGAAATATTCCAGATTCTCAAAAAGATTCAAAGCAAATCAAAAACATCATCCAAGCACAAGATACAAGTGTGGTAACCAACATGAGTGTGTCGACCCACTCAAGTTATATTGATGAGTTTAGTATTCAAATAATGCTTCACTTGAGACCAAGTTCAAGTCATATTCAGTCTTTCTGACTCCTTACTAGGAATGCAATTCTTGTGCATTTCTTTGAGTCAAAAGAGTGAATTTACCAAGCTACACTAGGAACCTGATGCTTGACTTAGTCAATCAAATCCTTAGTTGAAAAAATCAACTCAAAATCAAAGTCCAACTTCTTTCAGAAATTTATGAAATATTTTCGAATTAACAACACTTTATATTGAAGTGTTTCAAGAAGATTTTGGAAGTTACTTACTTCATATCTTCTGTTTCCTTGATCTTGAAGTTATCTTGAAGTATCTTGAGATACTATTTCATCCTTCTTGAAGTAAACTCCTTATTTGAAGTCTTAATTCCCTTGAGGATCAAATTTAACTTTCAAGATTCAATCTAGGACTAAAAGATAATTATCATCCCACGGTCAAATGTCCCATACCATCTTTCCTACATCAATCCGAGTATAAAATTTGGTGTCCTATACCACCCTATTTTATATTCGCATTAATGTGTGGGTGATTCTTATCCTAAAGTCTAAACATCTCTTGATAGAGTACCTTCTTCCTTTAAGTCTTTACGAGAATTTTTGAAGTTTTAGGCATTACCTCTAACTAGATTTTCTAGGTTTTGATCCCTTCACATGAACATTTCACAATCTTGTGCTTTCCTTTGGGAGCTTGAAAACCTTTTGATGGAACATCCATCCTTCTGTACTAGGGTTTTCAAATGAAAACCAAATAGAATTCCAACTACTTGAATTTTCATAGTTTCAAGCTCAATTGGTTTATTCTTGACCAATTTGTAGTGATAAGAGCTTGTGACTTCTTGTCTTTAGATTCCTTTCTTTACTGATGCTTTAGGTACCTATCTCGGCTCAGATTTTTTTACAGGAATCTCTCTACTACTTAAGTCTAAGCATCCACTCATGCTCTGTGGATTTGTACCGAAATCCCTTAAAGGATAAGCAAACATTTATGTTTTACCTTCCATAGACTTAAGTACCATTTTCACGTTTGCAAACTACACTCTTAGAATTTCTTCACTCTATTCAGACTTGGAACAGCTTATTCTTTTCACACTTTTCCATTGCATATATGGAACTTGAGTGAATAATTCCTAAACGGAATTTTTATTGCCAATGCTTGGGCAATCTACTAAGTAGTTCCGATCACATGTTCTTGGGCAATTATGACAAAGCTTGATCAAGTCTGGTTGATCGTGTGACTTAAATAAAGACTTAATCTTTATCCTTAAGATCTCGTGAACTATTAAAAGCTTCTTTGCTTACCCATGGGCTTTTTTTTAGAGATCTTTCTCCCTCTTAAGTCCAGGCATACACGGATATCCCTTAGATTCCAAAGCTGAGAATCTTTGATACAACTTTAGGTTATATCAATATTTGGACTTAAGTACCAATAGTGATGGTTTGGGAACTGCTACTAGCTATCAAATTGACTTGAAGCTATCAAACTGATTTGAAGTTATCAAAGTGACTTGAAATATTCTAGTCTCACATTTGGGGAGATATATTTCTTTCAAGAACTTTAGATTCCTACAAAGGACTCAAGTAATACTAAGCCAATGATTCATCTTGGAATCCTTAGTTTTACTGGAATCATCTTTCTAAAAGAAATCTTGACTATTGAACAAGAACAAGACTTAAGGCTTTATTGCTTGTCCAAAAGATATTCCTTTTTTAACTAAGGAAATAGTTTACTAGGCTATTTCCTTTATTGGTTTAAATTTTAGGAAGTAGCTTAATTCCTAAAGATTACTTTGATATATCTTTTAGAGAATATCTTGATTCCCAAAGATTAATTTAACTTGCATTTCTTCTTTAAGCTCTAATTAGCTTAAACAAAACCAAACATACTTTTCATATGCTCAGAAAAATGCTTAATAAAGTTTCCATGCTTTTTGAAAGCTTTGCATCTTGACTAGAGATACAGTCATTGAACCTAGCATCCGACTATTGAACACTAAAGTTCAAGTAATGCTAAAGTTCAAGTGATGCTAAAGTTTATTCATCTCTTTGAAGTTTATCACTCATCAGGATGAAAAGAAAAAACTTCAATAGTTCCACTAAAGCTTATCCGTATGACTTCCTAAATATCATCTATACTTAGAGTAATCATTATAAACTTATCTTCATGACTCCCTAAGTACATCTGGGACTTAGAGTCATCATACATCGCAAAAGGTTTGCAAGTAATTAAATTTTGTTGGTCATCAAGAAAATTTATTACTTAACTTTCTCCTAGTGCCTACTTATACCTAATAAGACATCAAACATTCTTAATTGTCATTAAGTATTTGTTTTTGATAGAGGAGTATCAACTTGGGGAGGAATGGACTAATTACTTGAGCTGCAAACTAGAACTAGCATGTCTTTGCAACTAACTAGTCCTCTGTCTTCCCTAATGTCAAAACATGAGCTTTATAAAGTAAGCTAAATACTAAGAGAGTACATTATCATATCTACTTGCAAAAAACATCCCATTCTATCATGCAAATGCATATGCCTACATGCAAATCCATATGCTCACAGCGTATGCATGCATTTTCTTTGCATGCCCAAAAAATAATGCAACAAGCATGCATGAGCTTGATGCATGACGTTTCCTTGTACTAAGAATGTATATCGTGCAATCCTGATGCATGTATATCCTTTCCTTTGTCCTAATGCACTATGACATAAAATCATATCCTTGTGGTGCAATTAAAATCTTACTCAATGGAAAGGAAATTTGGAACTAAACTACCAAAATACATTCTTTGATGCACAAGGATCCTTTTTTAAATCGACTCTTTCCTTAATGCAAGCTAATGCTTGGAATGAGAAGTGGATTGTTTCAATATCCTAATCTAGACTTAATCGATTGAAATCTTGACTATTTCAATGTGCATCTAGAATTAAGTATAGACTAATGAAAACAAGATAAATCAAGCATTAAGGCCAAGTAGAAACTAGAAAATACTTAGCTTTGATCATAGCTTCCTCCATCCTCTGATTCTTGAGAGGAGCTATTCACCATCCTTCAAGGCCTTACTGAGCATCTGCACACCTCCTCGCCAAGACCTTGAAGGGAGATTTCTTTTGTGGATCGAAAAGAAATGAAAATTGAAAGCATGATCGTCCTTGCTCCGATCCAACATTGCTTCACTTTGGCTTTGATCACCATGGATATGCAGTTGGTTTTGGTTGAAAATATCAGCAAGCTCAAGAAGAAGCAATAATCCAAATAAACTTGGCTCAGGATTAGCAGGGCACAGATAGAACCCGAACAAGAGAAAATTTGCAAAACCTTAGTATAACCAAACGTCTTTACTATAGTGGATGAGACGTATGTGATTTCGTCCGAAGGTACTGTGTTCGATCCCTGCCTGACTCTACTCGTGCTCTGTAAACTGTAGCGCTACTTACAATAATCAATTCGTATGATCCCCATGTATCATACAAATGTCGTTTTCGTGGATAGCAGAACATGCTCTGGGAAGAACGCCGTCGTCCTCAGAAGTCGGGAGATCGAATCCTTTGTGTCCACCTCACTTCGGACTTCTTTGCTTGTGTCGATGCTTTTGCAGCGCAGTCATGAGTTCGAGTTGCTATCATGCAGTGCGTAGCCTAGCTCCATGATCTTGCGAATAAGATGGATCTTTGCTTGTGTCGATGCTTTTGCAGCGCAGTGATGAGTTCGAGTTGCTATCATGCAGTGCGTAGCCTAGCTCCATGATCTTGCGAATAAGATGGAGTCTCACTTAGTGTTGTAACGCTATTATACGGATAGATCACGTCGTGTGAAATTCGACCTGAGCAGCGAATCATAATCCCTACATACCGCAGCTTTGCTACACAATCACTAGAGAATGAAACCATAGCATATGATAATCCATAACTTTGATAAGTAATAGGAAAGCCGAACTTCGTGCATGCCCGTAGCTTAGTTGGACTAAAGCATTAGCATTCAGAGCAGGTGGTTACAGGTTCGAAACTGATCCAATGCGGTCATATAAGCGTTCGCCCTGTCCGCTTGAGCGAGATACTGATTCCTCGTGTCCGCCTCAGTGAGATAATCCTTTTTTTTTTTTTTTAAATAAAGGAAGTTCGGTCTTAGCCTAATCTCCCGGACTTTAATTATAATAAAGAGAAAAAGTTACAAGTGAATGGGACTAGTGCCCATGGGACCCCCCAAATCCCACAATGCAAGGAGGAGTATGGCAAGCTACAGGGCATTACAAATGAGGCGGATAAAATTATCATCACCCTCATGTGGGACCCATTTGGGTTTCAACTTGTTGTTTTCGAGGAGATAAATACAGTGATGTCTAAACGGTGGCGATCTCTTGACTCAGGAGATTCTTTTACCTAGGAGAAACAAGGATTTCTCGATCGACCATTCCTTAGGAGTTTGCCAAAATTGACAGCACAACGCTCCTTCCAAATCTTCCAGAGAGCCTCACCTCTGATGGCATTCCACAGCCTCGATGAGCAGCCGATCGCCTCCCCCAACATCACTTGTTGCCAGTTGATTTGACTCGTGAGTCTCAATACTCGGGTCACGTGATGCCAGATAACACGGGACTTGGAGCAGTCGAAGAACAGGTGAGCTAAATCTTCGATGCACCGATGGCAACGCTTGCACCATGGCGGCACACCACAGATTTTGTTAGCCCTTGCATTGGTCCAGATACCTTTATGCAAGATCTGCCACATGAGAACGGACTTTTTGACCTCAATTACGGGGTGCCAAATAGACATGAATTTTAGCTCCCACCGAAGTTTGGTCCAAGAAAGGCACCATGTCTTGTTAAGGGTGTGGTGAACATCTACATCCTCTTTGAAGTTGGGGATTCTGGATAGCTTCTTACCATTGCTCCATTTGAGGCCCTCCAAGCAAGGAAGATCCTGACCGCAGAGAAGGCGGGTAGTTGAGCGGTCCCATGCTAAACACCTGCTTTGAAGAAGAGTCCATTCCTCAAAGGTAACTCTAAGTCTCGGATCCAAATCTTCAAACCTAATCCACTGGCTGGTCTCTTGTTTCCAGAGTTGTTTCCACTGTTTGAACCCCTTGTTCCATAACCGCCTTGCAGTTTGGAGGTTCCAAGACTCCACCCCCCGAATGATGCTGATCGGGAACCAAATAGAGTCATTTTGTCTTATGCCAGCCGCCCACTTCCACTCATCACTGATTCTGATGAATTGTTTGGCCTTGTTCCAATTCTTCCATAAGGAACACACGAGGCTAGAGCCTTTAGGGAAGACCGGGTGGGGGGACAACAAAAGCGTGAGAATCCCTAAGTCCTTCCAACCAGGGTGGCCAACTAAGGTAAGGTCTTCCGTGTTTCTGAAGATCAATTTAGCCCAAGAGGACTCCCTATTGCTCCAAGCCTTGGTAAGCCACTTTGCCGCCAACTTGTCAGCCAACCCAACAATATCCAAGATTCCCAAGCCCCCTGAGTCTTTAGGGCTAATGCAAGTTTCCCATTTGATTTTGGGAATCCCCCTCCTGTTGGGGTCCCCAGTCCAAAGGAAGTTTCTGCAGATTCTTTCCACTTTGGCCAAGTCTTTCTCCTTAGGTCTCCAACACGAGATAAAGTAAATAATTGTAGACAACATAAATATGTTAACAACCATAGCACGCCCTGCCAGGTTGACTTGCATACCTTTCCAATGATTCAGCTTCCTATCCAGCTTGGACAGCACCCAGTTCCAGCGTTGGTCCATTGAGATGTCGAATCCCATCGGAATGCCAAGGAGACGAAAGACTTGACCGCTAGGGATAACTTGACACCCCTGATCCACCAACAATTGGGGAGTATGTCCGCTGATTGCTCTAAAAGCAGTTTTAGCATGGTTGATTTTTGAACCTGATGCCACACAAAAGGTGTGGAGGCACCACCAAAACACCTCAATGCTGTTTATATCGTTATGCACAAAGGCATTCATGTCATCAGCAAAAAAGTCTCACAATCATTTGGCCGTGATTTAGAGGTAAGGAAAGACCCTTGAGATTGCCAGTGTCCATGTGATGCTTTAATAGGCAGCTGAGTCCATTCGAGGCGATAGCGAATAGTAATGGAGCCAGAGGGCAGCCTTGCCTAATTGATCTTTTTAAACGAATGGGCTCAGAGAGCTTACCGTTGATGTTTATTCTAGTTGAAGCATTTCCAAGAAGAGTGGAAACCATCTTCGTGAACTTTTGGCTGCATCCAAGGTCTTTCAATGATTGAAGAATAAAGTCCCATTCCAATTTGTCATACGCTTTGTCGAAATCGATCTTAATGAATACCAGATCTTGAGAAGACTCCTTAGCAAAAGCAAGGCCTTCCCAAATATCGATAATTGCTTCAAGTATAGATCTACCTTTGATAAAACCTTTCTGGTCCTCGCACAACCATGACTTTAAATGACAAGAGATTCTATTGGCGATAACTTTTGCAATTATCTTGTATCCTGTTTGGAGCATGGTAATCAAACGCCAGTTTTCAATTTTGTTCTTATCTCCCCGTTTGTGGATTAACTTGATGACGCCATTATTCAGGCACTCAGGGAGGGCACCGAAAGAGAGAGCCTCTTGCCACACGAGGCGCAGTGGGGTGGCCATCTGATGTTTGAAGGACTTGAAAAACTCATTGGTAAGGCCATCCGGACCCGGACTTTTCCCATTGGGAAGGGCATCAATAACCTCGATAATTTCATTCTCGGAGATGTTAGCATCCAATAGAGCAATCAAGTTCTGTGGGATTCTGGTTTGAGCAACCCTTGAGATGGTTGCCATGGAGTCGCGCCTGTGGGGGGAAAGAGGAGTTGAGACCCCGAGAAGATTGGTAAAGTGTTCGACGATGATAGATCTATTCTCCACTTCTGTGCAACATTCAGTTCCATTGTTATCGACCAATAGGGGGATGGATTCCCTAGCTTGTTTCCTTTTGAGGATGTTACACATCTCTTTCGTTGGTTTGTCGGCCTTCCCTGCCCACCAATCTTTGAAGAAAATTTGAAGATTTTTCCTTTGAACCTCCTCCTCTAATCTTAGTCTTCCCATGATTTTCAAAAGACCTTGTTGGCAATGTAACTGACCTTTGTTCACCTCTTCTTCAAGCCGTGAGAGCCTCCGGTACACCGTTTCTCTTCTTTTTTTTCGGATTTCTCTTATAGCCTTTTGAGTCCTGATTAGAATTTTTCGAGTCCTTTCTACTGCACTTCTCCAACACTTAGCCGGTTCATTACAGTAAGCAAAGGCTTCCGTCCACACCTTAGAAATTTCTTGGTGGACAGAGGGGAGGGAAAACGATGTCTGACAAGCATGAAACCAAGGAGCTTTCTGGAACATGGGAATCGGTTTGAAAGACAGAGTAATCGGATAGTGGTCTGAGATAGTCAGGTCCATGTGTTGGGAAATCGAAGGAATACCCCACTGAAGGATGGTGTTCTGATCGATGTAGCATCTATCAAGTCTTGCTTTCCTCAAAGAGTCCCCCGACTGGAGATTTGACCAGGAGAACCCCTTCATGTCTTTCACCTCGACCAGGTCGAGATGGAGCTTGATTTTATCCCATATCTCTTTCTCCTGACCGTCAATAATTTTTCCTTTGTTATTCCATCGGTCCTCAGGAAACTCAACCATGTTGAAGTCCCCACAAATCAGAACATTGTGAGAAAGGGAGTCGAGGGAAGCCCAAGTATCCATTCCATCTGCTTCACCAATAGGGGCATAAATTGAGACCACAGTGAACTGGAAAGGGAACCCGAAAGAGGCAGCAATCCAACGGTGATTCCGACCTTCAAAAGTCGAGGTCACATTGCTAGACAAGGAGTGACTAATGCTGATAGAAGCACCCCCCGTCCCTCTAGGGTGAGAAGTGGAGAACCAAAGGTGGTTCAGAGAAATGCATTTAAGCCATTTCTATAGATCCTCTCTGTCGATTTTAATCTCTTGTAAGCAAATAAAGTCAGGGGCGAAGCACTTGTCTTTGAACCACTGGCCAAGAATCGAAGCTCTTGACGGGTCAGAGAGACCCCTGACGTTTAGAGATGTGAATTTCATTAATGATGGTTGCCCTCTTTGAGGGGAGGGACCCGATCTTTTTTCTTCTTGTGGTGTTCTTTTTTCCTCCCTACTTCTTGACTTAGGATCCTACTCTTGAGGGGGCTCTTCCAAGGCATGCCGGAAGGTTGTTTTCCTTTAAGCTTTGACTTTTGTTGCGGTAATCTTGGAAAGCATACCGGGAGGGTAGGACCAAGAGAGGAGCTTTAACTGTCTGGGTTGTCTTCATTGCTGGTAGTGAAGCCTTCCTCTTTACTCGTGGTATAACCTTCTTGGTTGTCTTCTTTGCTGGTAGAGCACCCAAGGATATTATCAGTGGGGTCTTCTTCAAAGTGGTTGTCCCCTGGGAAGTCGAACTCATTAATCTCTTTTTCTAGGTTACAGTATATGTTATTCGAGGGGGCAACTGTCATAGTATTCCTTGCTGTTGATCTTCGAGGGCTAACTTTCCTCCTGCATCTCACTTTAGTGAATCCTTCTGAATCCGTCTCAGCAACGCGAGCCCTCTTCTTCCTCCATTGGAGGGGGATGACCCCGAGTGTCATCTTGGGGGAGAGGGTCTAGGGTCCCATCTGGTTTAAGCTTGTTTTTACTGGTACTTTTCTTCAGGGGGCAGTCTTTGATCCTATGACCTTGATGCCCGAACCGGAAGCACGCGTTTGGCAAATTTTTGGAAGTAACCTCTTGTGTCCAGGTCTTACCATCTCCACAGTTTATGGAGATCTTCGAGGGAAGGACCTGGTTCAGGTTTGTTTCAACGTAGATCTGTGGATGCCATCTTGCATTGAAAGAATGTTGAGCACCATCGTAGATTAACCCCCCAACATCCTGTCTTGCGGCCATCGGGCGACCGATCGGTGAGACGATTTCATGAAGAAATCCATACAAGAAGAAAGGCAGATTGGGAAGCTCCACCCAAAGCGGGTAACGAAGAGGCTTTGATCTGTTCGGGACAAAGTCTGGGGTCCACTTAAAAAGGCAAAGGGTGGACCGGCCCACTTCCCAAGAGCCGGCTTGCAGGGCTTGGAAAGCCATCTCTTCGTTCTCAAATACTAGAAGCAGGTGATTCGCCAGCAGGAATTGACATTTGGACACAATTAGGCCACGCGGGAACCACTCCTTGCGAAGCCAAGTTCTCACACTTTCAAGAGGGGGCCTAGGGCCAAACATTTGACTGATCAGGCAAGTTTTCATCAGTTCTTCTTGCTTTGCCACCACAGACTCCTTGCATAAAGAGACCTCTGGGGGCGTGATGTCCACTGGGACGGACTCCATCTCAAGGGGGGACACGGACTGAGGGGGAGCCACATTGTTCATGACAAATTGTTAATGGGACTGACCACTGATGCCACTGGGCTTCTTATTTGCTAAAGCAAGTAATAAGAACGGTCCGCAAAAAGGAATAAGAAAGAAGACGGCTATCCGTAATTGTGGTGTTGGGCGATTTCCCTCTTTTTAACTTGGATGGCCATCCCTTAAGAAATTTCAAAAGAAAGACCTGCGTCGACTCCGACTCCCTCAAAATATTCAGCTTAAATTCATTTAAAAAAGTGGGCTTTTAGAACGCGCGAAAAATGGCGATAGATGGCCCTCCAAGTCCCCTCGATAGACCGCCCACATGTCGCAATAAACGGCCCGCACATCGTGATAGATGACCCTCCCAGTTTCCACGATAGACAGCTCATACGTCGCGATAGACGGCCCGGAGTTCAAGTGTCGCGATAGACACTCGCTCAAGTGTCGCGACAGACACTCGCAACGTCACGATCGCCAATCCACATCAACTGTTGGTGCAGAAGAAAAGACACTGCTGGAGGTCGTCCGTCGTCCGTCAGCAGAAGAGCAGCGCAGTCCAAGCAAGTGTCGACAGTGTAGTCCTTCCCTCCATTGCCGCTGATCTATCTACGTTGGTTATGGTTACTTCATGAGCAAGATGTTGTTCCATCCGTAAATCTATCAGAGTTTTATGAGTCGAGGCAGAAGCTGCTGTCCGTCGCTGACAGTCTCGCTCTAAGTTACAGTTAGTGAGAGGGGTCTCGCTTTAAGTTACACCTAAAAGGACAGTCTCTGAGGTAGATCCTCTGTGTGTGTGTGAGAGAGAGAGAGAGGGTTTCTGCGTTACTACCTATCCCTTTTTTCTTTTGTTCGTGATCGACACTCCACAATTAATTGATTAATTTTATCTCTTTAATCACAAATGCTTTCTTTCTGTCTTGGATAACGCGAGGCCTGAAAGACCGTCAGGTCGTGGGCTCAAATCTCGTCGTTGATAGCTTGCCAGCTTGAATCTCTCAGGCGACGCCATTTTTACTTTAAACCAAAGTGTACGGAGGATCCAACTCTCGACATTGAAATTACTCAGACCTATGGGACCTTTGAACGGATGCTGGATTCCTCAGAGATATAAATGTTGCTAGCTAACCTACAGCACCACCCCTCAAAGATATAAATGTTGCTAGCTAACTACAGCTACCACCGTCACCCGTGATAGCTTCTTGGTCTGAGATAGAAATCTCAATTCTACTCATTAGATGAAGGTCCGACCCCTGATCCCTACAGTGTGGCATAGTTCCCGTTGCTTTTGCCCTTTTGCTACAATAAATCAATCCAAAAGGCTATACTACTCGCAATATCAACATCATCTTGTCCATGGGGAGCATCTTGTCCCTCTCACGACATAAACTCACACAAGAAGGAAATGAATGCATGCCAAAAACATGAGGATGATGATATTCTTTCAAGATCTCCATGGATTCTCAACCTAGGTGCTCTGATACCAATGGAAGAGAACTGAGCACCACATGCTAGAGAGATGACTATCCTCCCAACCAAATGCCTCTATATATAGCTCTCTCCAGGGGACTGCCTTCTTGGGCAGGTGGATACTAGCCAGCCAAGTGTCGATCATGTAACTGCATGTGCACCAAGTGTTTCACTTAACTCGAGTTAACTCAAGTGGACGCTTCTAGAAGACTGTAGATCTCTTTGGGCAAAATAATCTCCCCATGCTCCCATGGGGATTGAACCCAAGACCTCCTCCTTCACATCCTTGAGACTTAACCACTAAGCTAAGTGGATCACTTGTTCACAAGAGCACAAGACCTCCTAGTGAGTCTAAACTCAAGATCTTTGGTCATACACATGGATGACCAAATTTCTGATCCATCTGAACTGGCCGGACCCCTAGATCATAAACTTACATTATTACAGTTACAAAGTTATTTTATATGCATAATGATTTAAGTTGTCAAAAGGACACGTGGTGATTGGAAGAGGAAAAATGTTGTCTCACTCTACCTACGAGAGAGAACAATTAGTAGTTGTTAATTAGTAGGACGCGTGCTGATTGGAAGAGGAAAAAATTTTATCTCTTTCCATCTGTTAGGGAAAACAATTAGTAGTTGTTAATTAGCAGGACACGTGGTGATTGGGAGAGGAAAAAATGTTTTCTCACTCTATCTATTAGAGAAAACAGTTAGTAGTTGTTAATTAGTACCCTATGACTGTTATTTGGGATGATTGTTTGGGACACATCTCTCGTAGTGGATTCAATCCTTTATCTCATTCTACATACGTACATGTGTTCTGTTTTTGTCAGCACTGTTATTATGAAAAGAAAACCAAGAATGCATGTACAATGCACATTGGATCTTTATTTCAGCCTTTGCATCTTTTCCATATAGATATGCGTGGTCCTATGTTGCGAAGCTCTTAATTGGTTTTCTTTACTTAATTTCTTTCATAGATGATGCTCCTAGAAAACTCTAGGTATGTTATATCAAGTCGAAGGACGAGTTTCTCCCTACAATTAGAAAATTGATCTCTTTAGTCAAGATCAAAAGGGGTACTAAACGCAACGCAATATGCTTAGATAATGGAGATGAGTATATACCCCATGAATTAAGAGATTTGTTTTCAATATATAAGAATTAGAAGATAGCTTACAGATCCTTATTGCCTACGATATATTGAAGTAGTAAAAAGGACGATAATGATCAAGTGGTTTCTATATTACATCATGAAAAGCTCACTTAGACTTGTAGCCAAAAGCTATAATTCATGTGATAAATTCATCACCTAGTACTACCAAAGATTTGGGAGTGCCACAATATGTACGGATGAGAATCCATCACATTATGTTCGCCTTTTGAGTTTTTATTTGTAAACTGTATGTGCATGTCCCGAAGCATGTCAAATGGAAATTGGACTATAAATCTAAAGAATGCAATTTTATTGGACACTACAAGAAAAAACATTTTACTAAACAACACAAATTGAAGTATAAATACTTCACTCCGCAAACAAATTACAAACATGAAGAAATAATTTGTGTGAGAAACAAAGATTTCCATCCATATACGGGTCGGTATAATGGACGAGCATATATTTTTCTTTTTAGTTTTCGACATATATATTGACCTTTATATGGATGGATTTTTTTTAATTATTTGGATTTCATATTTTAAAAAAAGAATGCAAATTTTCAATCGATATACCGAGCTATATACTCGTAAGAATAAAATATTTCCCAACTACTATATTGATGGAAAAGGTTACATGAAAGATAACCTACATACTGCACATGGAATTTTCGAAATCTGAAATTCAAGTGCACATGATGTAGCAGAGTATCATGGGTACCTATTTCACTCTCTATACATTCGTTCATATATTTCCTTCAATTTTCATTCTCTTTGGCACTCTTTCATTCACAATCCCTTATTCTATCAGCTGAATTCACCATTTTTTTCAAGTGAATCAAGAGACATTTTGCGTAGTAATCTCTGGGAGCCTTTTATCTATGCAAGCACAACTTCACATCTACATAAGAGATCCAAATAAGTGAAGTTTTTGTTTTATTGATTTATTTATTTTTCAATGGTACTTGTAAAGAAAATATGCTCGTAAGTGTATGTATGCATGTATGTGTGTGAATGTGTGTGAATGTGTATGCATTGTGCATATCTATATGTATTTATTCATTTATTTTATTTTAAAAATCATCAATAATTTGATTCAACAATGGAATGCATATATGTATGATTTATAGACATTCATACACACATACATGCATACATGCATTCACTAACACATACACTCACGTACATACATACACAAGATATATTTTTTTGTAGTGACCTTTGGAACCTTGTTATCTATGCACACATTTGTTTTTTTATTTACATTTTCAATCACACTTTTTAAAACAAATATATGTGCATGATTCTATGTATGCACATCGGTGTGTATGAATTTTAGTTAATATGTGTGTATAATTTCATATGTATATGCATTTTTACTGGTTTTATTTAAAAAAATAGAATAAATGATCAAATGTATATACATAACACACATAATCACACATTCATACACACATACATCCATGCATACACTCACACACATGTTCAAAATCAAGCTCCAACCTTAGGAGGTTATGAACTCTTTCAATACATAAGAAATGGAGCAATGTGAAGCAAGAAGACAAGCAAGAATACTCATGCTCAATAGACTTTGAATATTCCTCATAACACAACTAATCACCTATCACAATTAGGAGTGAAAAGCTTACAATCTTGGAAAAGAGCTCACAATCATTTAGAGAAACTTTTTAAAGTTTTATAAACATACATTGTACTTCGAATTAGTTAAATACATCATGTTTTATCTATCCTAGGAAGTGACTAACCTAGTAGACCCCTTGCTAAGCAGGCCACTTGCTTGCTTGATGATTTTCATCATACTTTGATTTTCCATATCCCAAACTTAGATTTCCGTGTGTAGGAGCTAGATAGCTTTGAGTATTGACCAAAATTTCTTCATCACTTGTATTCAATTCTTATGATCTTTGTTTTGTTAGAAATTATTATTATGTTCTAAAGTTGGCTTCAAGATCCTCTAAATTGTGGATATCATGAGAGAGATAAGTTCTAGAGTTAGGAGTGGTCTGTATCTTCATGCTTGGTGAAGGCACCAAGTAGGTGGTCTTGGAGGCATTGATTCTCATACTAGGAGCGAGCATTTTGAGTGAGGTAACTTGCATTGGGAAGGTATCATGGGATGGTATGAGTTTGCAAAATTGTTTAGGTTTATTCTGTTGAAGAATCACTCACGAATTTGACATATAGACCGACATAAAAGAAAAAGAAAGATAAAGAGAAGCGGAATCAAAGTATTCAGAAAATCAAAAGCCTTAGTGAAAGGACAAATTCACGACCATTATGTACAGCGCAGAATCTTCCAGAATCAGAGTTTGTTAGAGTTCGTTACACCGAATCAAACTGTATATAAAGAGAGAACATGCATAAGAAAAAAAAAGGGGAGTGCGAGCAAGAACGTGCATGAGAAGAGCACGCAGTTTGAAATAGAGCGCATATAGAGATCAAGAATAGGTTTTAGAAGACGCCAGAGATCGCGTATGTAGAGATGAATAACAGAAACCTGAAATGTCAGGTATTCATCTGAGAGAGATGGTAAGAAGAAACTACTCAGTGTAGGAGAGTTTCCATAGCTTGAGCAAGAAGAGGCCAAGCTAGTTTGTACACATCTTCTCTAATAGAAAACACATGTTCATGTGGAAGTTTGCGTGCACTGTTCGTATGTGAAGAACTCTGAGTATTTTCATGTTACGGTATAAAGTCAGTTAACAGTTACAGTTCGTTCAGATAAACGTGTTTTCTGGTATTTTCTCAGTAAACGTATTTTTCAGTCAGTTACAATTTTTTTCAGTAAACGTGTTTTTCGGTAGAACAACAAAGTATATCGTGCAGAGTAAATTAAAGTTTTGTATGAGAGATAGCTTATCTTATAGCTAGACATCTCTACTATCAGTTCATCAAAGATTTTGGTGAAATGGATATGTACACACAGTACAAAGTCTGACTGAAAAGAGACATTCTGAACCGGAGAAGTTTTTTCTTAAACTTCAGAAAGTGTTCACTCAGTGAAGGAAGTTCACGCATCACTTCCTTACTTCTCGTATATTCACTTGAAGTGATTACAAATAGAATCGTAGTTGATTCCGATAAGATTCCGGTATAATTACGGTGATAGTCCGATGAAGTTCCAGTGGAATTTTTAATAGATTCAAAACCCAGTCTTATACGTTTGAGTGACAGTAACTTTGCTAAGCTATTGCTGATTATAGAGGTGTTCTAATATCACTCTAGCTTAGCCCTCTTCGGTGATGCAGCGAATTTTGCAGGCTTGACAAGGTTTGAGTCTTTGCCGCGTCGACCATAACAAGTGGTATCAGAGCGAGTTAATCACCAACAAGTGGTATTAGAGCCGTGAGATCTAAGAAGAGGTATCAAAACCGGTTAACCACACAAGTGGTTTCAGAACGAGAAAGATTCTGAAGAGCAGAAAGATTCTCAAAAGGTCACCGGAAGTAACAGAAACAAGAAGATCATGGCAGATCATGTCCAAATTGATAAATTGGACGGAGATAATTATCCCGCATGGGTAATGCGCATGGAAGCCCTACTTATGAGTAAGGAATTAATGATGTATGTGACCGGAGAAGAAAAGAAGCCGACTTTCGAAGATGATAGTCAACCGGAAAAAGAAGAATTAGAAGCCTTGAAGCTGTGGCAGAAGAAAGATGCAATGGCAAGAGCTTACATTTATAATACCGTTTCAGACCATCTAGTACCGCACATTAGAGGTCTGGAGAAAGCGGAGGACATATGGAGTGCGTTGGAAGATCATTTCCAAAATACTACGAAAGCTAGGAAGGCTAGCTTATTGTCCGAATTCACAACGTTCAAAAAGAAGTCGAATCAAAGCATTAGTGACTATGTCACTAAGATGAAGGATCTAGTAGATAGTCTTGGATCCATAAATGAAGATGTCGAAGATCACAGATTGATAGTGCAAGTGCTCATAGGTTTGAGGGGAGATGAAAGGTGGAAACCTTTCGTACTCTTGACTGGACTATCTTTAAATCATTTTGTACCAGATTTAAATCAGTTGCTTGGTTTGATGCTCACATATGAGCAAGACCTGAAAGGAGATGGAGATAAAGGACAAAGTTCTGCAATGTACATGAAGAACAAGAAGAAAGAGGTTTATTATGGAAGAGGTAAAGGCACCGGCAGAGGAAGAGCAAGAGGTTTTGGAAGAGGAAGAGGTAGTCAGAATATCAACAAGAAGGCTTGCTGGATTTGTGGACTAAGTAATCATCTGGCTCATGATTGCTGGCATAATTCCCAAGGATCAAATCAAAATCAGAACAATGACAACAGAGGCAGAAGTGGAAGATATCAGAATAACTTTCAAAGAGGTAGACAAAATCAAAGAGGAGGCTATTGTAGAGGTGGAGCAAGAAGTTGGGGACAGAATCAATCCTACAACACCACCTACAACAACTAAGCAAATGACACACAAAATGAAAGTCATACATCATTGATGATGAACTCAATCAGCACATCAGATAACGAAGACCTAAAGGTATTTTACATTGATGCTGGATGTTCTAATCATTTGTCAGGAAATATAGAACTGATGTCAGAATTGGAAAAAGGTAGTTCCAATCATACTGTTCAAACAGGTGACAATATGAGACATAGTGTACACTCAATTGGAAAAGTGAAATGTAAGAGTGGAGCATATTTGCTAACCAATGTTTTGTATGTTCCGACAATACCTAAAAATTTGATTAGTGTGGGACAGATAGTTGAGAAAGGTTTCCAGGTCAGATTTACAAACGGAGTATTTGTAGAAGATCCCGAGAATGGATATCATCAGATCGTCTCTGGTAAGAAAGAAGGTAGACTCTTTACTTTAAGAGTACAAGGGAATATTGGCCAAGCGTTGCTCACACATGGTGAAAAGGTGATTACAGAACTTGATCTCTGGCATAAGAGATTAGGTCATTTTAATGAAAGAGGAATAAAAGCTATGATTTCAAATCAGTCAGTACTGGGATTACCGAATGTAAAGAACCAACATATGATTCACAAGTGCGAAGCATGTCAAATGGAAAAAGCCCACAAGTTACCTTTCTAGAAGAAAGGATTCAAACATGATGGAGTACTTGAACTCATTCATATAGATGTATGGGGTCCAACAAAAGAAGGATCAATCAGCGGATCGAGGTATTGTGTTCTTTTCATTGATGATGAAACAAGATGGATAACTCTTTATGTTTTGAAAGAGAAATTAGAAGTGTTTGGAGCTTTTCAGGCACTTTCATGCATATGCTCAAAGACTCATAGGTCGAAAACTTAAAAGACTGAGGTCTGATGGAGGGGGAGAATACTTCTCCCGAGAGTTCAATGACTATCTTTGGAATGAAGGTATTAAGAGAGAAATAACCTGCAGGTATACACCACAACAAAATGGTGTAGCAGAAAGAAGGAACCGAACTCTTTTGAGTTTGCACGAGCTATGCTAAAAGAAAAGGATTGTCCAAACTATCTTTGGGCTGAAGCCATAAATACAGCTACATACTTGGTAAACAGATTACCGTGTACAGCTTTAGATGGAATGACCCCTTATGAAGCTTGGTGGGGAAAGAAACCAACACTTGATCATTGCAAAGTGTTTGGATCAGTAGCTTATGCTTATGTATCGTCACAACTTAGACATAAGCTTGAACCAAAAGCAGAGAAATATGTGTTCGTTGGATATGATGAAAAGCAGATGGGCTACATGTTATGGAGTCCTCTAACAAAACAGTTTACTGTTTCCAGAGATGTTACATTTGATTAACAGAAAAGCTGGTATACAGATCAAAGTCATACAACGGAAGAATTTGAAGAAGAGGTAAGAAGGAAAGAAAAAGGGAAATCAATCGTGCAGGTAAATAGAGATGAAGATCATATGCAGGCAAGTACGTCCAGGATCGGATCAGGTATGAGAAATGAAGATGAACAGAGATTTGATGAAGAAGCGTATTCAGATACACATGAAGAGTTTGAACCAAGAAGGTCAAACAGGGTAAGGAAACAACCAACAAGGTATTCTTATGATACTTCATACATAACTCAGAAAAATTATGCATATATGGTCAAAGATGATGAAGAGCCTCAGAACTATGATGAAGCTAAAGGTAAGAAGCAATGGAAAGAAGCAATGGAAGAAGAATTCAGAGCACTGGAAGAGAACAAGACATGGGAACTTGTTCCAAAACCAAATGGTAAGAAAGTAATCGAAAATAAATGGGTTTTCAAGGTTAAGAAACTTGCAGATGGAAGGATAGCCAGATACAAAGCTAGACTGGTTGTCAAGGGCTATGCTCAGACGCATGGCATAGATTATGATGAGACGTTTAGTCCGGTGGCAAAGATGTCAACCATAAGGACAGTGATTGCTATAGCAGCATCAAAAGGATGGAAGCTAAGTCAGCTAGATACAAAGAACACATTTTTGAATGGATACATATCAGATGAAGTCTACATGGAACAACCGGAAGGGTTTGTAAGTTCCAAATACCCAAATTTTGTTTGTAGATTAAGAAAAGCACTTTACGGACTGAAGCAAGCTCCAAGAGCTTGGAATTACAGGCTTGTGAAATATCTCAATGAACTTGGATACCAAAGTTCGAAAGCAGATGCAAGTCTACTCATCAAGAGAACAGAAGAACGTATGATCTACATTTGCATTTATGTAGATGACATTATAATCACAGGTACTTCAGATGAAGGAATTAAAGAAGTAAAGAGATTACTTGAAAAGGAGTTTCAGATCAGTGATCTAGGAAAGTTATCATACTTTCTTGGAATGGAATTCACATACACAGATCATGGTGTATATGTTTCGCAAGAAAATAGTGGTGCAGAGTTTAAAGATATGAGGAAGTATCAGTCGTTAGTGGGAAGCTTAATCTATGCTACACTAACAAGACCGGATCTTAGTTATGCAGTGGGAATTCTCTCACAGTTCATGCATTGTCTGAAAGATCAACATTGGATTGCAGGATAGAGAGTTCTTAGATATATCAAAAGAACTATAAAAGAAGGATTATATTATCCTTTCACGTCAGATATAAAGCTGAGAGCATTCAATGACTCAGTTTGGGAAGGAAGTCAAGATGACAGAAGATCAACACATGGGTATATGATATACCTAGGAGATAAGCTAGTGAGTTGGTGTTCGAAGAAACAACTCACAGTGGCTTTATCGTCAACAGAAGCCGAATATAAAGGACTTGTAGAAGCAACCAAAGAAGTGATATGGATGCAGACCTTGTTCAAAAGCATGGGTATTGATCAAGGTATACCTATCATACATGGAGATAATATGAGCTCGCTGTATCTTGCAGCAAATCCAATATTTCATGCAAGAACAAAGCACATAGAAATTCAGTATCATTTCCTAAGGGAAAAGGTAATGGAGAAGGACATAGAAATAGTATACACTCCAACAAAAGATCAGAGTGCAGATATTTTGACAAAGAACTTGGATGGAACAAAGACAAGCAGATTCAAAAAAATGGCAGGTATAAAAGAAAGGAAAATATATGAAAGATAGGAAGAGTCAAATTAGTGATTGAGAGGGAGCTGTTGAAGAATCACTCACCAATTTGACAGATAGACAGACATAAAAGAAAAAGAAAGATAAAGAGAAGCGGAATCAAAGTATTCAGAAAATCAAAAGCCTTAGTGAAAGGACAAATTCACGACCGTTATGTACAGCGCAAAATCTTCCAGAATCAGAGTTTGTTAGAGTTCGTTACACCGAATCAAACTGTATATAAAGAGAGAACGTGCATAGGAAAAAAAAAGGGGAGTGCGAGCAAGAACGTGCATGAGAAGAGTGCGCAATTTGAAATAGAGCTCATATAGAGATCAAGAATAGGTTTTAGAAGATGCCAGAGATCGCATATGTAAAGATGAATAACAGAAACATGAAATGTCAGGTATTCATCTGAGAGAGATGGTAAGAAGAAACTACTCAGTGTAGAGAGTTTCCATAGCTTGAGCAAGAAGAGGCCAAGCTAGTTTGTACACATCTTCTCTAATAGAAAACACATGTTCATGTGGAAGTTTGCGTGCACTGTTCGTATGTGAAGAACTCTGAGTATTTTCATGTTACGGTATAAAGTCAGTTAACAGTTACAGTTCGTTCAATAAACGTGTTTTCTGGTATTTTCTCAGTAAACGTATTTTTTGGTCACTTACAGTTTTTTTCAGTAAACATGTTTTCCGGTAGAACAACAAAGTATATCTCGCAGAGTAAATTAAAGTTTTGTATGAGAGATAGCTTATCTTATAACTACACATCTCTACTATCAGTTCATCAAAGATTTCAGTGAAATGGATATGTACACACAGTACAAAGTCTGACCGAAAAGAGACATTCTGAACCGGAGAAGTTTTTTCTTAAACTTCAGAAAGTGTTCACTCAGTGAAGGAAGTTCACGCATCACTTCCTTACTTCTCGTATATTCACTTGAAGTGATTACAAATAGAATTGCAGTTGATTCCGGTAAGATTCCGGTATAATTACGGTGACAGTCTGGTGAAGTTCTAGTGAAATTTTTAGTAGATTCAAAACGCAGTCTTATACGTTTGAGTGACAGTAACTTTGCTAAGCTACTGCTGATTATAGAGGTGTTCTAATATCACTCTAGCTTAGCCCTCTTCGGTGACGCAATGAATTCCGCAGGCTTGACAAGGTTCGAGTCTTTGCCGCTGTCGAGGAGTTCATGGAAAGGAGGGTGAAAAAAGGATAAAATTACTCAAAATGTAAACAAAGTTCCTTCAAAGAAATTTATACCTCACTTAATAAGCCATTTATAGTTAAGTATGAGAGAGGTATTTCTCTTGGGTCAACCTAAGGTCTTGTAAAGTCAAACCACTATATGAACTAAAGGAGAGTTCTTTCTTTTAGTGTTGCCTCAGAAAAAAAAAACAAACCTCTTGACTCTCTCCTTTTTCAACTCTCCTCTTTTACAATCTGTAGCTTTTTGCCTCTCTGTCAGCTTATGGAGCTTTCTTCATTGTTTATCCGATTGGCTTGGAGATTCAATACAATCAGAGTTCCTGCATAAATTTGGCTCACTTTTCTTAATATTTATGCTCTATATTGCACCACGGATGGATGATTCATTCCATTCAAAGCTCACACAATCCTCTCCTTACTAGCAATCTATATTGTCATACAAACATAGGACAAAGCGTTTCTAAAATGTATCGTTTATAAGAGTCGTAATGCTTAGCAAGTTTCGAAACTCATGGCATTTAGAAACTTCAACAATTAAGGAAACTCACAAATATATTGAAGAAAAAGGTCGCTTAATGTCAGATTTGCATGTGTTCAATCGTGTAAGAGATTTTCAGAGAGAATTTATGTTCTTTGTTTTTTTTTGCAGAACAGAAATTCATATGGCTCCTCCATATGATGTTGAGAACAACTAACATAAGAACAAATTTGTCAGACCACGATTATTGTCGTTCAAGAACAGATATTGAAGTTTTTAAAACACATATATACTCTATGAACACAGGCAATAGGTAACTAAAACGTAATGACTCATCAATTTACCAAAGCAAATCACACAAGTTGAATATATGAAATCTGAGTCATGATGATCAGAGGACTATTTCTTCACGCGCATCCTTGTCTATGTGTACTCCTCAATCAGCTGTCCAAGTAATGGCATCTGCCTTCTTTCAATCACCAGCGCAGCATGTCAAAGTCATTGTCACAGTGATGGTGCCATCCGAACGAGCGCCTGCCTTCCTTGTTCAAGCCCGTTCCCCGTCTGTCATAGCAAAAAACATGAATTCCCTTTTTTGCGATCCTTCTCCTCATCGAAATGGACTCCGCCCCTCCTTCCTCTCCCTCACAATCTATTGCTCCTTTCGTTCATCTCTGATGGTTGTTGTCAAGAGTTCCCTGGGCTGGAATGGGCGTCCCCCTTTGAACTCCGAGAGTCCCCTAGTCGTCTTCTGTGTATATTGACGCAGACCTCCAGATCATACAAATAACTGTCTTAAATTCTATCTCTGTTGAGGATTAGCCATTAGCACCATGAAGCGCATCCATTCAAATTCCTTTTCTTTTCTTCTTCAGCCGCTTCCGGATATCCTCCCCCACGTGATTACTATCCCGCTCTTCCAGCCACGATCCTCACCATTTTGTTCTAGATCTAGCCTTCTCTGGCGCAAGAACAAAGACTCCTAGGTCACTAAGTATCCACATACAGGATCTCATTGAACAATTAATATGGCTGAAATAGAAACTACGATGGAACATAAGTTTCTACTGCTTGGCAAAGTGTGACAGGCCCTTGCGTAATTCAACCATTGAAGCAAAAATACGATCGATCAGGCGATCCGGAGAGAGTTCTACCAACAATTGAATCTCGATCACTCCTGTTTTGAAAGTTAATGATGTCAGAAATGAATCTGATGATATTCCTTCTTTTAGAATTTTGAAGAACGTTTCACTCATCCCACTCTCCATGACTATGGTTTCCCCATGCACATATATATGATGGATCCCCACGTCTGCTGCTATCCTCCTTATGTACACTGATTGAAGTAAGACCTTGAAGGAAGAAGTCTCCCGCCCAAAGTCACATCGAAGGTTGTTTGTAAAGTACATGAGCTCCATCATACCATTACAGGCCGCCACCTCTAGATCTGAGAGTACATTGTCATACTTGTGTGCATCTTGAATATAATCATTTCCGATACAGTAATCAAACTTCACGTCAAGCTTTACCTCCTTGTAATCATATTGAAAGAATATATGACTGTCTGCCTTCGACATTGTATCAAAAAGAAGGTCAAAAAATAGGTCTTGGCCAATATGTGCTGCTTCACCACTTTGCTTTTCACCAAACACAGATCCAAAACCTCGTATAGCAAGATCTCGTTCAGCAAGCATGAACCCTTGACCGAGTTCACAACATTCTTCTATTGCAACCAACCTTTCCTTTGTATTTACCTTCAACGAAGCTTTAAAATAGTGTCTCCTACTTGACTATCAATCTTTGAATTCAAATCCTGACGACATCCACCCCCTCTGAACCTGTGAATCCTCCGGATGCGCCAATCAACCTGCATACATACCAACAAACACAAGCAAGGATCAAGTAGTCATAGCATATAAACAGAACGTAAAGAGAATTTTAACTAAATGCATAAAACCTGAATACGTCTTAAATTTGGCATAAATCACGAAAAGAAGGTAGACAAAAACACCTCATACAACATATCAGATTACACTAATGTACTTAGACTAGAAATCATATGAGTAAATCGAAAACTTCTTAGCTCTCTCGCTAACTCGACCCGGTCAGATCTAGTAGCCTATCCGAAGCATTTGCATATACCAGTCTTCACTAACTCGATTTATGAAAATCGCTTCTGGCTTCCCTTATTAATCTTCTATCATCTGAAGCCCCTTCAGACCCTTTTCTTATTTTTCTCATATTTTTATTTTGTCTTTCTTTATTTTAATTCTTTATCCCAGCTCAACCTTTATATCTTTGCTTTTATTTTTTTATTTATTTTATTTTTCCACACTTTTCGGCCTATGTCGAAATCGGATGCGATTCGTGGACCTGACCACCCAGCCAGGTTTAGCCCACCCATCTACCGACCCGACATAGCGCACGATGCACAATGTCAGCCTCATACGAAATCAACGTCAGCTCGTGGCTCTGACCACCCGGTCAGAGTGACTCCACCCGCCTATCAACCCGTATGAGCGCGTAACAACATATAGGTCAGGCCATACGACACAACTAGCGTCAGCTCGTGGCCCTGATCACCCGACCAGGGTAGTTCCACCCGCCTACTAGCTCATCGCAGCACCCAACAACACATACACATACATATAGAAAGCTGGCTGGTATAAGAATTCTTTTCTCAAGATATAATCTGTCTGAAGATTAGGTCAGATGAGAGATCAAGAGTAGAAGTCGAAGTGTCTCACTCATCAAGTATTTGTAAACACTACTATATACAGATACTTAGTCTAGGTCTTCCCTTCACCTTCCTAGGTCTTGCTTTCGAAAGTTCTAGTCCATCCTCTAACCTTACTCATATAATCCTGGCCCTTATACATTACAAGTAATCTAATTAGTGGCACAAGATTTTTGTTCTACTTAATTTTTCTTAATTATGCATTTATTTACATATCATATACCCAACCCATGTAGTCTTTTCATATAGATATATATATATATATACATATATACACATATATACATGAGAGGAAAAGAAACTCAAACAATAACATCTTACCAGTATACAATCAGAAGCCGCTCGAGCTTGTTGCCTTTAATCATTCTTTCTTTAAAAAAAACTTGAACTTGGTCATCCTGCAAAAATCAGAGGCTTATTTCACACAAATCTATATAAAAAACAATTATTCAAAAGAAGGAAAGTATTACCTGGCTTTATTTATATACATTGGTATTTATTTTCTTGCCGATCTCCGAGGATCTTTCTTGACTTTATTCTTCATAAAAAAGAACCTAACTTGATTCAAAACAGACATTATTTACACATATCTTTAATATAACATTTTAATCTATCTTTAGGACGTCTCACCCCCTTCACGTTCCCTACGGAACAAGGCTAGCTGTTGTAAGAGTTCTGCATACTCTGCTAAGTCACGGCTATATACAAGAAGTGCTGTTGGGTCCACTTCCATATATGACTCACGGTTATCCGAAGTATCATCTTCTCCATATGTTCGTGCCCTTCGATACCTGAGTATACTTCTTTCATTTGATGATGGAATCAAGGTCTCCCTAGTGATACGATCTTTAATAAACTCTTCTACAGGAATTCTTTCTTCATTTTCTGGTGAAGGGAGCAAGTAAGTTGATATAAAAGAACTATCTAAGGTTCTCCTTTCAGGCACACTCCCTGACGTCTCTCTAAATCTTTCAGGAATGCTACCCTCAGGAATGGAAGTATCATTGGAATCTTCACTGTCCATTTCAGATCTTAAGATAGTCAAACAGTCCAATCAAACCTAAAAAAAACCTTCCTATTAATGGTCTGATCACAAATCTCCGTCAGTACCCTGAAAGAAACAAAAATTAGTATTAATAGAAATTTATGACTAAGTAAAGCACATACATTTAATTTAATTGTTGCTTTACTTATTTATTACATATAGACGGATTCATATCTTGTTATTTGTCTATATAGTTTTATTATATACCTACATGTATGTATATATGTTTTTATATGTATATATACATCATCTTACGGTGTAATTTATTTTAGTCATTTTCCTTATTGATATCCTCATCTTTATCATCTTCACATCCTTCCTCTTCACTATCCTCTTCTTCGTCTTCATTTATTACTGTTTCGTAATTCTCATTCTCTCTTCTTTTAAAGAGCTTAACTCTCTTTCCAGCAATTAATTCCTTTAACTTAGTCCCATCTAATTCTCTAAGTGAGTATGTTCCATTATCAAAAACTTTACATACCACATAGGGACCAAACCATCTCTTAACCAGTTTTCTTCGAGCCTCATATTGAGTATTCAACGAGCTATCATAAACAAGTACCCAGTCTCCTTCCTTCAACCTTTTTGGCCTTAATCTGTGGGACTTGTCAAATGCAATTTTATTTTTCTCTCTAGAAGCCCTAAGCTTAAATGCAGCTTCTTCTACCAGATTTTTCCCTCTTTCTAGTTGAAGAATCCGCACTGCTAGAAGATCTTCTCTTGACACCTCATCTTCCCAAGGCAAGGAAGTCCACGCTAAAGCATGACTCTCCGTCGGCAAAATAGGTTTCTGACAATACATCAATTCCGCTGGCATATATCCGGTAGTTCTAGTATATGTCATCCTATCTGCCCAAAGGGCAAATGGAAGGTAATTTGGCCAATTCTTTATTTTCCCCTCACAAGCCTTAGCCAAAGCTTTAATAATTGGTGGGTGACCACGTTCAATTTTTCCATTAGCTTCAGGATTGTAAGCGGTGGTGAGTGATAAACGAATTCCGTATTTTTTAAAGAAGTCTTCAGCTTCCTGAGCATCAAGCTCACCTCTATCGGCAACTATTTTCTCCACATAACCAAATCTACTAAACACGTCTTCTAGTAGAAACTTGCATACATTGCTTGTAGTTTTCGTCCTTAGAGCTCTTCCTTCAACATGATTTGTTAGGTCTTCTCTTGCTAATACAATATACCTCATCTGATGCACCCCTAATGGCATTGTAACTAAATCAACAACCCATTTATAGTGAATATTAAGAGGATATGTTGGATGTAATTCATCTCTGTGTCTAACATTGGAGTACATCTGACAAGGTTTACAAGTGGCTACGTAATTTTGGGTATCCACATACATCCCAGGCCACCAGTATCTTTCCCTTATCTTTTCATAAGTTCCTTGAAAGCCTTTATGACCGGCCCATAGTGAGTTATGCATTTCACGCATAATCCTTCCTCTCGATTCTTCACAACCTACAACTCGCTGGGGTATCTTTCCCATTCCAGTGCTTCGCTTCCAGAGTAATCCATCTTTCAGGAAATAATTGCTTGACTTTCTTCGAATGGTACGAAATTTTTCTTTGCTCCAACTAAAATCAGGACACTTCATACTTAAATATCTCCCGATTTCCTTCCACTCGTCTTCATATTCGTCTTCATTGAATCTCTCTGTTATTCCTATTTGAATCTTGTAAGGTTCTTCTTCTACCCATCTGTTATCTTTCCCTCTTCCTAAGCTATTTTGAACTTCCTTTGAAGACTCAGTACAAATTCCAAGCCTTTCATTTTGACTCTTTGGCTCTTTTCTATTTAGTCCAGTAGATGCTTCATTTAGGCTTAAATTATGTACATGTGAAGCATAAAAGTCTAGACCTATCTCTTCATCATTAGAAGTCATCAAATCTTCATTTTCATATATAGCTCGTGATAGCATGTCAGCCACCACATTATTCCTTCCAGCTATATGAACAAACTCAGGGTTTAGCGACTTAATATATGCTATCCATCTTAACATGGCAATATCTGCAGTGGAACAATTCACAATCATTCCCAACAATGGTAAACAATCTGTCTCTACTACCACATTTGCCCCAATCAGATATTCTTTATCATTTTTAAGTGCAGTTACTATCCCCCAAAGCTCTCGCTTAATTTGAGGGTAACCTCTCTGGCGAACATTTAAAACTTTAGCTCCGAAACGAATTGCATATCTTTTTCCTTCATCATCCTCTTGGCCAATCGCCCAACCTATACCTGTCGGACTTGTATCTATGGTGATATAAATTTCTTTATTATTAGTATAATCAGCCTTTCTGAGCAATGGAGCTTCTGCAAGTGCTTTCTTTAATTTTCTTACTGCTTGAGTATGGATATCTTTCCATTGAAATCTTTGCCCTTTTCTAAGTAATTGATAAAGTGGATCAGCAATATGGGCAAAATGAGGAATCCATACAACATAGAAAACACATGCCCCAAGAAATCTCCTCACTTCAGTGATCGAGGAGCAGACCTCTTTCATGTGTTGGATGGCATCTACTTTCTTTGGACATGGCTTTCTTCCTTTAGGTCCACATAAACTTCCTACAATTAAAACTTCTTGCACTCCAAATACTGATTTTTCAGCAGACAATGTCAAATGAACCTCTTCCAGCCGACTAAGAATGGATTCACAATCAGTTATGTGCTTTTTAACAAAATTCCTACATCCATCCTCATCAAGAGTCTCGTCTCTATCTCTTTCTTCACAGCCTTTAATAGGAACATCATCAATGAATGGCATAGTCAGATGTGGAATAAAATCCCTAAGGACTTTATGCATACCATTCATCATGTGTGCCACTGAGTTCGTGGCACCTTGCGGCAAAGTGCACATGCGCACAAGCCCAAGTGGCGTCCTCATAGTCGTCAAATCACGGCTTTCGAGAGCTAGCTGGAATTGATCATATCCAGAGTGCAAATCTCCCATTGAATAAATAGATCTTCCTGCAAAAGCTTCTGCATATTCGTCTACAATAGGCCCAGTTCCCATATTTCTAATTGTCACTTTATTCACTGGCTGTAGATCTTGGATAAATCTTAATGACCCATTCTTTTTTGGTACAGTAAACCAACGGTTAGAATAGGGAGCACTTGATGGCTCAAGAATCCCCATTCTAATTTTGTCATTCAACAGATCAATTAGCTTTGAAATATGAGCTTTTGGTACTGGAATCGGTCTGAGATTCCAAGGTACATGTGGAATTGTGAAAATTATCATAGGTGTCACCACAGATGGATCTACACATCCAATTTCTTGTGCATTGAAAGAAAAAGCTTTTCCATGCTTAAATAACATCCGAGAGAATACATCCTTCTCTTTATCGCTGAGGAAACCATCTTTCCCTAATTGAATTTGCTCGAGAGTTTCTTTAGTGAATTCATGGCCTATTTTTCTCTTATCTCTGAGAGGTGGCTGATTTTTTACATCATCCATAAGTTTATTACTATCTTCAGGAAGTGGAACAGCGACTGGCTTTATCTTTTTATCAATTGTTTTGTATTTTGTTTCAACGAAGACTTCTTTACCTATTTCATCTTGCTCAAACTTTGCTATTTCCTTATACATGGAAATAGAGTGCGTTTGAATCACATAATCATTCCTTTTTCCTTGAACTAACTCTTGCAGATCAAACAATGTGTCTGCAAAGGATATCTCATCAAAGACTCCAGAGATTTCCTCGTCAAAGTTAAGAACTCTACATCCATGGAAATTTCTTTGAAGATCCACTATGTATTGTTTTTCCCACTTTTTTAACTCAGAAAAAACACGAAACTGAAATGAATTTGTCGAAGAAAGTGCTATAAAACTTGATATAAACATATTTACATTCGGGATCTTTTCATTTTTCAAGCCTTCATAGTCCCGACTTATGAAAGCTTCCTTTAAAAACTTTGATCCTCGTAATCTTCGGGAATAGGCCTTGTCCGAAGAGAAGTTCTATTCCTGATGTGATCCACACATACCGTCATGAATTGAACTGCCTTTTTCCCATCTTTACTACGGATTCGCGCATAAGCCGATCCATCTTCTAAGACTCTTGTTTCCATTCTTAAGGCAGTAATATATGGCTGCCCTAGAATCAGTGAGTAACTAGAATGATCTTGTACGAAAAAATTTTGATAATCACTGACATCTCCAATTGTAACTAGAACCTGCGGGCATGCACCAAACAACTCACCTGGCATTGAGTTCGCAGCCTTAATTCTCCAACCAGGCTGCATGTCTATTGGCCATTTCCCCTTCATATAGAGATCTTTAGACATCAAGTTAACTTCAGACCCATGATCAATAAGAGCGACAACTGGAGTGCTAATTTTTTCTAATCTTACCAACGTCTCAGTTGTGGCTCGGGCCCAATGATCTTTAGTGTAATAACTCGAAGGGGTTATGTCGGAAGAATTCTTTTCCAAGGATATTTCCTCATGCATGCACGGTTGAACATTAGTCTCAATTGGTTCAAGTATATTTTTTAGCTCTTGAACTTGCGCTTGCACAGTATGATCGGGAGTCTCTTCATCCATTCTTTCAATTTCTTGCATGTCAGCTATTGGTTGTCGTTTCCTTCTTAAGAGGTCAATTATTACTTCTAGAAATTCTCTTTTTGCTATTCCTAGTAACTCACCGAGTGTAAATTCGATTACACTATCGAGCACTCTTTTTTCGAGAACTTGTTTAAGATTTGTGGCTTGCTCTATATGCGATTTTAGCATATATGAGGGATTTCTCACTTTTCCTTGACCTTTTTTTACAGGTTGCATTTCTTGATCTTGAGGAGGAATATTATCGTGGGTAGAGACTGGCATCTCAGCAGAAGTAGGAATTTGAACTTGAGTTGGAATTTTATTTGGTTGGATTATTGTTGGTTGTGATGGTGGATCTATTTGGTTTGTTTGTGTTGGATGGCTTTGGTTTGGTATTTGAGGTTGTTCATTCGAGGCTTCTACTTGACGCCTAGTCCTCCTTTTCTCCTCTTCACCCTCATTGGTTCTTCTTCGTTTCTCCTCCACTACTGCTTCATGCTCTACCGAAGAGCATAGGTATGTAACAACCGAAAGAGTGTCTACTGGATCATCCCATCCACTTACCCCTCGGATTTCATTACTAGCTGTCTTTAAAATTTCATGATGCATCTTCCCGCGGTCTAAGGACTTTATTACTTTAGACCACGGTTCTAAGTCATTATTTCCGTCAACTACCTGACATGCATACGTATGCGATGTTGAAGCAACATTTTCACAAATGCCAGGGAAGAATATTTTCATCCCTCCCCGACCAAAATTAATGTTTACCTTTTCTCCAGTCTTAGAATCATATATCATCTTTTCCTTAACGAATACCAAGTTCTTTGCTAATGCTTCTTTGAAGCTCTCACATGAGTATCTGTTATGCTCCAAAGAGTCACACCAAATACATCTTTTAATTTCTGGAGCTTTTGGATTTTTAGGTGCCGGTGCTTGTAAAGATTGAGATTCAATCATCTGCTTCATACTTTGAATCGTAAGGTCACTAAACTTTTTGAACATATCTTCCATTGTATTAGTGGGCACAACATCCTTTGGTATTGGTAGGTTTACCTGAGGGTTCTGTACAGGTTGCTGAACAGCCTGAGCTTGTTCTTCTTGCAAATCATCATGCCAGCTTTGCATGAACTTAGACAAAGTTCTTTGCTTTTCTACATATCCCCTAACAGCTTCGTCTACATTACCCCAGTCCTCGGTAAGACCAGACTCAGTTCCTATTTGTTGTAATTGTGGAAAAATTTCTTCTCGGGCTTTTGAATCTATAGCCCAAAGAAACAAGGATACCTTTTCTTGATCCATAGCCCTCCTATCATAATCAGATAAATCTGCAAATTGTTGATCAAACTCTCTTTTTATATCTAGAAAAGATTGATCTTTTGGTTTATGTATCCACTTTAGAAATGTGGATCTAGTCACCTTATCTTCGTCATCCAGTGCAAACATCCTTATGAGTATCATCTTGTATTGTGACCATCTTATTTGCCCTTCTATAACTAGTCGAGGTGCATCCACAACTAGTCGGTCACGCAAATGTAATTCCGAAACGTATACAAAATTGTCAATTAATTCTTGATCACTTAATGGTGTTAGACCCGTACCAAGGTATCGTGCCTCCAATTCATATTCCTTGCAAAAACGAGTAACATTTTTACCACTGAAATATCCACTTCTTCTAACTACTCGCTCATGAAATGCCTGAATGGCACTTCGTCTTTTCTCGTCCTGCTGAAAGCGCAGAAGTTGGGTTATAACATCCATCGTTGCGTCGCCCATAAATGGTCAAGCACAATGAGCTCACTCAACTGCACCACTCTTTAAACTAGGATCAGGATCTCTACACTCTCCTCCTTTCACGTCGGGTTCACCAGGTATGTCGAGGAGTTCATGGAAAGGAGGGTGAAAAAAGGATAAAATTACTCAAAATGTAAACAAAGTTCCTTCAAAGAAATTTATACCTCACTTAATAAGCCATTTATAGTTAAGTATGAGAGAGGTATTTCTCTTGGGTCAACCTAAGGTCTTGTAAAGTCAAACCACTATATGAACTAAAGGAGAGTTCTTTCTTTTAGTGCTGCCTCAGAAAAAAAAAAACAAACCTCTTGACTCTCTCCTTTTTCAACTCTCCTCTTTTACAATCTGTAGCTTTTTGCCTCTCTGTCAGCTTATGGAGCTTTCTTCATTGTTTATCCGATTGGCTTGGAGATTCAATACAATCAGAGTTCCTGCATAAATTTGGCTCACTTTTCTTAATATTTATGCTCTATATTGCACCACGGATGGATGATTCATTCCATTCAAAGCTCACACAATCCTCTCCTTACTAGCAATCTATATTGTCATACAAACATAGGACAAAGCGTTTCTAAAATGTATCGTTTATAAGAGTCGTAATGCTTAGCAAGTTTCGAAACTCATGGCATTTAGAAACTTCAACAATTAAGGAAACTCACAAATATATTGAAGAAAAAGGTCGCTTAATGTCAGATTTGCATGTGTTCAATCGTGTAAGAGATTTTCAGAGAGAATTTATGTTCTTTGTTTTTTTTTGCAGAACAGAAATTCATATGGCTCCTCCATATGATGTTGAGAACAACTAACATAAGAACAAATTTGTCAGACCACGATTATTGTCGTTCAAGAACAGATATTGAAGTTTTTAAAACACATATATACTCTATGAACACAGGCAATAGGTAACTAAAACGTAATGACTCATCAATTTACCAAAGCAAATCACACAAGTTGAATATATGAAATCTGAGTCATGATGATCAGAGGACTATTTCTTCACGCGCATCCTTGTCTATGTGTACTCCTCAATCAGCTGTCCAAGTAATGGCATCTGCCTTCTTTCAATCACCAGCGCAGCATGTCAAAGTCATTGTCACAGTGATGGTGCCATCCGAACGAGCGCCTGCCTTCCTTGTTCAAGCCCGTTCCCCGTCTGTCATAGCAAAAAACATGAATTCCCTTTTTTGCGATCCTTCTCCTCATCGAAATGGACTCCGCCCCTCCTTCCTCTCCCTCACAATCTATTGCTCCTTTCGTTCATCTCTGATGGTTGTTGTCAAGAGTTCCCTGGGCTGGAATGGGCGTCCCCCTTTGAACTCCGAGAGTCCCCTAGTCGTCTTCTGTGTATATTGACGCAGACCTCCAGATCATACAAATAACTGTCTTAAATTCTATCTCTGTTGAGGATTAGCCATTAGCACCATGAAGCGCATCCATTCAAATTCCTTTTCTTTTCTTCTTCAGCCGCTTCCGGATATCCTCCCCCACGTGATTACTATCCCGCTCTTCCAGCCACGATCCTCACCATTTTGTTCTAGATCTAGCCTTCTCTGGCGCAAGAACAAAGACTCCTAGGTCACTAAGTATCCACATACAGGATCTCATTGAACAATTAATATGGCTGAAATAGAAACTACGATGGAACATAAGTTTCTACTGCTTGGCAAAGTGTGACAGGCCCTTGCGTAATTCAACCATTGAAGCAAAAATACGATCGATCAGGCGATCCGGAGAGAGTTCTACCAACAATTGAATCTCGATCACTCCTGTTTTGAAAGTTAATGATGTCAGAAATGAATCTGATGATATTCCTTCTTTTAGAATTTTGAAGAACGTTTCACTCATCCCACTCTCCATGACTATGGTTTCCCCATGCACATATATATGATGGATCCCCACGTCTGCTGCTATCCTCCTTATGTACACTGATTGAAGTAAGACCTTGAAGGAAGAAGTCTCCCGCCCAAAGTCACATCGAAGGTTGTTTGTAAAGTACATGAGCTCCATCATACCATTACAGGCCGCCACCTCTAGATCTGAGAGTACATTGTCATACTTGTGTGCATCTTGAATATAATCATTTCCGATACAGTAATCAAACTTCACGTCAAGCTTTACCTCCTTGTAATCATATTGAAAGAATATATGACTGTCTGCCTTCGACATTGTATCAAAAAGAAGGTCAAAAAATAGGTCTTGGCCAATATGTGCTGCTTCACCACTTTGCTTTTCACCAAACACAGATCCAAAACCTCGTATAGCAAGATCTCGTTCAGCAAGCATGAACCCTTGACCGAGTTCACAACATTCTTCTATTGCAACCAACCTTTCCTTTGTATTTACCTTCAACGAAGCTTTAAAATAGTGTCTCCTACTTGACTATCAATCTTTGAATTCAAATCCTGACGACACCGCGTTGACCATAACATATTCTCCAAAATCTTAGAGAATCATTATTTTGAGTGAGCATAGGTATTTGTAAGCATATATGTGAGGACATCTATGCTTCTCCCATTCATGGTATGAGAACATTTCCACACACTTGGACACTAAAAAGGAACAGAAGGAACCATTGAAGGAGTTGGAAGAAGGTGAGCTGCTCATTCAAGTTGAAGGCCACACAATCAACTCAAGGGAGATCAACTATTGAAGAAGCCAGTCATTTACACGATCTACTTTGGTGATTTTGAAGCAGAGCGGTAAAGACTTTGATACCCTTCAGTCTTCTTGCATTAAAGATCTCTAGAAGAGTACACTATATCACATCATGTCAGAATATAGCACTTAGATTTAGACATTAGATAAAAATGATTGGTAGCCATGGAAGCTTAAAACACAAAGCTTCCTCATGGGAAAAGGCTGATAAGGTCTCATTAGTGGTACATACGCTAGAACTAGACTCGGAGAGAATCCAAATTTTGATTAGTTGAACATTTTTAGGGAGTGGAATGAGAGAAATAAGAGATTTATATTCATCCTATCTCAGCATATTATAAGTGCAATGATAGGGTACGAGATCTAGACACTTCAATGGAAGTGTAGACACTTTAGTGAAAGTGTGAGAAACCCTATAGAGGAAACTTCAATGAAAGTGTGAGAAACCCTACAAAGACTATAATGCACCTCAACCAAATCTCAAGAGATTCAAATGAAGAATGAACTTAATAACTTGAGGAAGACATCTAGTAGTAATATCAATGACTACATTATGAAGATCAAAGAAGTAAGTGATGCATTGGAATCCATAGGCTTTCACATACATGATGATGAACTAGTTGCATACACATTAAATGGGTTTTGGGATGATGAGAAGTGGAAGGCTTTTACTACTTCTATATATGTCCAAGATAATCTTCTTGTGTTTGAGCAACTAGTGGCCTTGATGGTTACTAGGGAGATGAACGTTGGAGGCTAAAAGGTAAAGGGCAACAAAAACCAAGCATTTTTTGTAGGTAAATGAATATATAGAGGAAGAAATTGTTGATGTGTAAAACACCACAAGAAATGAATTAATGTGACACTAGAACACCTCTATGTTCACCATTAACTCATTGCCACTCCAAACTTTGAGAAATGATAGCCGAAACCAAGAACTTTTCTTCTTCAGATTTTTCTACTCACTAAAATGACATACCTTCAGTATTTTGCTAATTTCTCTTAGCTAAAATATTATTTCTCCAAGATCTTTTATAATCTGAAACTAGAAGAGTAGAGCTTTCCAACAAGCTATCACATGCATGAAACATATCTCTAGAACTCAAGTTATGGCCCTCACAAGATGACCCTGTATGACCTTCCAAAACTAGAAATTTTACCTGTTTTAATAAATTTTGCTATCTAAAAATAAAAATTCGATGCCTAGCATCGAATTGCAACCAAAGTCGATGCCGGGCATCGACTTTGAGCTTTTTCAGCCTCTTTTTCTGCACCAGAAATAGCCTCTTGAACACACACATGAAGAAGACCACTTGTATGTAGGAAGTCGATGCCGGGCATCGACTTTATGCTGAAACTCGATGCCAGGCATCGAGTTGCTCCACAAACCTCATGATTTTAAGAAATTTCATCAGTAGATAAAAGTCAGATATGAAGATAAGGACTTATCAGCTAGGATTCGATGCCAGGCATCTGCTTCCCGCATAAAACTCAACCTTTCAACATACATTCGATGCCACACATCGACTTGCTTGAAAAACTTCAATTCTTCAAAACATTACACAGAAGACAAACACTGGAGATGGAGGAAGAAGACTTATACACAGAACTTTAACTAGTTCTTGTCATAACTATGAAAACTCAGAAGCTTAGAAGTGCTTTCTCGCTCAGAGAAGCCCGACTATACTCAGTCATACAAAAATGAGTTATAACTCACTCTCTCATTCTCTTTTCCTCTCTTCTCTCTCTCCACGTCAGTTAATACAAACTAACTTATATAGATTTTCTCATTCCCGTGACTTTTAAAAGACTTCTAGAACTAAAGTGAACTAACTTTAAAAGTATAATACACTTGTGAATTTGTCCCTTCACATAGGCATGTGGTTTTCTTCTAAAGCTTTGACCTTCAAATATATGTCCAATTAGTGAGTGTTTCTCCAACAGCTCCCCCTCAATCACTAATTGACATTCCCTGTTTCTTCATGTCATCTTCTTTTCTTTTACTCCTGCCATGCTTTTGAATTTGCTGGTCTTCACACCATCCAAGCTCTTTGTCATTATGTCTGCTATCTGATCTTTAGTAGAAATGTACTCCACTTCAATCTCCTTCTCCATTACCTTTTCTCTGAGAAAATGATAATGTATCTCTATGTGCTTTGTTCTTGCATGAAATACTTGATTTTCTGCAAGATAAAGTGAACTCATATTATCTCCGTGTATTGTAGGTGTACCTTGATCAATGCCTAAGCTCTTGAACAATGTCTGCATCCATATGACCTCCTTAGCTGCTTCCACAAGTCCTTTGGACTCTGCTTCAGTTGATGATAATGCTACTGTATGTTGTTTCTTTGAACACCAACTTACAAGCTTATCACCAATGTATATCATGTAGCCATGAGTTGATCTTCTGTCATCCTGGTTACCTGCCCAGTCTGAGTCACTGTAGGCTCTCAACTTCAATTCTGATGTAAAAGGATAATATAATCCTTCCTTTATAGTTCCCTTGATATATCTGAGAACTCTTTGACCTGCAATCCAATGTGGCTCCTTTGGACAATGCATGAATTGTGACAAAACTCCCACTGCATAACTAAGATTAGGTCTTGTTAGTGTAGCATAAATCAAACTACCCACAAGAGATTGATACTTCCTCATATCTTTGTAGTCTGCACCATCATATTTACTGAGCTTGTGATTAACTTCAAGTGGAGTTGAAGCTTCTCTGCAATTTTCCATATCAAACTTCTTCAATAGATTCAGAAGATACCTTTCTTGTGATACATATATGCCATGATCTGTATAAGTGACTTCCATTCCAAGAAAGTATGATAACTTTCCTAGATAACTGATATTGAATTCTTTTTCAAGTAATCTCTTTACCTCCTTGATTCCTTCATCTGAAGTACCTGTGATTATAATGTCATCTACATAAATACAAATGTAGATTGTAGCTTCCTCTGTTCTTTTGATAATTAGACTTGGATCTGCTTTTGAACTTTGATATCCAAGATCATTGAGATACTTCACCAGTCTATAGTTCCATGCTCTTGGAGCTTGTTTTAATCCATAGAGTGCTCTTCTCAACCTGCAAACAAAATTTGGATACCTGGAATCTATAAACCCTTGAGGTTGTTCCATGTATACCTCATATGATATGTATCCATTCAAGAATGCATTCTTTATATCCAATTGACTTAGGGTCCATCCTTTTGAAGCTGCAATAGCAATGATTGTCCTTATAGTTGACATCTTAGCTACAGGACTGAATGTCTCATCAAAATCTATGCCATAGATTTGAGCATAGCCTTTCACCACCAGTCTAGCTTTGTATCTGGCTATACTTCCATCTGCAAGCTTCTTCACTTTATAAACCCATTTATTTACAATTACTTTCTTACCATTTGGTTTAGGAACAAGTTCCCATGTCTTGTTCTCCTCCAGTGCATTGAACTCTTCCTTCATTGCTTCTTACCTTTAGCTTCATCATAGTTCTGAGTTTCTTCATCATCTTTGACCATATATGCATGGTTCTTCTGAGTTATGTAAGAAGTATCATAAGAATACCTTTCTGGTTGTCTTCTTGTCCTGCTTGACCTTCTTGGTTCAGATTCTTCATATGTGTCTGGATACACCTCTTCATCAAATATAGGAGCTTCTTCATTCCTTCTTATTAATTCACTTCTAGATGTACTTGCTTGCATATAGTCTTCATCTCTATTCACGTGCACAGTTGATTTTCCTTTCTCACATCTTCTTACCTCTTCTTCAAATTCTTCAGTTGTATGACTTTGATCTACATACCAACTTTTCTGTTCATCAAATGTAACATCTCTAGAAACAAGAAATTGTTTTGTTAGAGGATTCCACAACCTGTAACCCATCTGCTTTTCATCATAACCAATGAACACATATTTTTCTGCCTTTGGTTCAAGTTTATGTCTAAGTTGTGATGGCACATAAGCAAATGCAATTGATCCAAACACTCTACAATGATCTAGTGTTGGTTTCTTACCCCACCAAGCTTCATATGGAGTCATTCCATTGAGAGTTGCACATGGTAATCTATTCACAAGATATGTAGTTGTATTTACAGCTTGAGCCCAAAAATAATTTGGACAATTCTTCTCCTTTAGCATAGCTCTAGCAAACTCAACCAAAGTCCTGTTTCTCCTTTCTGCTACACCATTTTTTGTGGTGTATACCTGCAAGTTATTTCTCTCTTAATACCTGCATTCCAAAGATAATCATTGAACTCTTGGGAGAAGTATTCTCCCCCTCCATCAGACCTCAGTCTTTTAAGCTTTTGACCTGTGACTCTCTCTGCATATGCATGAAAATGCTTGAAGGCTCCAAACACTTTTGATCTTTCCTTCAAAACATATAATGTTATCCATCTTGTAGCATCATCAATGGAAAGAACATAATACCTTGAGCCACTGATAGATCCTTCTTTTGTTGGTCCCCATACATCTGTATGAATGAGCTCTAGTAATCCATCATGTTTGAATCCTTTCTTCTGAAATGGTAACCTGTGTGCTTTTCCCATTTGACATGCTTCACATTTATAAACCATATGTTGACTTTGCACATTTGGTAATCCTAGTACAGACTGATTTGCAACCATAGCTTTAATTCCTCTTTCATTGAAATGACCTAATCTCTTATGCCAGAGATCAAGTTCTGTAATCACTCCTTCACCATGTGTGAGCAAAGCCTGACCAATGCTCCCTTATACTCTTAAAGTAAAGAGTCTACCTTCTTTCTTACCACAAACAATCTGATTATATCCATTCTCTGGATCTTCAACAAATACTCCTTCATTTGTAAACCTGACTTGAAAACCTTTTTCAACTATCTGTCCCACACTAATCAAGTTTTTAGGTATTGTGGGAACATACAAAACATTGGTTACCAAATCTGCTCCACTCTTGCATTTCACTTTTCCAATTGAATGTACACTATGTCTTGTATTATCACCTATTTGAAGTGTATGACTAGAAATACCTTTTTCCAATTCTGACATCAATTCTATGTTTCCTGACAAATGATTAGAACATCCAGAGTCATGTAAAATACCTTTAGATCTTCTTTATCTGATGTGCTGATCGAGTTCATCATCAATGATGTATGACTTTCATTCTGTGTGTCATTTGCATAGTTGTAGTAGGTGGTGTTGTAGGATTGATTCTGTCCCCAACTTCTTCCTCCACCTCTACCATAGCCTCCTCTTTGACTTTGTCTACCTCCTTGAAAATTACTTTGATATTTCCACCTCAACCTCTTCTATTGTTGTTTTGATTCTGGTTTGATCCTTGCTGGTTGTGTCAACAGTCATGAGCCAGATGATTACTCAATCCATAGATCCAACAAGCCTTCTTGTTGTTATTTTGATTACCTCTTCCTCTTCCAAAGCCTCTTGCTCTTCCTCTGCCTGTGCCTTTACCTCTTGCATAATAAACTTGAGAACTTGACTCTTCTTCATCCTTTGCTTTACCTTTATCTCCTTTCTTCTTGTTCTTCGTGTACATTGCAGAACTTTGTCCTTTATCTCCATCTCCCTTCAAGTCTTGCTCATATGTGAGCATCAAACCAGGTAATTGATTCAAATCTGGAACATAATGATTTAATGAAAGTTCTGTTGATAAGACAAAAGGTTTCCACCTTTCATCCCCTCTCAATCCTGCAAGTAGTTGAGCAATCAATCTGTGATCTTCAACATCTTCATCTATGGATCCAAGACTATCTGCTAGATCCTTCATCTTAGTGACATAATCACTAATACTTTGACTTGCTTCTTCTTGAATGTTGTAAACTCTGACCATAGGCTTGCTTTTCGTGCTTTAGTAGTGCTTTGGAAATGATACTCCAATGCATTCCATATATCTTCAGATGATTCCAATCCTCTGATGTGTGGTAGCAAATGATCAGAGATTGTATTGTAGATGTAAGTTTTTGCACTTGCATCCTTCTTCTGCCAATGCTTTAAAGCATCTAGTTCTTCTTTCTTTGGTCGGCTTTCATCTTCAAATACTGGCTTCTCTTCTTCACCTGTAACATATATCATGAGATCCTTACTCATAAGTAAGGCTTCCTTTCTCATTACCCATGCAGAGTAATTATCTCTGTCCAGTTTGTCAATGGAGATATGATCCGCCATACTCCTTCCCTTCTACTGCAACCTGTGAGCTTAAAGAATAAAGGATAATACCTTTTGAAGTTCTTTGTGTATGAGAATACTTTTGAAGTAACCTTTTGATGCCTTGTGTCTTCAAATGCTTCACCTTTGAAACTTTAATGGAAAACTTTCCAAAAACTTCTCGTACCTTTGTCGCCTTCTGCTCTTTAGGACCTTTCTGCTCTGATACCACTTGTTGATGTGTAAAACACCACAAGAAATGAATTAATGTGACACTAGAACACCTCTATGTTCATCATTAACTCATTGCCACTCCAAACTTTGAGAAATGATAGCCGAAACCAAGAACTTTGCTTCTTCAGATTTTTCTACTCACTAAAATGACATACCTTCAATATTTTGCTAATTTCTCTTAGCTCAAATATTATTTCTCCAAGATCTTTTATAATCTGAAGCTAGAAGAGTAGAGCTTTCCAACAAGCTATCACATGCATGAAACGCATCTCTAGAACTCAAGTTATAGCCCTCACAAGATGACCCTGTATGACCTTCCAAAACTAGAAATTTTACCTGTTTTAGTAAATTTCGCTATCTAAAAATAAAAATTCGATGCCTAACATCGAATTGCAACCAAAGTTGATGCCGGGTATCGACTTTGAGCTTTTTCAGCCTCTTTTTCTGCACCAGAAATAGCCTCTTGAACACACACATGAAGAAGACCACTTGTATGTAGGAAGTCGATGCCGAGCATCGATTTTATGCTGAAACTCGATGCCAGGCATCGAGTTGCTCCACAAACCTCATGATTTTAAGAAATTTCATCAGTAGATAAAAGTCAGATATGAAGATAAGGACTTATCAGCTAGGATTCGATGCCAGGCATCTACTTCCCGCATAAAACTCAACCTTTCAACATACATTCGATGCCAGGCATCGACTTGCTTGAAAAACTTCAATTCTTCAAAACATTACACAGAAGACAAACACCGGAGATGGAGGAAGAAGACTTATACACAGAACTTTAACTAGTTCTTGTCATAACTATGAAAACTCAGAAGCTTACAAGTGCTTTCTCGCTCAGAGAAGCCCGACTATACTCAGTCATACAAAAATGAGTTCTAACTCACTCTCTCATTGTCTTTTCCTCTCTTCTCTCTCTCCGCATCAGTTAATACAAACTAACTTATATAGATTTTCTCATTCCCGTGACTTTTAAAAAACTTCTAGAACTAAAGTGAACTAACTTTACAAGTATAATACACTTGTGAATTTGTCCCTTCACATAGGCATGTGGTTTTCTTCTAAAGCTTTGACCTTCAAATATATGTCCAATTAGTGAGTGTTTCTCCAACAGAAATGAATGTAGAGGCCAAGGAAGGCAAGGAAGAGGATCAACTGTAGATTTTGACCAAGACCATGAAAACAAGTTTTCTTCATCAAGAGGAAGAGGCAAGCTTAGAGCAAGAGGATGAGGGTACAACCAAAATCAAGAAAAGAATAACTCATAAGGATGCTTTACATGTGGCCACTATGCAAGGTATTGCTATCAAAGTGAAAAGATCAATTCATCTTACAAAGGACAAGGTAATAATGCATCTACTTCAAATGAGAATGAAAGTATGTTAGCGATAATGCAGGTGAGTGACTATGAGACATGTTAATCACATGGTACATTGATAGTGGATGCAACAATCACACAAGCCACAAAAGGGATTTATTTTTAAATATGTAGGTGCCATCAACCAAAGGGAATGTGGAGATAGGTGATGTATCCATGATTCCATCACACATGTAGGAGATGTCATGCTGGATGGTTCCCAGAAGGCAAAGTGTTTGAAGGATTTTTGTTGGAAGTAGCTCTCTCCATAGAAGAAGAGGAAGCATGTAAAGAGTGAAAGCACAAGAACAAAGGGGCCCCCACCAAATTTCAACATCAAGATTGATTGATAGAATATCAACATCATCATGAACTACAATAGTGATTTTAACCACTACCCATTATAACATAAGAAAACCCAATTTTTCAATGTAATGCTCCACTTTTTACAAGATGAGTCCTAGAACCATCCGGATAGGCCACACCATTATGATAGGCCCCTATTTAGTTGAAAGAAGGGTTTATATATTTTTACAAAATTTTCAACCGCACTTGCAAGTGTCCCCAAAACTAGCCAACGGCACTTGCAAGTGTCTGTCAACTTACATGTTTTAGGCTTAAAAAACCTGCATAAATTTGTAGCGGCTGCTCCCCCAAAAACTAAAAAGCTTTCGAGAAACCTGTAGTTTTAGGAATGTGGCTAAAAACACAGCCCCAAAAGTTGATATTAATTTTCAAAGAAGTACAAAGAACACTCTTCTTGATGTTCTTGGACTTGTGTGAAGAGAACTATGTGCAAATGTACTCCAAAATGGCTCCAGAAAATCACCCCAAAAATGCTTCAAAAATAGGCTTTGAAAGCAAAGAATGAGGCTTTTATGGACCAAAAAATGTTGAAGGTAATGTTAAGATTAGTCTTTCCCCTTCTTTAGACACCACAAGAGTGTAGCTTAGTGGTAAGAGATTGCCATGGTTAAACGAGTACCCAAAACCTCTATCTTCCTTGATCGTTGGGGTCCTCTCTCCTATGTAGCATGCGGTGCCAATGGTGAATTTTTTACTCAAATGGCAAGGTATGCCAAGGTCTATGCCTTGGACATTGCCTTAGTCATAAGCCTTGGAGAAAGCCAGGGGGGGTGCTTGATTTTCTCGCACAAAAGGAACAAAGCTTTTGCATCGAAATGCTCTGATACCAGTGAAGTATTTTGATGGTGATGCACCACAGTGCACTCTCCTTCTCAAGAGCTGCACGAAGATATCCTTGGAGTAGAAATCCAAGCTCCTAAGCCACACACAATACTCCACAGAGAGGCTATATAATACATAGAAAAACATAGTACACAAGGAGCACGAAGACATAATTCTTAGGTCTTACAAAATGTGGTCAAACTTACAGTCTATGACTGGCAAAGCCACTACATGTTTTATTGAAGAACATATACAAAGAAGTGTCCGATGGCCATTTGGCCTTTCACATGGACACTAATAGTAACAATGCCATCTCCATATTCATGGTAGAACCTTTTCTACTTGAACCTATCATAGAGCAAAATATTACAATAATATATAATCAAATAAGCAAATTGTAGTGACTATTGATGCAGGAGAAGAAAGGGGCACATATATAGGACACGATTTAAGTGAAGAAGAAGAAGAAGAAGAGTTCATCCAATTCTTAAAGGAATATAGAGATGTGTTTTCTCGGAACAAGCAAGCCAAGCCAACCAAACAGAAGCCTTACACTTACAATCACAAGTATGTAGGCAAGACCAAAGAAGAAATAAGTCAATTAATAGAAGCAGGGTTTATCCACAAAATAGAGCATACAGGATGGGTATCGCCCATTGTTGTAGTCCCCAAGAGAAATGGGAAGTTTCATGTGTGTCTTAACTTAAAGAAAGTTAATTATGCAACCATGTGAGATAGTCATCTACTTCTGATCACGAAGCACTTGTTGAAATGTGTAGCAATCAAGGAAGTTTACAGCTTCCTTAATGGATTTTTGGGTTCCAATCAAGTAGCCATTGCCCCTAACGACCACTATGAGATGGATTTTGCCATCGAATGGGGTATCTTTGCATTCCGTGTGATGCCATTTAGGCTCCCAAATGCACTTGAAACCTTTGATCAATTAAGATGTCATGTGTCTAAGAAATTTATGAGGAAACATTTAGAGGTCTATGTGAATGAATTGTGCCCATTCCTAGAGAAGGCAAACATACATCCTAGAGCTCAGGAAAATCTTTCATAAGTGCAGAGAGGATCATGTGTGGCTGAGCCAGAAAAATGTTTCTTCATGGTTAGTGAAGGTAAAATCTTAGACCATATCATGTCAAAGAATGGTATATCTATAGATGAGGATAAAGTAAGAGTGATAGCTGGGTTACCAAGGTTGGGGAGAGTTAAGGAAGTACAAGCTTTTATGGGACATTCTGGGGACTAGCAATGTTTTATCCACATGTACGATATCATTCCTAGGGCTTTGTACAACCTCTTGATGAACGTGGATTGGAATGAAGAATGTGAGACACCTTTTAATGAGTTGAAACCACCATATGCTCAATCACTATTTTGACAGCACTTGACTAGAATAAACCATTCCATGTTCATGTTGATGCTTCCAATTATGCTATTGGATGGATGTTAGCACAACTAAATGATGATGAAGGAAACATAGAGCTCCCAATCGCATATGCAAGTAGGTAGTTAAACATTGCAAAAAGGAGTTACACTACCACCAAGAGGGAAGGCTTAGGCATGGTCTACATGATAAAAACATTTAGACATTATTTTCTTGCAAATAAGTTTAAGTTCTTTACAGACTACCTAGCACTACTCTACTTAGTGAACAAGCCTTGCAATTTAGGCTAACTAGTAAGCAAGTTTCTCTTACTAATGAAAAATAATTTTAAAGTGGTAGTTAGGAAAGGAAAGAATCATCTTCAAGTGGATCACCTTTCATGACTAACTTTTAGGAGAATCCTCACAATGAGTGTTGGATGAGTTTCCTGAGGCTTATTTGCTCAATCTAGAAGTAGTTCCATAATGGGATAAATGCCTTGTGCCTATTTGCACATATGGACCTAAGATTATAGTGGTAAAGACTAAGGAGAATTAATTAATTAAGTCATAGAGATATCACATACTTGCACAAAGCATTTATAAGTAGAGTGAAGAAGGAATTCTAGCTTGTTGTTTGGAAGATTAGGATAATGATAAATGGTTGCAACTCACACATATAGGTGCATTAGGGAAACATCATTTGAAACATAGAACCCTAGATACACTCAATCTATTAGGCATGTAATGACCAACATGGAAGCGGATGTCTATAGGATGGTCAAAGAGTTTGAAATGTCTATTAGTAGACCTTTTGTTGAACATTTTATGTTATACCAATTGTCTCTAGTTCATGAGTAGAGTAGTCCTATATTTGACTTCCTAGAAACAAAAAATTCCCTAGTAGAAAATGACATTAGCAAGGTGGAGTTGAGAGTGACAACATGTAAAAACCTGAACGTGATGGATACCTGAGACTATGCATCCATGAGAGAGAATACTTGAAGATTTTATAGACTGCACACCAAGGTGTTGCTAGAGGTCATTTTGGGATTGACCATGTGCTCAAAGCCATATTATTTTGAGGATTATGGTGGCCCACTTTGTGAGAAAACTCAATATCGAATTTACAGAGATGAAATGTCGTTTAGACCATGATGTGAGGGTGTGCATTCTCTAAGTGGGTTATAGACTTTGTAGAACCTATTAATCCCCTTGTTAGATGTTCTCATGCCAAATACATAATTGTAGCCATAGATTATCTAGCCAAATGTATAGAAGTGAAGGCCGAGTGGAAGAATGATGCACAAACGATGACAAAATCATTGTTCAAAAATGTATTCACTAGATATGGGTTTCCTATACATTTGGTGAGTGAACGAGGAACTCATTTTCCTAACGAAGTCATTGACTATTTGTTTTCCAGGATTTTATGGTGATACATAAGAATTCAGCACCATATCATTTATAGGCCAATCAACATGCATAAAGTACTAACAAAATCCTATGCAATGTATTCCCCAATCTCATAAAAGACAAACACTCTGACTAGGACAAATGGTTAGACAAAGTTGTTTGGGCTTATAGAATGGCCTACAAGATGGTACTCAATGCAACTCTCTTTTAGATGTTCTTTGGTCCGATTGTACTGCTTGCTTTGGAATTCTGGATATACACTCTCAAGGTCACACAAGATCATCAATGGATAGGCCATGAGCTATTGTATAGGATTATAGACTTACAGTGAATAGGATAAACTTGGCTAATGGCAGAAGCAAGAACATATGCAGCCAAAAACTTAGTCTGCCATGATTGGATATACAATCAGTCAATGGACTTATATATGAGAGAATTCCTTATCTAGTTCTCTATGGCTAAACAACACTCTATGTTAGATCTAGAAAACCATGTGGCCAATAATCTCAACTCAGCTAGAAAGGTTTCCAATCCTCAAACCTAAGAAAATGACATTAGAGAATCGATCTCTAGATAGATGGTACTCAAATTCTCTCAACCACTATCCACACTTCACGTATGCATGCCTAGCTGTGTTGTGTAGAATGACTCACTTTGTAATAAGAAAGTCATAAAAATGTTGGATCTCTCTTATTTTGAAAAGCAAAGTGTCCCATGGACCTCTCTCCTACAACAATGTAAGACTCAACCACAATGTAAGCACAAAAGTTAAATTGACCTCTATCACGCCTTGGAAATAGTTTAGATATCCATCCAATCCATGCATGAAGCAGAAATGGGTCAAAAAGGGTGAGCAACCAATGAATCATCCACCACCTCAATAACAAATAAAAAAGTAGAGGATGAACCCAAAACATCAACCAGAAAAGCTAGAACAAGATGGACAATAGAATTTTTGACAAATTTGGATACCTAACTGGTCTATGAGGGCTAGTCCAAACACATCAAGCATATGGATGCCAAAAACCTACTTAACGGCTCGAACTCCCTTTTATGTATTCTCAATCCTTCCAAAGATTTAGTGTTCCACTCAACCTCCACCTAAGAAACTAGCCATTGTCTCTCAGTACCCTTGTAAATAGTCTCTCAAACATCTTCAAAATGGGTTGCTAAAGAACTTTAGGACCACTCCCCCCCACGGACCCTACAGTGGATGAATCATTAACTAACCTCTTTTTTTAATTTCGCAAAGAAAACTATCTTAACCATTGAACCTTATAACAACAACCCTCCCAACATCTTGTAATAAATGATGACACCAACCATGCATACGAGATCATGCACTATCCAGAGTATGCATGTTGGAAATCTAGCAACATGCATTTGGCAAAAAGACATCATCAATATCACTCCAAATCACTAGGTTGCATGGGATGCATATCAATATTGGAAATGTGATCTCACCATATTGAGATCCATATTTGTTTTCATACTCTCCTTTTGTAGAAGATTTTTGTATTACACATGAAAGTTCACATTCCAAGCAGGAGATTCATCCATGGTAGGTTCTAATTAACACCTAGTAGACTATTGCAACCTATTGGCAGAATCCTAGAGCAGAAGAGCCAACATCTATTATAACAAGAGTTAGACAATAGTGGATTTGATGCTGCATTCATTGAATATGCTCATAGAAGTAGTAGGCACAATCAAGGCCCTCAACTACTTGTCCCAAAAGCCTCTACAAAGATTTGATCCTCATCACGTATGCATACACCCCCGATCGAGTAAAAATATCCCAGTTCCCAGCTCCTATAACATCCAACCTCTCTAGAGATCCACCCTTCAAGGACATACACCCCCACCCATCCAATCAATGGAAATAACCTCCCTCACTAGGCCCACAATTCCCCCAATCACCACCAGCTCCCCCCTCTCCCAAGATGTCCAAGGTACCTTTGAGTCACCACTACAACCAACATCCCATTTGAGCATACCAATCATATCCCCACCTCAATCCCCTCCACATACATCTAGCCCTTCAAAAGATGTTGTTATGGTAACTTCATCACCCAAAACCACCATCATTGCTCCCATCTTGAGTATGTCACCAATCTAACTACCATCAAACCATTTCTAACCCATCTCCACCCTTCCTTCCTACCTAAACAACCCATTTTCATACCCACCGATAGATCATTTGCATCCTTTATCACTACCACAACCCTATCTATCCAAGTCTTTCCTCCAATCCTTCCATAACCCTGCTAACTGATCCATCTTGTCACACATAGCATTATCTTCCTCCACCTTGCCATCTCAACCATGGTTATGAGTTAGTTTTTTTTTTGGAGTTTCCTTTTAACTTACAACTATATCACTTTTCATAATTCATACCATAGAGACCACATCCAACGACATGAACATCTCACTACCCACAACACCTCCATCTACACCACACATCAACCTCTTGTTCCCTCTACACCAAACTCACAATCACTCACAAACATATTCACACTATCATCCATGATTTCTCTATTGTCCCCCTTTTCCACTACATCATTTATCGATACTCATACAATTCTACATCCACATTCCATTTACTTGTCATCCAAGATTGAGCATGCACTACATCAAATGTTTACTAGTATGCATCAAGTATGTGAAGAATTTACTTCAATAGGTAAATGCTATTAGGATTTGCAAAACATCATGACTCAATTGCAAGATCAACTCAATTCATTGCGCATAGAGAACACCTCACTTTATTCATGATAGAGAGAGCTCAAAGAAAATTACAATGCAAGGAAAAAAAAGATGCCATCCTTGAAATAGAAGAAGAGCTTAGAGTATAGATTTAATAAAATGTGCGACTCACATGCAATATGGCCCTTCTGTGCAATCATTTAGCAGTGGCCCCTCAAGAGAGACAAAGGTTGCAAAAAATACCCTGATGTATACTTACAATTGTCTACACAACCAGCATAGTCAAAATCTGTGTAGCCAATAATGGATGCTTTCCCTCTACCTAAGCATAGACACTTGTCCTTAGTGCCACTCAGATATCTCAAAATCATCTTGACCGCTTCCCAATGTTTCTTCCCACGATTAGACATATATTTGCTCACAACTCCCACTACAAATGCAATGTCTGGTCTTGTAGCTACCATAGCGTACATGAGACTACCAACAACAAACTGATAGGGAATTTGGGTCATGAATTCCTTTTCCTCATTTGATTTGGGGCAGTCATCCTTGCTCAATTTCACATATGTGGGTAAAGGTGTACTCAATGCCTTTCCACCCTGCATATTGAACCCGTGAAGTACTTTGGATATGTACTCACTTTGAGACAAGTATATGCATCTTTTACTCCTATCACGAGTAATGCGCATGCCAAGAATATGTTTGGCATCCCCCAAATCCTTCATATCAAATGTCTGACTCAACTTCTTTTTGAAAATTGACAAATCATAAGAGGACTTCCCAGCAATCAACATATCATTGACGTAAAGTATCAAGCATATCAAGCTGCCATGAGAGCATCTCTTTGTGTAGAGACAATGATCCTCATTGCTCCAAGAATAGCCTTGGGACTTCATAGAAGCATCAAACTTTTGGTACCATTGTCTAGGAGACTGTTTAAGTCCATACAAGCTCTTCTTGAGCTTACAAAATAGACTTTCCTTGCCAGGAACTACATAACCCTCTAGTTGTCCCATATAGATCTCATCTATAAGATCTCCATGCAAGAAAGCTGTTTTCACATCCATTTGGACTAGATCTAAGTCCTCCATTGCAACGAATCCAAGCAACATGCACAAAGTAGTCATCTTGACTACTGGAGAGAAGATTTCCTTAAAATCAACACCATGTTGTTGCTTAAAACCCTTTGCAACAAGTCGTGCTTTATATTTTTGAGAAGCACTATCTGATGTGAATTTCAGCTTATATACCCATTTACATGGTAAAGCTTTCCTGCCCTTTGGCAAAGGTACTAAGTCCCAAGTACCATTCTTGTGAATAGAATCCAACTCACTCTTCATGACATGCTCCCACTTGACACGATCCTTTGTCTGCATAGCCTCTTTGTAGCAAGAAGGCTCACCGGCATCTGTTAGCATAACAAAATCTAAATCTGGAACATATCTATTAGGTGGATGTGAGACACGTGCAGAACGTTTCAATGGTTGCTGAACAGGAACATGTGCAGACAGATCTGAATGGACATTCTCTTGAACATCCCTATGTGCAGCATTTTTATGCATGCGAACCAGAGGACTAGTATCCTCAAACACCACTCTTCTCACTTCAACCTCCTTAATGGGTTGTTTATGCATCTTAGACTCATTGAAAAGTACATCACTACTTATGATCACTGACCGTGTTTCACGATCCCATAAGCGATATCCAAATTGTCCTTCTCGACCATATCCAAGAAAAATGCATTTCTTTGACTTATGGTCCAACTTTTGTCTAAGATTCTTGGGTATATGAACATATGATTCACACCCAAAAACTCGAAGATGATCATAATATGGTGGTTTCCCTGTCCATAACTCGTGTGCCAGTTTCAGACCTTTGGCAGTACTAGGTGAAACGTTAATCACATGAACTGCAGTCAATACTACTTCTGCCCAAAAACCTTGTGAGAGGTTTGCATGATGCAACATAGAGACTACTCTATCTTGAATAGTTCTATTCATCCTCTCAGCTACACCATTCTGTACTAGGGTATAAGGAGCTGTAATCTCTCTACGAATTCCTCTAGACTGACAGAAAAGGCTGAATTCATGTGAGGTATACTCACCCCCATTATCTGAACGTAAACCCTTAAGCTTAGTTCCTTTTTCAGTCTCAACTGAAGCAAGCCATTTTTTGAAAGTAGGGAATACATCATCCTTTGAATTTATAGGATATACCTAGACTTTTATAGTAGCATCATCTGTGAAAGTGACAAAGTAAAGAGAACCACCTAAGGACCTAGTGGGCATAGGACCACACACATCTATATGAATGAGATCTAAAGGCTGAATTGAAGATTCAATGTGCGTTCGATGCACATTTCTGGTTTGCTTTCCATATTGAGAATGCTCACAAAATGAAAAATCAGTGAAAGATAACACATGTAAGTAGCTAGAACGAGAAATATTTTCCATTCCACTACGAGATATATGGCCCAAACGACCATGCCAAATACAAGCCATAGGTTGTTCAGTAATAGCTAACAAGTGTTCTTTCTATGATACAAATAAAGGATAAAGTGGGCCAACTTTGCTTCCTTTTGCAATAACCATATTGCCCTTTGATATACAAAAGGACTGAGCATAAAAGACCACCTTGTAACCAAGGTCATCAAGTTGACCAACTGACATCAAACTGCGTGATAACTGAGGTATATGTCGTACATTATGCATAGTAAATTTTGAACCATCAATGAACTGCACAACCACATCTCCAATCCCCACGACATCACACCGGTACGAGTCACCAAGTCTCATGGTACCAAGAGACGTTGCTGCATAATTAGAGAACCATTCTCTATGTGGTGTCACATGGAAAGAAGCAACAAAATCTAGCAGCCAGGTGTGGGAAAGAGAATCAGCCATAAGTGCCTCAGATGGCACAGTATTATCAAGTGTCAACACATCAGCATCATCAGAAATAGCATTAATTTCTTCAATCTTCACAGTCGAAGTAGATGGTGTAGGTAAGTGTTTAACATGCCCATCAACATTCTGTCCTTTACCTTTAGCATTCTTTAATGCATAACAGTCTTTCTTCATGTGTCCTTTCTTATGACAATAATGGCATTCGATATCCCTCTTCCTTGATTTACTTCTACTCTTATTCCGTTGACCATTCTTTTCCTTGTTCTTGCTCCTGCCACGTTGCTGATTCTTTCCTTGGTAAGAATCATGAACATTATATGCATCTCCACTCTGAGTGCCAACCATAGATTTTCTACGAATCTCCTCACTCAAGAGTGCTCCACATATGTCATCATAGACGAGTTTACCACCAGGTGCACTATTGCTAATAGCTATGCAAAACATATCTCATGATGATGGCAGGGTGCATAATAGCAATACTACTTTCATTTCATTATCCATATCCATTTTCTATGCCTGTAACTGGGAGAATATAGCATCACTCATTTAGATGAGAAGCAACACTACCTGTGTCCTTCATATGAAGGTCATATAATTTTCTCATCAGATACACTTTATTTGATGTCGTCTCTTTTTCATATGTATTTCATAACTTCTTCCAAAGCTCCTCTACACTTTCACAGTCTAATACTGTAAAGTAAACATTATTTGCAAAGTGCAAGCGAATGGTAGACCTGGCCATTTCATCTAACTCATCCCAATCATCTTCATCCATGTCAGCAGGCTTCTTTGAGATCCCATTTACTGGCTTCCATTGCCTCCTTTGAATCAGCACATCCTTAATCTGATTCTTCCATATAGCAAAGTTTGTACCATCAAATTTTCGGATCTCAAAATTGTCTTTGCCCTGCAAGTTATAGCTCCTCCTCGGAACACTAGCACTAGACGCTGATCCACCGGATGTGTCTGAGACCTCTGATGCCATGATGGTAGAGAATTGAATAGAATGATAATGGAGCTAGAAGAGTCCAAACACCAAAAAATAAGTGTATCAAGGAGTAAATCGACCACTGTATAGTTGACTAAACCAGAAATCTGGAAAAATTTTGCCAAACTATCCTCTACAAAATTAGCATATGACCAGTGTCAAAGTATCATAAAACTACAAGTACTGACATGTCTACCTGCAAAGTGAATCACTAACTCCACTGCATATAATCAATTACCCAATAGAAGCCAACTAGGCTTATCGAGCACCTATGAAAAACTATCATACATCTCCTATGGCGAGGCTGGGTAAGTCTTCCACCTGCATAATTGAAGAGACCCCGACATCTGGGTGTCTCCTAGTTAAGAAAACCTCACCACGACCCTCTTTATCAAATGTAAAAGGCTTTATGCAAAGAACGTAACTGCTATATCAATCACCACATGGACGTACATAAGCGGTATCCACAGAAGCGTACATGGTGTGTATGTGCTCAATATATGCAGTAAAATAACGCTAAAAGGCTGAATACGCAACCCAAAAACTAGCCAATAACACATGCAAGTGTTTGTCAACTTTGATGTTTTAGGCTTAAAAAACCTGCATAAATTTGCAGCGGTTGCTCCCACCAAAACTGAAAGCCTCTCGAGAAACCTATAGTTTTACGAGTGGGGCTGAAAATACAGCCCCAAAGGTTGATATTTATTTTTTGAGAAGTAAAAACAACACACCTGTGTGTAGAGAATTATGTGCGAAAGTACTCCAAAATGGCTCTAGAAGACACCCCAAAAATGCTTCAGAAATAGGCTTTGAAAGCAAAGAATGAAACTTTGAGGGACCAAAACTTGTTCAAGGTAATGTCAACCTTAGTCTTTCCCCTTCTTCAAACACCACAAGAGTGTAGCTTAGTGGCAAGAGATTGCCATGGTTAAGCTAGCTCTGGGGGGAATAGTACTGGGATGGGTGACCTCCTAGGAAGTATCGGGAACCTGTATATTCCTTGATTGTTGAGGTTCTCTCTCACACGCAGCCAACGGTGCCAACGGTGACTTTGGTGACTCGGATGACAAGGTATGCCAAGGTCTTTGCCTTGGTCGGCACCTTGGTCGTAAGCCTTGGAGAAAGCCTAGGGGGGGTGGGGTGCTCACTTCACTCGCACAAAAGGAACAAAGCTTTTGCCTCGAACTGCTCTGATACCAGTGAAGTATTTTGATGGCGATGCACCACAGTGCACTCTCCTTCTCGAGCGCTCTATGACGATATGATGGGAGTAGAAAACTGAGCTCCTGAGGCCGCACGCAATACTCCGCACAGAGGTTGTAGAATACACAGAAAACACAGTACACAGGGAGCACGAAGACAGACTTCTTAGGTCTTACGAATGCAGTCGAACTTACAATCTGTGACTGACCAGGCCACTATATGTTTTATTAAAGAACATATACAAAGAAGTGTCCAGTGGCCATTTGGCCTTTCACATGGACACTAACGGTAACACTGCAAAGGCCTACTTCTACACCTAATCTCCTTGAGGCTGATGAAACCATAGCTATTCCGGTATAACCGTCATTGGAAGAAGATTATGAGCCTCAAGCAATCAATGGTGGATGTGTAACTGAAGAGCGTCAAGACTGCTTTGAATTTCTAAGACCTTCTTGGATGAAGCGAGTAGAAGAATTAGGGAAGACACATTTAGATTGTATAGAAGCTTTAGAAGTAGACCTAGCATGTAGCATCCATGTCAACGAGCACACCCGTGCTTAAAATATCCTCCGGAATCACATCCAATGATGCTTGCAACAAGATTCTACTGGGGACAACACAGAAGAGAGGAAGGGGGTGTTGACAAAAGCTCTTGACACAGAGGAAGAAGAAGAAGAAGAAGAAGAAGCACATAAAGATTGGAGGCACGAGACCAAAGGTAGCCCAACAAATTTTCAACATCAAGATTGATTGATCGAATATCAAGATCATCATGAACAACAACAACAACAATGATTTTAATCACTTACCAATGTCACATTAAAAAACCCAAATTCTCAATGTAATGCTCCATTTTGTGCAAAGCGAGGAGTCCATGAGCATGAGGAGCTGAGATAGAATGTATCTATCAAATTACATACTTTTTGGACATAGTTTGCTACCCAAAAAGTAGTTTAGGACATAATTTTTAAGTTGGCTAGCCATTACATGTGAAACTGGTCACTTCAAGTAAAAAATCATAAAAAGAGCAAGAGAGCTCATTTTTGGGATATCTAAAGGATATGTAAGCTTTCTAAGAAATCTTTAGTACTTTGATAAATTAATAGCAATTTTTATCCTTCCGTTGTCTCTCCTATTGCCTCTTCCATGTGTGTGTGTGTCCTAAAGCACTTCTCACCTTCACTTTTGTGAACATCACTTGCTTAGGGTCTTCCTATCATTCTTAAATCTTGGCAGATTGAAAATCAAAGAGGTGGAGCTTCACAAAGTGAAAATCATCTTTGTCTAGAGCAATGTTCTTCATATTCACAAAATCACAAAGAATCTTGTATCTCTCGGTCAAATGGTTAAGAGAGGATTGTAGGTCAAGTTCAATGAGAAGGGATGCTTTTTGGAAATCCCTAAGGAAGGGTACAAATTGTTATACAAAGATACGAAGGAAGGAAGACCATTCCCATTTGATGAAGCCAAATTTCAACCACACCACCTATCTCACATATGGAAAGAGAAAGGTAACACAACTAGACCTATGGCACAAAATATACGGGTATATCAATAAGCACATATTGAAGAATATGTAAAGGAGGAGGCTAGTGCTTTGATTACCATATCTCTACAATCAAAATCTTACGAACGTGGGTGAAGCTTGCTAATTGGGTAAGCAATATAGATTACCTTTCAAGAAGAGCAATTATGTGAGCTACCATCCACTTGATTTAGTTCATATAAATGTTTGGAGGCTAACAAAGGATAACTCAATTGGAGCCAATAGATTCTTTGTAACTTTCATTGATGATTATACAAGGATGACTTGGTTTTTTTATGAAGCATAAGTTAGATGTCTTTCATTACCTCAAGAAGCTCAAAGCTATTGTAGAGAAGGAATATGATAGGTATACCAAATGATTAAGGTCACATGGAGGGGGCAAATAATTCTACCATGAATTCTTTGATTTTTGAGATTCAAATGGCATCAATAGAGAAATCAGATGGAGCTGCAAACCACAACACAATGGTGTCAGAGAAAAGGAAGAATACTACATTGAAAATTGTGCTAGGGATATGATGAAGGAAATGGGAATGCCTAATTGCTTTTGTTATGAATTATGGAATATGTTGAACAAGTAATTGTTAGAGTGTTAAATTATTAATGTATTAATGTGTTTTTGATGTTTTTGATATAGCAACTAAAGGTTCGTGAGGAGGGTGCAAAGCGTGAAAGGGCGGATATCAATAATCCGAATAATTATTATTTATCTTGTAAATAAACATGCGTAGAAGGTTCTATTGTTAGAAACAATTAGAAAAGTAATGGTTAGAATAAGGGTCATTGTAGACCGCAATTTTTGTTATTGAAAGCAATGGCTCTTTGTAAAAGTTACCAACTTTTAGTTTCACGCTTTCTTTTCGAAGCCGCTCTCATGTAACCACTCTTTTCGACGTAATCAAAAGTTCCTATAAATACATGCACTCTGTGGACTGTCAAAACAGAGTGCATGGGGGGAAATTGCACCCAATATTGCGTTCTGTCTCGTCTCTTGTTGCGTCTATTCTCTGTGTGTTTTCTGCATCCGTAATCTCTGTATCCGCGTGAGCAAGATCCTGACACCAGCTTTTGCATTGATGCACCAAACACTACAAGATATATCATAAATGGAGCTTTCAAATCACACATATATGCAAGAACACCCTATGAAGCTTGGTACAATAGAAAGCTGGATGTGTCACACTTAAGAGTGTTTGGATGTACTTGCTTTGTGTTAATTGCAAGTGAATTAAGGAGCAAAATTGATGATAGATCACAAAGATATGTGTTCATAGGGTATGTAGGTGAAAAAAATGGGTATAAATGTTATAAATCCACAAAAAAGGAGCTAAAGGTATCAACGAATGTCAGATTTGATGAGATTTTACCTTGGTATTCTTCTAATGTACTTATGTAGGCAAATGAAGATGAGGAATGGAAGTCTTCAAGAGGAAGTGAAGAAACTGAAAGCATAGTTCTTAGTGGCCAAAGGACTAGAGTAGAAATTCATCATGGGATGGAGGAAGTCGTACATCAAGCCAACTTAGTCATGAAATGAACAAAGGCAAAGAGAAAATCATAGACATTGAAGAAGATTAAGGCTTATGGATCGAGCTCAAAGTGGACCATCATAGAAAAAAGGGGGAGAGCACAAATATCAGCAATAAATATCCAAATCAATGGAATGGTGAGATAAGAGATGTGATAGGGTAACATATCTAGTTGAAAGGCTTAGCTATGATTCATTCATGGCTAGAAACTATGCATATATAGGTAAAGTCGTTGAAGAACCCACATGTTTTGAAGAATCCCTTACATGCAGGGAATGGCAAGAGGCTATGCAAGGGGAGATCAAGGATTTGGGAGACAATAACACTTGGAAATATGTGCTAAGGAAGAAGGATATGAAGGTCATTGGAAAGAAGTGGGTATAGAGGATAAAGAAGGATTGAAATGGTAGCATTTCTAAGTATAAATCTAGGCTTGTAGCTAAAGGCTTTGCGCATACATATGGAGTGGATTATGAAGAAACCTTTAGCCCTATGGCTAAGATGTCTACCATCAAAACAATTTTTGCAATTGCAACCATCAAGCATTGGAAGATGTATCAACATGATCCAAAGAATGCTTTTATTGATGGAGAGCTAGAGGAGGTAGTATACATGGACCAATCATTAGAGTTTGAACAACAAATCAGAGATGATTATGTTTGTAGGTTAAAGAAGGCACTATATGGTCTCAAGAAATACCCAAGTGCATGAAGTGAAAGTCCTATAGACTACTTGATCAGTTGTGGATACAAACAAATAAAAGTAGATCCATCTTTATTCTACAAAAGAAAACGTGCACCACCTATCTACTTATCTATGTATGTAGGTGGCTTGATTATTCTAGATGATCATTAAAAAGGCATTAAGGACATCAAAGAAAGGCTTTGGAAGGAGTACAAGATCTCAAACCATGGAGATCTGAGATATTTCTTACGTATTGAAGTCACATATAAGGATAATGGTATCTCGCTTATGCAGATAAGTACATCTTGGATGTATTGGAGAAGTATGGACTCATAGGGTGCAAAACATTGAGCAAATGATTGGATATAAATATGAAACTCATTTCAGTAGAAGGTAATGAATTTAAGGATACACTATGGGTCTATAGTGGGCTCTTTGAACTATGCCACTATCCCAAGGCCTAATCTGGCATTTTAGTTGGTGTGCTATCTGAATTCATGCATGCACCTAGGGTACCTCATTTACTTGCAGCAAAAAGAATACTCACATATCTCAAGGTTCCTTTAAAGGAAGGAATTTTCCATCCTTTTTAGGATGATTGGCAACTGAAAGCATAAAGAGATGCCAATTGGGCTCGATCCAAAGAAGACATGAGAAGAACAAGTGGATATGAAAGCACATAGAGGTACATTATCACTATATCAGGGAGAAAGTATTGGATAGGGACATAAAAATTCAACACATAAGTACAAATGATCAATGTGCTGACATGTTCACCAAAGCATTGGTCTCAATCAAGCTAAAAAACATTAAAAGGAGGCATTGGACTGATGGAGCTAGGTTGAAAACGTGAATGTTGAATCTTGAGGGGGACTCTTTAAAATCAAGCTCCAACCTTAGGAAATTATGAACCCTTTGAATGGATGACATTTGGAGCAATGTGAAGCAAGAATCCCCCTTATAAAACTCAATTAATTACCTATCACACTTTGGTGTGATAAAGCCTACAATCTAGGAAAAGAGCTCCGCTTCATGTAGATAATCTTTTTGAAGTCTTATAGATACACATTGCACTTAGAATTAGTAAGCTCTAGTGTGTGTGTTATCTCTTCTAGGATTTTAATAAGCTAGTAGACCCCTTACTAAGTGAACCCCTACTTGCTTGAGGATTTTCATCAGACTTTGAATTGCTATATCTCACTGAGATTTGTGTCTGTTGGAGCTAGATAGCTCTAAGTGTTGAGCAGACTTTCCAGAACATTTTGTATGCAATTCTTAGAGTCTTTGTTTTGAAGCTTGAAGCCCAAATCTAAACTTTGCATATTCTGAGATAAATTGGTTTTGGAGTCAGTAGTGGTCTTTATGTGCATGCTTACTGAAGGCACTAAGTAGTCTATCTTGGAGGCATTGGCTCTTAGAGTAGAAGCAAGCATTTGGAGTGAGATAACTTGCATTAGGAAGGCCTCATAGTATAGTGTGATTGTGCAGATAAAGTTGGTTTCATTGTCCAAGAGCAGAGAAAATCATCGTTTTGAGTGAACAAAGGTATCTATCACCATACATATGAATACATCTATGCTTCAAGCCACATAGGGAAGGTGTGGATTCCCCCATAAAAACATACAAAAGCACACATACAATTGCACATAAAAGCCCAAATAAAATCACACATACATATGCACACATACATATACACATACAAACACACATACATCCGTGCAAACAAACATACATACATAAGTACATACATACATACATAAATACATGTAGAGTTACTTAAATACATACATACTTACACACATAAATACACACACACACACATACATACATACATACATACATACATACATACATACGTACATACATACATAAATGCATACATTCATACATTCATAAATACATACATTCATATATGCATACATATATAAAATTTGCATACATATTGTTATGCCACCATGGAGAGGTTGAAACATTCTTCGAATTTCTTCAAATTTACTTTCGAGTGAACCCATTTTTAGATACATAAGCCTTTTTAATATACCATTGTAAAAATCCCTTTAAATTAACAATAGGAAGATTTTAAATATACTAGTCTTTTTTAGCATTTCCTTCTAATTGTGGGGAAGAGTCTTCACTTACAAATGCCGCAAGAAAGAATAGTTTTAGACTTTTACTTCTATTTTTATGAACTTTTTCAAATAGGAAAGGGAAGATTCTTAGGAGAACATATAAAGGACAAGATCTCACTTGCATAGAAATAATTTTTATTCATATGAATTGGTAAGCTTTTTTATTGCAAATTCCTATAAGTGCTTTTTTTTTTCATTTTGAGTAAACTTAGTGACTGATTGTTGTGAAGAGGTGATCAGATACATGCATAGATAAGTTGTTGTTGGAACAAACTTGCTCTACACGAGACAATACAACTTTTTGTGAAGAGGTGATCAGATACATGCATAGATAAGTTGTTGTTGGAACAAACTTGCTCTACACGAGACAATACAACTTCAGGGATGGTTAATCTACTTCCTTAGCTTTTCAAATATTCATAAAGAATCACCAAGTCCTTTGGAACATCATTTCCAAATGGTTGCATCAAGATAGATGAGTTCCACTTAATAAGAGTTGAAGAAACCTTCTATTTTTGAAAATGAAGGTCATAGAGAAATGCTGAAACCTCACAACCTCATATGAATTGATCATAGAGATTTTTCACATAGCCAAGTGAAGGGTATAGATTAATAAAGAAAGTTATTTGATGATTTTAGCTGAACCATATAGAGAAAATGCAGTTTCACAAGTCTAGGGGATCACCCCGACTTTTTAGGAGCAAGATGAAGTACAAACACAGTCAACTTCAAACATTCATAACTTGATATCTCTTGATTGAATGACAATGAAACTTGTACATAGATACGTAACATGTATATCTAATTGATCTAAGTAAAATATTTGAAGAAGGATACTCAAATGGAGAGAAACAGATCAACCAAGTTCACTATGTACCTCAAAGTATTGTAGCATTACACATAAAGTAAGTAATCAAGATGCATGAATCACAATGTGTACTGCACATATGATACAAAGGAACTATGAAGGAGGACTACTACATGACGTGAGCACAATGTATGCTCAAGAATGCAGCTCAATCTCTGAGAAGTGGCTTCATATCCCACATCTAAGAAGTTGATGTATGAATTTGAGTTTGAAGTTCACTTAAACATTATTTTATACTTCAGGGATGATTTGAACTTAATTCCCAAATAATGAAGTCATGAAATTTGGCTTTCTCAATCTAGGAGATTCCTCTTATGATTTTATATTTTACAAATTACCAAGACAACTACATGACTTTCACTCTTAGAAGTTGTTACCATTAGTGTCCATGTCAAAGGCCAAATGGAGAACGACCAAGGACCCTCCATAACCGAAGGGATTTAGGGCAAGCAAAGAACACGTGGCCAATATCCTCTTTGCTACCGCAACATCACTTGCTCCAGGGTGGTACACCACATATCTTGTTAGCTTTTGCATTGGTCCATATTCCACAGTGTAAAATTTGCCACAGGAGCACCGACTTTTTGTTTTCAATGAGAGGGTGCCAGATAGACGTAAATTTCATATCACAACGAAGTCGCATCCAGTTGAGACATTTCTTGTTGAGAGTGATGTGAATGTCGTTGGGAGCTTCGGCATAAAGAAGCTTGGAGAGGCGATTACCATTATACCATTTAAGACCCATTAGATCCGGAGTGTCCTGTCCCATAAGCAGTCAGGTTCTAGAGCGGTCTCAAGCATGATGTCTACTCAATAAGACATTCCATTCCTCGTACGTGACTGTAGCACTAGAGTCAAGGTTGTGTGTTGTGTGTAAGAGTGTTAGTGTGCATTAAAGTGCATGAGGTGTGCTAGTTGTGGGTTAGAATGCATGAGTGCATGTGTAGTGGAGCACGTGCATGTGCATGCGTGTGTGAGTGTTAAGTGGAGTGCTTGTACCCGTGTGGGTAAGTGCATGTGCTTATGTATATATAGAAGATGTGTTGTGTGTTATAATTTTTTAATGCTTTTTTTTTTCAGGAGAGAGAGAGAGAGAGAGAGAGAGAGAGAGAGTTTTCTACTCCTCCCCCTCTTGTCCTGCTGCTATGATCGCTCGGAGACAGAGAGAGAGCAACAGAGAGAGAAAGAGAGAGAGAGGAAGGTTCTGTGGTTCTCCTCCCTTTACTCGCGATTGTACCTGCACAAGCACGCAGAGAGAGAGATGGAGTTATGGGCCTGTTGCACGGAGCTTCTGAGAGAGAGAGAGAGAGTTGGCCTCCTCGCTTTCCTACCGCTACAACGTCACACGATCACTTATTCCCCTTCTTTTGTCGTGAAATCCCTAAAACACTGATCTCCTCAAAAGGATCACTTCTGGTGGCTGTGCGCGCACTTAGAAAACGTGAGAGAGAGAGAGAGAGAGAGAGAGAGAGAGAGAGAGAGAGAGAGATTTGGCTCCTCCTCGAGGCAGATTGCAAGATCGCAGAATCGAGAGAGAGAGAGAGAGAGAAAGAGAGAGAGAGAGAGACATTTGGCTCCTCCCGATGGCAGCACTATAGGCATCACAGAATCGAGAATCAGATGATAGTAATATATATATATATATATATATATATATATATATATATATATATATATATATATAGAGAGAGAGAGAGAGAGAGAGAGAGTCTGATGGACCCCAGTTTGGCTGCGGTGCACAACGGTATAGAGACAGAGAATGAGACGGAGAGAGAGAGAGGGAGAGAGAGAGAAGTAAGTTTATGCTACTGAACATAGGTGAGAGAGAAAGATAGATGGATAGAACTTAATGATGTGCATACGTAGGAGGCAAGAAAGTTCCTTCATTGTACTATTTTCGTTGTCAGACATTACACTCATAGAGAGAACTAGGATTTTCTTTTCTGTTGTGCCTTTCGATAGTTCATGGGAGAGAGGGAATGAATCTAGATTATGGTGCAAACACATAGCTCTATGCATGTAATTAAGTGTATGTGTATGTGTGTTCATGAGAGTATCTATATATGAGTATGCATGCATAAGTGTATGTGTGCGTAAGTATACATGTGCATTTGTGTGAATGTGCATAAGTGTGCGTGTACATGAGAGTATCTATATGTGAGTGTGCATGCATATGAGTATGTGTGCATAAGTATACATGTGTATTTGTGTGAGTGTGCATAAAGTGTGTGTGTACATGAGAGTTTCTATATATAAGTGTGCATGCATATGGGTATGTGTACATAAGTATACATGTGCATTTGTGTGAATGTGCATAAGTGTGTGTGTGTGTGTGCATGAGTATCTATGTGTGAGTGTGCATGTTTATATGAGTGCATATGATTATATGTTTCATTTATGTGTGTTTTGTGTGGATGATCATGTTTATGCAAGTTCACAGCATTTGTGTGAGTGCGCATATTTATGTGCGTACATGTGACAATACAAGCATGAACGTGAACTTGTACATGTATGTGCAAGAGGGATTGTATGTGATGGATGGTATGAATGTGTTATGAATGGTTTAATGTGAGTTAATTGTTTGTATGCATGAAAGTTTGTGCACATGTTTTACATATGCGTTCTATGTGCATAGATGTGTGCATTTGCACTCATTCTATGTATGTATGGACATGGATATATTTGTGTGAATGCATTTCTATGTGTATGTGCTTGCATGTGTGAGTTTGTATGTTCATTTCTGTTTGAATTCATGTATGAATGTTTTTTATTATTTAAAAATATACTTATGTTTCTTTACTAATGATTGTTTTGGAAACATAACCAAGATAAAGAGAAATGAAGGGAAGTTATACCCATGATTTGATTGGAAGATTTTGATAGATTTGAAGTGAAGTGAAGAGGTCCTGTACCGCATTGTAGCTGAGAAGGCCAATTAAATTCAAGCATTACCGTTAGACATCCACATTGTAGTGGAATATCACATGATCATTGAGTTAGAAATAATTTTTTCATCTTCGTTTCGAATATATTTTGTATAGGTTGATCTTTCCTATGCTTTCATTACCTCAAAGAGTAGTCTTATATTTATGTTACGACTTTGGATGCTTACATTCTGTAAAGATCAAGTTTGGTTTGTGATGACTCATGAATTTCTTATAATCTAAAAAACAAGAACAAGAGGGTACGACAAGATTCAAATTAGAAATAAAACTTTGCAAGTGTTGTTATCTTCTTTGAATTCCCAGCCATCACTTAAGCCATTTTAGAAGTACAATGTGTGTGCCACCACTGGAACATTGAGGGTTGCCTTGATCCACCAATGGAGCCCTTCACGCTAACATTGAACCCGACGTGAAGCTCCAGGGCCTAGTGATTGAGGTGATCTCTTTTCTCATGTTGCATAGCATTCCAATACTCGTGATGAGCAATTCAGAAGCTTCGTAATCTTTGAAGCAGCTCTTGGGCTGCAATAGTAAGCAGTGGGCTAGTCATCTTGACCTGAGCACCTCCACAGAGTCTTAAAAGAAAGCCGAACCTCCTCGCTTCTACCCTTTCCATCAACAGAAAGCAGTTACACGTGCACACCTAACATATGTTTAGAGTTTCTTGTATTTAGACTTTTGATAAACCAAAAATGTATTGATAATCACACATGAGTGTAATTGAGACTTTGTCAGCAAGCAAGTAAGGTATACCTTCTTTAAGTTCCTCTTTGTTTTCATTAAAAGCATATAAATGGAATTTTTTCACATGCAAAAAAAAGGGAATAGTTACATACTTTGAGTTTCTGGTTGTTTTTTAATAAAAGACTAAAAAAGAAATCTTTTCAAGTAAGGCATATCTACTTTTCCTTTCGGTTTGTTTTCATTATAAGAGTTTAAAAAGAAGTTTTACACGTACGTATTTGCACATTGTTTGACTTTTTTTTACACTTTTGCATACATGCATAACAACCATACAAAATGGACATTTCATGAGAAGAGGAGGTGGAAAGGATTCTTCACAAATTACATCCTTATGTTTCTATTCTATCAATTGTATCCGAATTAAAAGCGAACAACATGATATCACAATTTGAGGAACAAAGAATTTTGAAATAATAGATTTAATTAAAATCGATAGAGGGGAATTTAATGGTCTGAACACTATGTCTTATCTTAGATATTATGAACAGATCAGTGAGCAGTATGGATTGCGAGAAGATCAAAAGAAAGATACATTTATTCGTATGTCTCATGGCTTTACTAGGGAACATATTTAGCTTAGGGTAGTTATCCCAAACATGACTTGGGATAATTTTAAGGCCGAGCTCCTTGTAGAGTTCTCTCATGAGCAATATAAAAAAAATAAGAATGCCACATTTTTAAGATGGGTAGATATCTCTAGAGCTGATAAATATACCATGAATTATACATATGTTGTTCCTAAATTTCAAAGTGATTTGCATATACTTGTGCTTATTTGATATTCCTTTGTGTTTGCTAGTTTGATTTGCAGCTTGGCACATTGGGACAATGTGCATGTTTAGTGGGGGCATATGTCGGAAGGATTTTTGCCCTCTAATTTCTAGTAAAAAATTCTTCTTAGCAAACTTGGTATCTGGAAATCTCTCAAAAAATATGTTTTATGTGATTTGTTGATTTGCCTCATCTTTCTCTAGTACCTTTTGGTTGAAGGACATGGAATTGTGCTCTGATCAACACAAGAAGAGATATTTGAATCCTCATTTGAACCCTCCATATGATTACCCTAAATACCTAAGAATTTCTGTGTTTCTAAATGTGATACATACTTATTTTCTCTACCATGTGTATATGTGTGTACATAAATGAGCATTTATATGAGTATGTATGTGATTATGTTTCTTTTGCTAACCTTGTGAGAATAAACGCCATTTGGGTCGAATCCTAAGCGTGATCACAGCTCTATATGTGAGATCCCTATGTGTAACACCCTAATTGGGGAACCTTATGTGTAAAAACTTAAAAGAAATATAGATTCCTTAAATAATGTGTGCTTGTGACTCATTCTCTAAATTATTTATGTACAAGAATGTGTATGAGTGAGTGACTATGGGAATGAGCCTATGTGAATGCATATGTATGTGTTTTACCCTATGAGTGTGTATGTGTATATGTTTTTATGAATAATCTTATGTGCATACATAAGTATTTTTCCTTATGAGCCTAAAGCAAATGGTCTAAACCATGTGTAATTTATAAATAGGAAACCCTAATTATATCAGTCTTAGTGTTTGTTGTACCCTATGAACCTAAGTGTCTATCTATGTTTATGTATGAGAATTTATGTAAGTGTTTTTGTGTATGTATGTCGTTCATGTATTTGGTTGTGCTATGTGAATGTGTAATGTGAAGGCATATATGTATCCACCTTGAGCCTATGATCTTTATAGATGGAGTCTTGGTCACCAATTCCCAAGTTTCATTTTCCTCTAAAGCATCTATCTCTTCTTCATGGCATTCATCGACTATAGCTTGTTCCTTGCTTCCTCATATGATGAGGTTTCTTTAGAGTTCGTATCATGTGCTAGATATATAGATTTTCTAGTAACTAATGAGGTATACTAGCCATACCTTTGTGGATTTCTCTTCTGTCTAGTTGATCTTCTAATTTTTTGTTAAGAGGATTTTTGGCAACTCTTGAAATTTGACTTTTCCCTTAGTTTCCAAGAGTTGACTTCCCTTGTTGGAGTCTTTTGATCATTTTTTGAATCACGTGATGCTTGAAGTGCATGCTCCTTTCTCTTTCATAAGGTTGGAAGTCCTCCTCTATGTCATAAGGTAGTTTGACCCTCCTCCGATCATCTTCAAACCATGAATTGTTTTCATCAAAATAAACATCTTTACTTACAATGAAACCTTTGTTTCTTGGATTGAATAATCTATAACCTTTCTCATTAAGGTCATGACCAATAAATATGCATTGCTCTACCTTAGGATCCATTAATCTTTGAAGCTATGTGTCCATATGCAATGCATCCAAAGATCATGGAATGACCAAGACTAGGACTTCTTCCATACCAAGACCCATATGGTGTCATGCCACATAGAGACTTTGTTGGAAGTGTATTTACTAAATGTGTGGTTTTTGATACTCCCTTTGCCCACAAGTGGTTGAAGAGCCTCTTTTGATTGAGCATTGAACTTGTAGGATCCACAATTGTCCCATTCCTTCTGTTTGCTACTCCATTTTGCCCAGGAGTGTATGTGGTGGTAACTTCTCTTATGATCTCTCTCTCTCTGTCTCTCTCTTGGATATAGGAATCAAAGTCATGGAAGGAGTATTCTCCCCCTTTATCTAGCCTTGTTCTCTTTATGGATTTATCGGTTTAGTTCTTTACAAGAGCTGGATACTTTTCAAAACATGAAAATACCTCATATTTACGCTTCATGAAATAAAAGTTAGTCCCTCTGCCATAATCATCTATGAATGACACATAAAACCTTGATCTAGAGATTGAATGCTCCTTGCTTGGTCCCTATACATATGTGTGGACAAACTCAAATAGCTCTCCATGCATGTATCCTTTCTTGGTGAAGGGTTTCCTTTGTGACTTACCTAATTGACAAGCACTACATTTATAAATTATATATTTTTTTAATATTTTTGGTAGCCCAAGTATACTCTCATCCCAACTAATTATTTTGAGAGATCTTTCTCCTATGCGAGCTAATCTCTTGTGCCAACTCTCTAACTATGATTATGTTTGATTGCCATGATTGAACAATGAAATGTTCTTGATGTCTTTGAATTCAAAGGTTGATCAATCTATCAAATCTTTCTCCTCTTTATATCTTCTTGAGTCCCTAATGTGGTTCTTCAACATATGCTCCATGCTTGGTGAATGTAGTCTACAATCCCTTCTCAACAATTTGAACTACACTAATGAGGTTATTGGCAATAGTTAGCACATAGATTACTCTACTTAGTAAGTTCATAATACCATCTAGAGTCTTCATGTAAACATATTTTCTCAAAGGGATGCATTCTATCATCTCTAGCTTGGACTTCATGCCTATTCCTTGAGTCCCCTAAATTTGAGAATAGAGCTACATTGCCTGCCACATGATTTGAATATTCTGGGTCTATATGGAGCTTATGTTCATCTATTTTACCTTCCTTCATAATCATTTTCATGAGAAGAAGTGAGTCTTCTTCAGTTTCATCATCTGTATAGTTGTTTTAGTCTCTCATTTCTTTGTATCCACCTCGATAATTGTTATATGAATTTTTCTTGTATCATAAGAGTTGTTGAATCTTCTTCTTGAAGTTCCATAGACTCCTCTAGTGTATCGTCTTCCTATTTGGTTCCTTGGCTTCTTGAAATCATCCAATTTTTTGCAATGTTGTTCAAGCACTAATGCATATGCCAAACAACTAAAAACATGTAGATGAGCAACAGATGGCTTGCAGTCATGCCAAGCCTCATATGGAGTGATAGATTGCAGCGTTTTAGTGGGACACCTGTTCAGTACATATGCTGCACACATGACAACCTCAAGCCAGAACCTATGTGGTGAAGCTTGACTCTTGACCATACACCTTGCCATCTCCATAAGTGATGTTAGTCGGCCGCCGGATTGGCAATTGTAAAAACTGAATCTTTTTCTAGTCCGCACGTACGAAAGGTTGTTACAAAGATGTTTGTATCTTTATATAAATGAATGAAAAAGAGACGCTCAGTGACGATCAGTGGGATCACTAGACTGTCTGTCTGGGTGATTGATCTGCACGTTACTGTGGTGTGTGTTTGCGTCATTTTGAGTACCTTTTTCTCCTCTCTGCTTTGTTGTTATCAATACCTGTTCGGTTGGTGAATTAACAAGACGTCCAGAAGATCGCCAGACTGTTTGTGTGGACGAGTCGTTCTGCGAAGTTTTTGTTGTGATTGTTCTGCTTATTTACGTGTACTGTGGTATCTCTCTATCTTGTGATGATTCTGTAAGTTGTTTGATGAAATCTATACTCTAGTAATGATAGTGTCAGTACTGTGTGTTTGAGAACCCTGAATAGTTCTGCGTCTGTTGTCCTGCTTGATTATCTGTACCTGTTCGGTAAAGATTGAGTCACTGTTATTGTCTCTACTGTTACAGTAGTTTGTGTTCGGACAGTTCTTAAGTTAATCAAGTAATTCTGCATTACGGTACTGACTAGTTCTTGCACTGTACGTTGAAGAGAGCATTAGCTAGTGTATGTTCGGTAAACTTTGGAAGAGTTTGATCGCATACTGTAAGATTGTAAGTGTAGCAGATCCTTGAGCATTAGTATAATGCTCTGTGTGAGGTGGTTAGTTTGGGAAACCAAGCATAGGGCCTCTGTTTAACAGACCCCTTCCACCACCAAGAACCCAAGTAGATGTTTAAACGCGCTTCTGATGGATAGTTCTGCGTTTAACACTGGCACCGTTTGTGGGAAGGTGGCAACATACCAGATTGTTGCCATTTGTCTGTGCGAAGGTGGCATCAAGAGTGCTCGTTGATTGATTGTGAAAGTGGTCATAGATTGTGAATCGACCGTAAAGAAGAATAGTACGCAAAGTATTGCAAACGTAGTATATGCTGGTTACTCGTTCCGGTGAATCATACCCGAAGCATAGAAGAAACCAACAGTCTTGGGCGATACCTAATTTGCTAAGGACGCCTCCAGGAAGTAGAAGCGCAGATAAGTCTAACCCAGTTGTCAAGGAATTGAAGAACACCAGTAGTGATTCCGGTAGTATTCCGGTAGGACGTACTACATTTCTGGCAGATTTCGGTGTGATTTCGACACAGTCTGTCGAAGAAATAGTAACTCCAGAGTCTACCAGGACGCAACACGAAGTTAATCTAACACCATTGGGTCAAGATTCGAATTTGTTTGCGGATAGAAACGTCTTGGACAAAGAAATCAGTGAAGGTGAAAAAGCACCTTGTTTTAGTGAAAATTCGACACCTTCCGGTGTTATTTTGGTACCAGTTCCTGAGAGCTCACAATTTTCCGGTGACGGTTTACCATTTCTTGGTGAATCTTTAGTCGAGTCACCATTATTTGGAGTAAGCTTTCCTACATTTGATATCAAGGAGGAAGGTAGCTTATTCAAAGCTGAAATCAGAAACATACTGAACAATATTATCAAGCCGGAGAGTGCAGAGGCTGACGATCCAAATTTCGACGGTTCAGATATTCAGCCTTGGGATACAGAAGATAGTCACAATACAACTGCCAGCACAATGAGTGGACAACAACAACAACAACAACAACAACAGCAGCAGCAGCAGAAGCAACAACAACATCTATTTCCACCCCGGCCGACTCCAACAAGAGTAACGTACACTAAATTCGGAGGATTTCTAGGTGATGACCCAGATGCTCATATACGCACATTTGAGATAAGTTACGCAGTGCTCAATCATCCACTTGATCCGGCATATAAAGCTATTGTATTCCAGTCTACATTGGTTAATGAAGTAGCCAGGTGGCTTACAGAATATGATATTAACCATTTTGGCACCTATGAAGCGATGCGGGATGCATTTTTGTAGAGATTCAGGCTAAAGAAGAATCCAACCAAAATTTTTGATTACCTGCAAAACAATAGATAGAAGATGAATCAAACAGTGCAGAAATATGCCACCCTATTCAGAACTCATTTGAGGCAATTACCACCAGCACATGCCAACCTACCAGATGATATCATCACTCAATGGTTTATCAATGGTTTGACTCCACAACTTAAACAGATTATGATCATACGCTGTGTGGGAGCTATGACACTCGATGCGGTGATTGCATTGGCTTTGCAGCTGGAAAACAAGGTTGGAGGATTTACAGAAGACCTCGAATGGTTAAAAGCGAGTAAAAATGTTGCAGAAGATCCAACCAGACAGATGTATTGCACCACGTGCAAGAATTCAGGGCATACCAGTGCCACTTGTGCCCTCAACCAGTTGTTTTATGCTATCTGTAATACGACAGGACATTCCACCGAAAATTATGCATACAACACCAAAGTACAGGGAACAACAACAGTAAATGCAATCATACAAGAACCAGGGCAGGCTGCCAATCACTATGTACCTCCTCAAATGAGAAACAACCATCAGCAAGGCTACCAAAATTACAGAGGACAGAGAAAAAATAACTACAATGCCAACCGTTGGCAGGCAGGACCAACACAGGAAAATACTAATTTGCCACCACCTAGCTGTCATTTTTGCAGTGAATTTGGCCACATTAGAAGATTTTGTAAAGATGCAGCAGAATATGATTAGAGGAAGAAAGAATGTCAGAACCCAATGACAAATATGGTTCATATCACACCAATAGAAACACAAGCTGTAGTAGTTCAGACTAGATCCAATAGGCCGTTACAACCAGTAGCTGAAATATTTGAACCAAGCATCCGAGAACGGCAAAGAACATATGACAAGGCTCGTCAGTGGACCACCACAGAACCTCTAGTGTTCCCAGATCCGATTCCGGTGACACAAGTTCCACTGCGAAAGGAAACTGCAGAGGAGCAAGAGTCAATTCCAGTAACTGACGCATTGTCTTCAGAATCGATGAAAGGTACAAATCAAGTAAATCAAGCCTGGGACATTTTATCTAAAGCATCCATTACTCTTCCTCTTGGCCAATTACTTGCATTAGTACCAGGAGTTTGGCAACAATTCCAACAACAGTTCAGTCCTCTGTCTTCTTGCATTCGAGCAACAACGATAGTGCAACCGGAACCTGATTCTACGGTTGATCATTCGGTTCCTTTAATTATAGTATGGTATAAAAATCATAAAATTACACAAGTACTAATCGATGGTGGATCTGGTGTAAACATAGCTACGGCAAAACTTTGTAAAAGGTTAGGATGGACCGAAATCGAACCAGTCCAGTTTTTTGTCAGAATGGCCGACCAGTCGAGAGTCCATCCAGTAGGACTTGTACGAAATGTACCAATAACTTTGCAGGGCACAACATTTAAGATGACCTTTGTTATCCTCGAATTACCGGAATCCAGTCTTGATTATAATCTTCTTTTTGGCCGTCCTTGGCTGAAACAAGCTAAGGTTATACAGGATTCGTCTGCACAAGAACTCACTTTCAAGGACAATAATCATAAATATGTTGTAAAATTAGATGCTATACAGCCTTGTGAATTACATGCTAGACCTTATTTTGCAGAACCAGTTCATATGTTAGATGGTTTGTCAGATGATGAAGAAGAAGAGTTTTTGAAGTATAATATTGATTTGATCTCCCTAGGAACTGTTGATCTACAATCTGTGGTAGATAATTGGAATCCGACCGTTTGTACGGTGATGCCTGTGACTGAAGAAGACAAGAAAGAAGATACTGCGGCTATAGAGGACACTGATCTACAACAAATTTTAAACCCACCCGATGTTATAGAGAAGTCCCGACAATTCTATGTTCCAGAAGATCAATTGAGCACCTATAATTTAGGAGATGAAGAAAATCTGCGTCCTGTCAAGATAAAGGAAAGCTTACCTGAAGTGTTTCAAGCAGATTTAATCCAACTACTTCGAGAATTCTCTGATGTTTTTGCATGGGATTACAAAGATATGAAAGGTTTGGACCCTCGCATTTATCAACATAGGGTCATGCTGAAGCCGGAAGCAAAACCAATCAAACAACTCAACTATCGGATGAATCCGAATTATGCAGCACAGGTAAAGGCAGAGCTGGATAGGTTATTAGAAGTTGGATTCATTGTACCAGTAGAGCATGCTTAGTGGATATCACCCATTGTTATCGTCCCTAAAAAGAATAAGCAACTGCGAATATGTGTGGATTACCAGAAACTGAATGCAGCTACGGTGCCTGATCCATTTCCTATACCTTTTCTTGACACAATGCTTGAGAGAGTAGCAGGACATGAAATGTACTCATTCATAGATGGATACAGTGGGTATAATCAAGTCAGAATGGCTGAACAAGATATTCCAAAGACCGCCTTCATTACCAATTGGGGTGTTTTTGCTTGTACTCTGACGTGGTTTGGATTAAGAAATGCCCCCAATACTTTCCAGCGGTGTATGCAGGAAATATTCTCCCCTTATCTTACCTCGTTTATGCAAGTATAGATGATTTCTCTTTGTTCGGTAGGATGGTAGCACACTTGTTCGATTTACGATGTTGCTTTGAGAAATGCAGAGAATATAGACTCTGTTTGAACCCAAACAAATTTGTGTTTGCGGTCTCTTGCGAAAAGTTACTTGGTCACATTGTGTCTGCACAAGGTATCCAAGTGGATCCAGATAAAATTACAGCTGTGTTAGAAGCAGCTGTGCCTACTACACCAAAAGAAGTGATGAGATTTATGGGACAAGTCCATTGGCATGGTCGTCATTTATGGTGGCTCGCTCATTTAGCAATTCCCCTCAATCGTTTAATCACGAGTACTCCTAAACAGTTTGATTGGACTCAAGAATGTCAAACAACATTTGATCATCTAAAGTGTTTATTAACGCAGGTCCCAATTTTACAACCACCTGATTGGGAACACCCATTTCATGTTTTTGTAGACGCATCAGATATCGCCATCGGTAGTGTGTTAATGCAACAAGATAATTCCCAAAAGAAGGTGTCTACATAGGACCACAAACATCACTATGTACAAGCTGCAATTTTTGAGTAGCCCGAACTGAACCATCTTTTGGAAAGGACGAACGCTACATTTTTCCCAAAATACAGCCTTCACAAACATGTTTTCTAGGTGCATCAAGTTTGGGCAAAGAGGATAGCATTTCCGATTTTTCCAGGCGTAGCAAACTAGCAAAATTTAGATGACCAAAGCGTGCATGTCAAAGCTTTGCATATGACATAGCCTGAGAATCATTTAGTGCACATGCCAAATCATTTACATATCTTTCATAGTATATGAGCTTATATAGCCCATGACATAAAATGCCAAAAGAAATAATCACATCGCCATTTTATAGATCATGAATTGTACACTTGTCATCAACAAATTTCACAACCAAGCCAATCTTGGCTAATGTAGAAACTGATAACAGGTTCTTCTTGATCCCTGACACAAATAAAGCATCTCACAAAGTGAAAGAACTACCATCAGCAGTAGTCAAAATGATCTTACCAACTCCCATAACAGGATAAGAGGAGTTGTTGGCGCATGTAATAGTATTCCCTGTAGGGGCAGGCTCAAGCGAAGAGAAGAAACTACGCTGCAAGGTGTTGCAGCTCAAGATCAAGGACAAAGCATGGAAGTGCATCAAGGAAGTGGACACACAAGAAGAAAGAGCAAGTAGGGAGCTCCAAGAAGCACGTGTCAAATTTTCAGAAGAAATCCCTACAAAAATAGTGATTTTTATCACTAAAAACCATTGTAAATACCATTTTCCATTTTTGTAACTCCATTTTGTTCAAGCCGAGGAGTCCTCGAGCTTGAGGAGTATTAGAACTACCATCCTACCAATTTTCATAATTTTTAGACTCCGTTTGAGCCCCCAAATAAGCCCTGGAACCTATTTTTTAACTAGGCCGGACACTAGGTCTGGACAGGGCCAAAACCATTCAAAAACTATAAAAAGGGCTGGAGAGCTCATTTTTGGGGGGTTAGCTTGTTGTAGATTTCAGTTTTGTAAGAGAGCTCTTTGGTAATCAAAGCTTTCCATTGTTCCACTCTTTGCTCTTACCTTATGCGCGTGTGTGTGTATGTGTGTGCATGCTTGTGTGCTTTCACTCACGCACTTGTGCCATCACTTGCTCGCGGTCTTCATACCGGTCCTCACGTCTCCACGGATTGACATTTATGAGGTGTATCTCCTCACGTTGGTACTCACCATTGTGCTAGAGTGACACCAAATTTGGCGCCGTTGCCGGGGAGAGAGCTTGGAGGACGAGCGTGTGACGGTAAGACGTAGAGTAGCGACGTTGGAAGGTAAAAAAATCATCATTTTCAGTTCAGTTTTTGAATTTTTCTTCTTCTTCATCTTCACCATCATCACCATCTCCACCCACCTTCATCTTCTCAGTTTTTTCCATTTTTTAGAGTACATTCACCTTGTTTTTACTTGTGGTTGTGAGCAAGAAGCTTAGAGGGGGGTGCAGAACTGAATCGCTGAAGAAAAAACTCGTGAAACACTCTCCAAACACCAAGAATCTGAGCGGCCATTTTCGGAAGTGCTAAAACCTGCGTCAAGTATCGTTTTTGAGAAACAAAGCTTTTGGGAGCTACACGGAGCAAAATAGGGTGCTAGGAGAGTTGGAAGAGAGTATCAAAGGTAAGCAAACCCACTTCATACTCATGAACTCTCAGGAAATCCAAGTTTTTTCAGAAAAAAAGTCGACCTGCGTCAAGTATCGTTTGGGATTTACAGAGGTTAAATGTTGAGTTTTGGGTGATACAAAGAGTGAGGAGAGGGGAGAAGGACTAGGAAAACAAGGGCATCAAAACAAAACTTAAAAAATCTTGCAAAAATCTTGGCAAGGGTCAAGTATCGTTTTTGCTCCCGCGGTCGAGTATCGCGATACTTGTCAAGTATCGTGGACTCCTGTGGTCGAGTATCGCGATATTTCCCTAATATCGGTATCGTTTCGATCAGAGATCGTTTGAGCCCAAAGATCGGTATCGTTTTGGCTCAAGTATCGTCGATCGTCTCAATGAGAGATCGTTTACCAGAGATCGCGATACTTGCCAGCGATCGAGTATCGTTTTGAGCTAAGTATCGAGTATCGTTTTGTCAAATATCGTTTTGTCCAGCGATCGTTTGCTCAGAGATCGTTTTGTCCAGCGATCGTTTTGTGAGAGATCGTGTATCGTTTGGCTTGGAGGTCGTGTATCGTTTGGGGGAAGTATCAAGTATCGTTTTCCTTGAAATATCGTAGGTCGTCTGTTCAAAGATCAAGTATCGTGTATCGAGTTCCTCAAGTATCAAGTATCGTGTCCTACAAATATCGTGTATCGCCTGATTTGAAGCATTTCCTGAGAGGCCCTGTTTCCCTGTTTTAACCCCCAAAACCCTGAACTGGCATAACTTTCTCATACGAAATCCGTTCGGAGTGATCTTGGTTTTGTTGGAAAGCTCGTGAGGAGTACAACAAAAACATCGACTGGTTATGTTAATATTAATACCAGGATTATTAGATAGGGTATTTTTAAGTTGACCCTCACGTTGGACTAGGAAGCAAGGGGTTCCACAAAATTTTGAGCAATTCAAAGGACAATTGTGGACTTGTAAACAAGGCTTATGAACCTAAGCTCAAGATGATACCTAGGAAGAGATAGATAAAGTACCATATCACTTGAAACTAAGATCAACCACACAATCAAGTCAGGGACTCCCAACTCAGGGGTTAACTCTACGTGCTGAGTTCATTGACAAGTGAGTCAAAAATGTCACTTAACTGGGAGAGGCTCTTGGTTTCTGAAGACATGCATAGTTCTGTACCTAGGGAAGGTTTTATGTCTAGAGTGGAAGGCGAATATCGAATGTCTCTTCAGTATATATCCACTAACTTGCAAGGAATACCCATCTACCTTGATGGTCTACAGAGGACAGTGGCAAGAATGATAAACACCACAGAATTAGAAATAGTTCCAAGACCAGCTGTCAAGTATGAAGATGGAGTCTACATGGACAAGATGGGCCAGATATATGTAGTAACTGAAAGTCCTAATCAGATTAATGAAAGAGGAGAGTTAGCTCGAGATCAGGAAACTACCTCGCAAAACCCATTTGAAACCCAACAAAGAACAAAAAATGTGACGATAGGACGAATGAGCCAAGGTAGCATACTCGATAGACTACATGAACAATTCGACATGCCAAGAATCAACCCCCACGGCCACTCTAGTCAGAGGATGGGAAATACGAATAGACCTACCTTTAGGACAGAACCGCCCCAAGGTGTCCCCATCATAACTCGATCCCCAGAACCCGACAGAAGACTGAGACCAATCCAATTGGCCAAATGTATGAGGAATCGTTACGATGGCACAGGAGAACCCTATGACCACATTGCAGAATTCAAGCAGGTGTTGCGAGCAGAGCAAGTGGATGACTTTTTCATGCAATATGAATCCTTTGGGCTAACACTTACGGGAATAGCCTTAACTTGGTTTCAATCTCTGGATCCAAATTGCTTTGAACATATTGAACAATTCTTCCAAGAACTTATTTGGGAATTCACGAAGCGCGGGATCAAGCACAATTCGTCGTCCTTACTACATAGTTTCAAACAAGCTCCCAATGAGACAGTAAAAAATGCAGCACGAAGGTTTAAGCAATACGTAACCCGATGCCCTGTGACAGAGAGACCTTCTCAACAAAAAATGATATCCCTATTTTTAGAAGGTTTAACCAATGGAACATTGAGAGTCTTAGTATACGTAAAACGACTGCAAACCCTAAGTCAGTGTCTTCAGGAGTGCATAGATTTGGAAGACAACTTAGCTGAGGATCTCAAAATCACACAGGATCCTATCAAATCAGAGGAGACAGGGAGCAAGGAAACTTCTAGTTTGAGTTATGTGGAGGAAGTGACAGAGTTGGTGGCCAAGAAATTAGGAGTACAAGGACAAAGGAACTACCAGAACTTCCCTTTGAGAATGCCAATGTTAGGAAGTTGCACACTTTGCGGTGGGGATCATCCATCTCATGTCTGCAACCAAGAAGCATTAGGATTATCACAACCTTACCCGTACGATAGACGATCAACTCAAGTGCCTAACATGTACTCTTATCGTGAGCCAAAGTACCCCAACTACAACAATGAAAACTATCTAATGAATAGACAGCCGCGACCATTTGTACGACCCCACTATAGACCATACGGGTACCCTCCTACAGAACAAGGAAGAGAAGTTCCTAGGTATAGCCCATGTCCAGAACCACGAGAAGCAACTAGACCATATGAACATGAAGGAAATAGCCAACCTCAATCTATGCCAAGACAAAAGCCACCCCACACACTAGCTCCGACACAAGGGCAGAACATCACGATACAAGTTGTCTGTCTAGAGTGTGGCAAAGAACAGCTTTTGAGAGATTGTCCCGGACATCCCGCTAGTGTACCAAAGGTTACACCCATTAATGTTGTCGGCTTAGCAAGGGATTCAAGTTCCAGTAGCGATAATGTGGCTCCTATACACGCAGTTACTAGGGCACAAGCCTTATAGCAAAATAAACCAGCTGAGCAATCAGAGCCAAGTGAATCAGGAGAGCCTAGTAAGAGAAGAACAAGAACATGGAAGGATACTAGAGAGAAGGCCAATCGTAAGTGGACCAAAAAGTTATCCGATCTAGAAGAAAGCCTGAAAGATGCAAAAACAAAAATAGAAGATATTGCCTCTCAAAGCCCCTCACAAGTCCAAACTCCATCCACATCATCTCATCCCCACTCACCAACCACGGTAAATGAACCACCACAACCGGGGTCTGTTCTTGCAGATCCAACCCTAGAATACTTGGACATGATGTTCAAAGCATACCAGGCTCGACTTCAAGAAGGGCCAACACCTGCAAACCTAGAAAAGAGCTACCCTAGAGCAGATTTAGAGATTGAACGGACAAAAATGTGCATTAAAATGGTGGAACTAGCTCAAGCTATGTTCGAGGCCAATCAATCATTCAATCAGACGAATGCTATTACACCGGGTTTGCACTTCCAGGGCTTACTAGATAGAGTAGAGCAGTTGGTAAACAAGCCACAAGTTTCGTTACCTCCACAGGCTCAACTAACTATTGAAAGGGAAAGCTCATCACCAAAGAAAGTCTATGTTCCTGACTCCATAGATGAGAGAGAGCCTCTTTCAATTCAACAACACTCTCAAACGTTCTTGCGGGAAATACAAGAAGAGAAATGGGCCAAGGAGAAGGATGATCCTCCTCCTATCCTTGAGATTGATGACCTTCATGATCAGTTTCCACAAGACATTCCGTCTACTTATGGAGAAGAAACAGTGCAACAAGAAGATGAACAGTTAGATTTTGAATCTAATTGTTTACAAGAGTTGCCACAGTTCACAGACCCATGGGAAACTGAATCTATCCAGATTAGAGCTCCCACAATTGTGGTAAGAAATGAAGACTCGGTGATTCCAAGAAACACTGACGTCGTGAAGAACACTAAAGTTCAGTGTCATCTCACGGTAGAGGAGCTGCTCAAAGCAAAACCCGAGCTATGGAATCATGTGAAGGATCAAGTTCCCGAACTTGACTCCAAAATGCCAAAAGTAGGCTCTAAAGAGAAGGTTCCAGAGATACCTCTTGATAAAATAGGGGACATGTGTGAAGGTGAGGAAGGTAATACTTATCTTCCAATCACCTACCAAGGTTACACAACCAAAGCAATCATAGATTCAGGTGCTGGTGCTGCTATTGCAACCACCTCCCTGTGGAAGCGATGGGGCAAGCCCACATTAAAACCAACTAGAATGAAGCTTCAGATGGCTGACGGCCATGTGGAAAGACCTCTAGGATTGCTCGAAGGGATGACTCTAACCACCTGTGGAGTAGAGTTTGAGCACACATTTGCTATATGTAACTTTGAAAAAAATAATGTCTACGAGATGATCCTAGGAAGGCCCTTCCTATGACAACTGCAAGTGGTACAGGATTGGGGAACCAATTCCTTATACTTGCAACGCTTAGGGGTCACGACCAAGGTAAATTTGAAGGATTACACCTTCAGAGATGTTCCACCCCTACAATGGAATCCTATCCACAAGGAGCAAGAAGATTCAGTCTCTCTGCATTCTAAAAGTTCATCTGATACATCTTGGATGCATGAGGATACTCATTTGTGGATGTGCAAGGTCGCAAAGGAAGATGAAAAACGCTTAAAGGCCAGAGAAAAAGGAACTTCTCAAGGAGATAGACCAGTTAGAGACCCAACCTATACGCCAATGATATTTCCAGATGAGGAATTTGAGCCTCATGGTTGGGCAGAAATCCTAGCCACCATGGACATTGCTGTCAATGAAGAACAATGGACACCTCATTGTGATGAGGAGGGATATGATATTTCAGTGTTCATGTGTCAGCCCTTGCTAGAAGAATGTGACCCTAGTGACTTCATAGAAAAAGAAGAGGATGATGATGATCTAGAGTCCATTTTGATGGATAGCTGCTTTAATTCAGAGGAGCACTATCTTGAAGACATAGGAGTATTTACGCAAAAAGAAGAAGAACCTCTCACAAGCATCAAAACGGTAAATTCAAAGGATGGGAGTGAAGGTAAACAAAGGAAAAAGAAAAGAAAAGTTGTTAAACAAGGAGAGGAGGAGCAATTATTTGAAGTACCAGAAAATTTCAAGAAATATGAAGTGGAAGACCGAAAAATTTTGGTACGAATGCCTAAGAGAGAGGCCACGACAGGAGAAGCATATGATAACAAAGAAAAGACCAAAAAAGTTGTAGTCACCATTGAAGAAAATGAGGAGAGATGTACATACATAGGAGACGACCTAAGTAAAGAAGAGGAAGCAGAGTTGGTAGCTTTGTTAAGGGAATATAGGGATGTGTTTGCCTGGCACTATAGAGACTTGAAGGGAGTAGATCCGAAGATTTGTTCTCATACGATCCCCATGATAGCAGATGCCAAGCCCACCAAACAGAAGCCCTACACATATAATGACACCTATGCAGCCAAAATAAAAGAAGAAATCGACAGATTGATCGAAGCCGGATTCATCTATGAAATCGAGCATACTGAATGGGTGTCCCCCGTTGTAGTGGTGCCCAAGAAGAATGGAAAGTTACGTGTGTGTATTAACCTTAAAAAAGTTAATGCCGCTACGATTAGAGATAGCTACCCACTTCCAATCACTGATCATTTATTGGAGCGTGTTGCAAGCAAGGAAGTTTATAGCTTCCTTGATGGATTTTCAGGTTACAACCAAGTAGCCATTGCCCCAGAAGATCAACACAAAACAGCTTTTGCCACAGAGTGGGGAATCTTTGCATTTCGTGTGATGCCATTTGGGCTCACCAATGCACCTGCAACATTCCAAAGGCTCATGTGTCATGTCTTCAAAGAGTTCTTGCGAAAGAGCTTAGAAGTATATGTGGATGATTTATGTGCGCATTCCCAACAGAGAAGTTACCACATCCCTGAGCTCAGACAAATCTTCAACAAGTGTAGAGATTATCGAGTGTGTCTGAACCTAGAGAAGTGTGTGTTCATGGTACGTCAAGGTAAAATCTTAGGTCATATTGTTTCTAAAAATGGAATTTCAACAGATGAGGACAAAGTAAAAGCCATAGCGGAGCTACCAAGGCCAAGGAATGTTAAAGAGGTACAAGCCTTTATGGGCCATTGTGGATATTACCGTAGGTTCATTCACATGTATGCAATCATAGCTAAACCTCTTTATGCCTTGTTGACAAATTTTGAGTGGAACGATGAATGTGAGAAGTCCTTCAATGAGTTGAAGAGACGCTTATGCACAGCTCCAATACTGACGACTCCTGATTGGAATAAGCCATTCCACGTACATGTGGATGCATCCAATTATGCAATAGGATGTGTGCTGTCACAACCAAATGGTGAAGGGAATTTAGATTTGCCTATAGCATATGCTAGCAGGCAATTGAATGTTGCTGAACGAAACTACACCACAACCGAAAGAGAAGGCTTAGGCATGGTATATGCTGTAAAGAAATTTAGACACTATTTATTGGCCAACAAGTTTAAGTTCTTCACCGATCATCAAGCCTTATTATAATTGGTCAATAAACCTTGCAATACTGGACGCTTAGTAAGATGGTTCCTCTTACTAATGGAATATGACTTTGAAGTGGTTGTTAGGCAAGGTAAGACCCACCTCAGAGCGGATCACCTTTCTCGCATCACTTCAGGAGAGCCACCGCAAGGAGTGTCGGATGAATTACCCGATGCTTATCTGTTCAATCTAGAAGTTGTTCCTAAATGGGCAAATAAGTTGGTACCAGTCCTAACCTTTGGACCCGCAAATAAAAAGGTGAAGATGGACAGGGATGAAATTGTGCGGTCACAAAGCTATCAAATATTGGCAGGAAGCATGTATAAACAAGACACGGAAGGTGTTCTAGCTTGTTGTGTCGAGGATGATGAGCATAGTAGTTGGTTGCAACAAGCCCATGAAGGATTTCTAGGGAATCACTATTCTAAACAACGAACACTGCAAAATCTAAAACGTTTAGGAGTGTATTGGCCTAGTATGGATAAAGAAATTCATGAGTGGATAAAGAATTGTCCAATGTGCAAAGAGCGAACCCCAGTGGAGCATGCTACCCTTTATCACGTGTCGTTAATTCCTGACTGGAGTGCTTCATTGGTAGAATTCATGAGATCGGGAACATCCCCCAGGGAGGCAAGTCTAGCAAGAAAACGAAGTATGGAGCAGGAGGCTAAAGACTATGCCTTAGTAGGTGATAACCTATACCGAAGAGGCAAAGATGGCTATTTAAGATTGTGCGTTCATGAATCAGATTATTTGAGTGTCTTAGAAACTGCACATAGCAGTGTGGCAGGCGGACATTTTGGTCCTGATCGGGTAATTAAGACTATTCTATTCTCAGGACTTTGGTGGCCCACTCTTCATATGGATGCACATACCTATGTGAAGAAATGTGACACATGCCAACGTACACAATATCCGATTAGAAAAGATGAGATGCCTTTGAGACCAATGATGGGAGGACGTGCATTTTTGAAGTGGGGCATAGACTTTGTAGGTCCTATTAACCCCCCAGCCAGAAACTCCCATGCCGAGTACATTATTGTAGCCACGGATTATCTCACAAAGTGGGTAGAAGTCAAAGCCACAACAAAGAACGATGCTCAAACTACAGCTAAGTTCTTATTTGAGAATGTGTTCACTAGATACGGATTACCAATAGAGTTAGTAAGTGATAGAGGCACACACTTCTTGAATGATGTCATTGAAAATCTCCTCCAAGAGTTCTTGGTGATACATAAGAAGTCTGCCCCCTATCATCCACAAGCTAACGGACAAGCTGAGAGCACGAATAAGATCCTATGTAACGTATTGACAAAACTCGTAAATAACAAACGCTCCGATTGGGACAAACAACTTCATCATGCTGTTTGGGCCTACCGAGTTGCTTATAAAACGGTACTCAATGCCACCCCATTTCAGATGGTCTTCGGACAAAATGCTGTGCTACCATTGGATTTCCTAATCCCAACTTTAAAAGTAGCACAAGAACATGATTGGAACGGACATGAGTTATCCTCGAGGATCTTTGATTTAGAACGCTTAGGTGAGACAAGGCTACGAGCAGCGGCAGGCATCTATGCTGCAAAGAAAAGGCAAAAAGCATACTTTGATGCACATATCAAGGATAAAGGCTTGAAAGAGGGAGACCTAGTGTTGGTTTATACCCTAAAGCAACATGCCCGTAAATTGGAAAAAAGAGGATATGGACCCATGATCATTAATAGAATTTCTACTAGCGGTGCAGTTCAATTGGCCACACTAGAAGGCGATGTCTTACCAAACTATATCAGTGGTTGTCGAGTCAAGCTATATCAAGAACCTCTTACAGAGGAAATGCTAATGAGACTCAACACTGCTAAGAAGCGAAAAGAAGAGGAGTTAAGGGTTAGAGAAGAAGCACAAGCAGAGGCGAGAGAGCGCATCAGAAGAAATAAGTTACGACGATTAGGCCTAGAGGTCAACACAAAAGCTCCAAAATATCACATGGACATGTGCCAAAAATCGGACCTAACTGCTTCTCAAATAATTGATCGACGTCCATTTGTGACCATAGCGGTAGGGCAAGGGAAGAATGCAAAGACTGTGAGAGCATTAATTGACTCAGGTGCAGCAACTAGTGCAGTTAGACTTTCATACTGCCAAGACCTGCAATTGGACATCAAGCCCATAGAAGCCTATCTCATAGGATTGGGAGGTGTGGAAACCCCTTGTTTAGGCGAGGTGGAACTTCCCATCTACCTTCAAGATGTTCCAATGAAAGTCAAAATGCTAGTGTGTCATGATGCAGACCTTACAGAGCCACTTGTCCTAGGTCAAGATTGGATCTATGACTATGCAGTCAACTTGAACCTAAGAAGTCAACTTCTTCAAGTTTGGGTACATGAACAATGCATTACATTAGAATTAGGCAAGTGCATGCTCACAAATCCAAAGGTCACACATTCTCTGAGTTCTCCTGAAACTAATCTTCATAAAGAAAATTTTGTGTGTGTCACCGACCCTCTGACGCACAAGGACTCAATCATGAAAGCCAAAGCTCAAAGGCCAGCACACCTCCCTTCTCCTTCACATACTAATGCAAGTGTAACCCAACCAAGGAGGCAAGCAAAAATGACATCTGCTATATCAACTCGACAGACAGAATTCAAGAAGAAAGAAGTTATGGGCATGAAGCAGATCTGGGTAAAGAAAGGAGTGCAACCATTGATGTTGCCTCAGAGATTCCCACCCAACCAGATCGACCATGAAAACAGAAGGACCAAGCACCTACGCCAGGCTCAAGCACGAAGAATCCAACAAATTTGGATACCGAAGCTATCAAAGAAGGCCGACCACAATCATGTACAAATTTGGGTGCCTAAAAAATTAGCTACAGCTCAACACGGGCGATTACAGATGTGGGTACCCAAGAAGCTCTTACATACACAACGACCTATGCTCCCCACCTTGCAAAAGGTCTCAACAAAGAAGCCAAGGAAAGCAAAGGGGAAGAACAAAACACAAAGAACAAATGAAGATAAACTCAACCCTTCTGCAAAAGTAAGCAGGCAATCATCCAGGATATGGGTTTGGAAGCCAAAAGCACAAGCAACATCCACAGAACCAAGGGGCCAACCACACTGGATACCAAAGTTTGGACAGCATCCAAAGAAGAACTGGCCTGAGGTGATCTCTACAGGGCCAAATACTATTCGGAAATGGGTTCCCATTAGGAGGATTACATCATTTCGAGATCTAATTGACACCTCCAAACAAAGAATACATCAACTATGCGAGTAACATCGAAAGCCTCGACGTGCAGCAACCATGTGCCTTTGGCATAACCTTGTCTTTTGCACCATTCAGGTCATGCATTTCCAAAGTATGCATCAATATAGGGCCACCTTACATGGCCATGCATATACACAATTGAGAAATCCCAGGCACATGAGACACAACACAATTTTCACATGCAAAATATGTTATTGATACTAATATCTTTCTTCTTGTTTGATGCCATCGTGTGCATAAAAATAAAATATTAAAAAAAAAAAAAAAAAAAGGGGCAAAGAAGAGGACTGTGCTTGAAAATGCTCATCGGTGAACTTTCAGCAAGGACTTCAATCAACAAATGGACAAGCCGATGGTCAAACACCATGATGGAATACAACACGAAGAGATGAAGATCCACGGACCCTTCACCATGGTAAGACGTGTATGCTTCAACAACACTATAACCATGATCGATTAGGAAACCTCTTCGTCAGCATACCCTTGAGCACTTAGCTCAAGACCCAATCTATTGCACCATACTGCTTGCCATGCATTTTCCAAGTACGCATACGTAGAGCCACATTACAAGGCCTTGCACAAGGCACATATTTTGTTCAACCCACGCACTAAAGCACTTACCCATCATCATTTCTGGGTTACAAGTACTGGGCATGAAAACACGGAACCCCATCTTTGGACGAACTAGCGGATATCACGGTGACAACAACAAGAGTAGAAGCAATGCACCATGAGAGTTACTCATAATCCACAGTGATAACCCCTTTTGAGTAGCTCACAATTTTTGAAAGCTCACAAAGACAGTAGCAAGCTGGAATACAAGGAAGAAGTCCATGCAAAGGCAGCAATGACAAAGTGAAGAACCAGACAAATGACCAAGCTACATTGGAACGATGGACCGGTATGTTGACACATGAAGGGCACCACCTCTCAATGTACTACATGGAACAACCACTACAACAAGGGTCTGTCAGGGACGACAGACTCAAGAGGGGGGGGAGTGTTGCAGCTCAAGATCAAGGACAAAGCATGGAAGCGCATCAAGGAAGTGGACACACAAGAAGAAAGAGCAAGTAGGGAGCTCCAAGAAGCACGTGTCAAATTTTCAGAAGAAATCCCTACAAAAATAGTGATTTTTATCACTAAAAACCATTGTAAATACCATTTTCCATTTTTGTAACTCCATTTTGTTCAAGCCGAGGAGTCCTCGAGCTTGAGGAGTATTAGAACTACCATCCTACCAATTTTCATAATTTTTAGACTCCGTTTGAGCCCCCAAATAAGCCCTGGAACCTATTTTTTAACTAGGCCGGACACTAGGTCTGGACAGGGCCAAAACCATTCAAAAACTATAAAAAGGGCTGGAGAGCTCATTTTTGGGGGGTTAGCTTGTTGTAGATTTCAGTTTTGTAAGAGAGCTCTTTGGTAATCGAAGCTTTCCATTGTTCCACTCTTTGCTCTTACCTTATGCGCGTGTGTGTGTATGTGTGTGCATGCTTGTGTGCTTTCACTCACGCACTTGTGCCATCACTTGCTCGCGGTCTTCATACCGGTCCTCACGTCTCCACGGATTGACATTTATGAGGTGTATCTCCTCACGTTGGTACTCACCATTGTGCTAGAGTGACACCAAATTTGGCGCCGTTGCCGGGGAGTACCAACGTGAGGAGATACACCTCATAAATGTCAATCCGTGGAGACGTGAGGACCGGTATGAAGACCGCGAGCAAGTGATGGCACAAGTGCGTGAGTGAAAGCACACAAGCATGCACACACATACACACACACGCGCATAAGGTAAGAGCAAAGAGTGGAACAATGGAAAGCTTCGATTACCAAAGAGCTCTCTTACAAAACTGAAATCTACAACAAGCTAACCCCCCAAAAATGAGCTCTCCAGCCCTTTTTATAGTTTTTGAATGGTTTTGGCCCTGTCCAGACCTAGTGTCCGGCCTAGTTAAAAAATAGGTTCCAGGGCTTATTTGGGGGCTCAAACGGAGTCTAAAAATTATGAAAATTGGTAGGATGGTAGTTCTAATACTCCTCAAGCTCGAGGACTCCTCGGCTTGAACAAAATGGAGTTACAAAAATGGAAAATGGTATTTACAATGGTTTTTAGTGATAAAAATCACTATTTTTGTAGGGATTTCTTCTGAAAATTTGACACGTGCTTCTTGGAGCTCTCTACTTGCTCTTTCTTCTTGTGTGTCCACTTCCTTGATGCGCTTCCATGCTTTGTCCTTGATCTTGAGCTGCAACACAAGGTAATATGTTTGGTCACCCCACTATCAAAATACCAAACATCTGAGTCTACTGTAGACATGCAGTGCTCAGGAGAAGATGGGTCAAAATTGCAGACAGTAGTAAACGCCTGTTCTTCTTCCTGCACAAGATTAGCAGACTCCGTTTTTGGTGTAGAGGCCTCTACAACAACCATTCTAGCTTCTTTCATCTTTGCCTCTTTAGCAGCTAGTTTTGGACAGTTCTTTATGATATGACCATTCCCTTTACAGTACTTACAAAACAATTTCTGCTTTTTTGATTTCTTCTCATCTTTATCTTCCTTCTTCGAATATGCAAAATTAGTAGATTTTTGCTTACTAGTTGAAGAGCTCCATTTTCCTTTGCCCTTCTGACTAGCTAGGAAAGCTTGATCTGCAACTCGCATAATGGACTTGTTCTGCCTGGACTGATCTTCCTGCAACAGAAAAAAGACTAACTCCTCAAATGATAAGGCATTTGGATTGCCTTTCATCATCAACCGAAGAGTAGAAGCAAAACTCTGATATGAATCAGGAAGACCATTCAGAACGGTGTGCACAAGTGAGCTATCTGGTATAACCTCATCAGCAAAAATCAATTGTTCCTTCAAGTCTTTGATCTTCGTTAGGAAACTCTCCATAGAATCACCTTCATTCATGTGCTCACTCTCCAACTATTTTCGGAGGTAAGCAACACCAGCCTCATTCCTAGCTTGGTACAATGTGGTAAGTAAATCCCAAGCATCCTTAGCTATTCTACAAGAGCGATTGTGAGGAATAATGGCACGTTTGACATACAAAGCTATGAATGCATGTGCCTGGGCATCTCTACCATCCCAACGAATTTGCTCTGTAGTAGGTGCAGCAAAAACCGCAGCACGAACAGGAATATGCAGAATATCAGCATCTTCGACACCTTCTGCATCACCTTCAGTACCTGTAGTTGTAATAGTTGCAGGTGTGATAGGACCTTTTTGGACACCCTGTACAATGTTCCACAGTCCTTTTGCAACCAACACATGTCGCATCATATAAGCCCATAATGGGTAGTTGGTACCATCCAACTTATCCTCAACAGCCAACATACGGAATACATCATTACTTTGAGCCATGGCCGGTGACTAAAATACCTTGATGCAAAAAATTGATTGTATCTCAAAAAGTTAACAGAATTGCCCAGACGAATTCCGCTAGACCTGTAAACACTTTGAGACGCTTATACTAGCGAGCAAAAAATGGGTATATACCTTTGGCACAAAAAGAGGAAATAGTCTGCACAACCATTGTGATAGTGCATTCGGAGGCCAAAACGAGCTCAGATCGCAATTTCGGCACTACAAAGCGAAGCCATTTTGATCTTGAAAACACGCTGAGTATGCTCACCAAAATTTGTGCGATTTTGAGGCTGCAAATGGAGGAGTGTCAATGGCGCCCTAGATGAAGCGACGACTAGCTCTGATACCAATTGTTGGAGATAGACGTCTGCAGAAGCATGCAAACAACACAAGGAAGAAGAAGAAGCTTGGAGCACAACACACAATACTAGATTGTATTACTAGAGAATGTACAAAGATAAGTAGCCCATTAGGGCAAAAGGCATATATACAAGCCGGGGGAAAACAACTCCTAAAGAGGGAAAAAGTGCCCCGGTAGTCCTAGTGTGTTCACACACATCACTACCTAAATATATCAGCATACAACAAGTGCAATATATAAAGAGCAGTACATAAGGAAAATCCTAATGTCCACAAATGAGTGAGCTGGCAAGGAAAAAATGTGCCATCACTCTCGGTTGATAAATCTAATAAAGCTCAATGAAGTATCCCTGACATATATCGGTGTGACCACTATACTTATCAGAGAAACGAAAAACTAATATGTGTCATCCTAGATCATCACATGTTGAGATTGATATCTCAACACTCCCCCTCAAGCTCAATGACATATCATGTAATCCAAGCATCTCCCGAAACTTCTTCAACTTCTTAGCTCCAAGTGCTTTGGTGAAAATATTAGCAACCTGCTCATCTGTTCTCACATAAACAAGATCAATATCACTTGCTAATACCTTCTCTTTGATGAATTGATAATGTACCTTGGTATGCTTTGTTCTGGCATGAATAAACACGGTTCCATGCTAACTGTATCCTGCTAAGATTATCACAATACATAGTGATAGGCTTTTGCACTTCCACACCTAAATCTACAAGTAGCATCTCCAGCCATGAAGCCTCACATGCTACCATTGCAGCACCTCTATACTCAGCCTCTATACTCGACAAAGCAATAGTGGGTTGCTTCTTGGTGCTCCATGTAATAGCTGCACCTCCAAGTGAGAATAGAAAGCCATTACTAGATCTTCTATTTGGAGTACTACCAGCCCAATCAGCATCAGTGTATCCATGAACCTTTAAATCTACACCAGCTTCATAAAACAATGCATAATCCAAAGTAGCACTCACATAAAGTGGAGTGCACCTCAAAGCATCCAAATGTGGCTTCCTGGGAACCTGCATAAATTGACTTTCATGTCCAACAGTGTAGCTAAGATCACGGCTGGTAATTGTGAGATATATCAAGCTTCCCACAATTTTCCTTTACATAGTAGCATTTTCCAATGGTTCACCTGACATAGTATCTAACTTCAAATTCTGATCTAATGTCATAGAAATTGGATTACAATCAGCCATACTATACTTTTGCAGCATATTCAAGGCCTATTGCCTTTGTGACATCCATATACCTATTTCTGTATGTATAAACTCAATGCCCAAGAAATAGCGCAGCACACCAAGATCTTTCATGTTGAATTCCTGCATAAGAAGTTGCTTTACCTCTTTTATGATTTCTTCATTATGACCATCTACAATTAGGTCATCAACATAAATAGCCACAATCGTGATGCCATCAGGAGCTTTCCTTGGATATAATGAATGATCTGTATCACACATAGAAAACCCAATGTTGGTTAAGTAATCAACAATCATTGCATGCCATGCACGCGGAGCTTGCTTTAGCTCATACAAAGCCTTTTGCAACCTGCAAACATATTTTGTATGCTTTGAATCTTCATATCCTTGTGGCTAGTCCATTTATACTTCTTCCTGTAACTCACCATGTAGGAAAGCATTCTTCACATCCATCTGATGCAAAGTCCATCCTTTTTCTTTAGCTAATTCAACAAGTGTTCTAACAATAGACATTTTAGCTACATGGCTGAATGTTTCCTCATAATCAATGCCATATGTGTGTGCATATGCTTTAGCTACCAATTGTGCTTTATACCTACTTATGCTACCATCAGTGTTATGCTTTACCTTGTAAACCCATTTGCAACCTATGGGTTTCTTTCCTTATGACAATGGAACCAGCTTTCATGTATCATTCCCATAAAGTGAAGCCATCTCCTCATCCATAGCTTTTTCCCAATCGCCATTTCCAATTGCATCTTCAAAGCAACAAGGTTCAGCATCTTGTATTACCTTTGTCATGTAGGCACAATGATGAGCCATGTAACTATCATATGTCAACCGTTGAACTGAAGTCCACATCCTCCCAGATCTTCTTGGTCCTGGGTCACTTCTCCTTATATCATCTACATATGCCTTTCTTAGTCCTGGAGTCTTCATAGAGGACAATCCAAGTTCCTCATCAAGACTATTTTCTGGACCGTTTGAATCTCCATCAACATCTTCAAGACCTCCACATGTTTTATGACCAGCAAAAAGCTTTTCTTTACCTTTCTTGGATGTATTTGATGAATTTGCTGTATTGAAATTTCCACGTAATCTTCCACTCCATGGATTTGAGTTGGAACTATTTCTTGGTGATTCATGCGGTCCACTCAAGACCTGAGATTCTACACTTGATTTTTCAGCATTATCTTTGTCATTTGGTTCAAGGCTCAGGCATCTTCATAGAAGCTTGACATTTCATCAAATACCACATCTCTGCTCACCTACACCTATCGTGTGAGTGGCTATAACATTTATATCCCTTTTGCTCAAGGGAGTATCCAATGAAGACACATTTGTTTGATTTTGGATCAAGCTTCATCCTCAACCCATCTAAAACATGTACATATGCAATATAGCCAAAAACTTTCATATGTGATAAGTTTGGCTTTTTACTTGTAAACTTTTCTTCAAGTGTAATTTGATCTACAACAATAGTTGGAGTTATGTTCATGATGTATACAACAGTATGAACAACTTATGCCCAATAACAATTAGGCATATTCTTTTCATCCATCAAGGCTCTTGCTATTTCTGCAATATGCCTATTTTTACGTTCAGCAATGCCATTGTGTTGTGGTGTGTACCTGCATGAAAATTGATGTCAAATTCCATGACTTTTTAGAAAATTGCTGAACTCATTTGAATGTATTCACCTCCTCCATCAGATCTTAATGTCTGAATATACTTCCCTATCTGCTTTTCCACCATAGCTTTAAAATTCTGAAAGTTAGTGAATACCTCACTCTTCTCTTTTATGAAATAGACCCACACTTTTCGTGTATGGTCATCAATGAAAGTAACATAAAACCTGCAACCGCCCATAGATGTGGTCTTTCTAGGACCCCAAACATTTGTATGTACTATTTCTAGCACATTCTCACTAACACGCTTGTCATGTGGAGATGATAATCTTGACTTTCTACCGAATTGACATGCTGCACATACCTTTTGCATCTCTGAAACCTTGAAATTTGGTAGTCCATGAAAGATCTCCTTTGACTACATAAATTTCAACCTTTGCAGATTTGCATGTCCAATTCATTTGTGCAAAATCTCTATATCAATAATAACTCTTGCAACTTTTGCAAACCTAGCTGCATGCATTTCAGGAACTTTCACATTTAAGGTGAACATCTTGCCCGCTTTGTTTCCTTTGGCGATCAATAATCCACCATGTTTGTATTCTTCTACATATAACCCATCAGCATTGAACCTAACTTGTAATCCTTGGTCAACCATTTGTCCAACAGAAACCAGATTCTTTGTTATGTTTGGAACATGCAGCACATCAGCAAGATGTTTTACCCTCCCATCCTCCATAGACCATGCTATGTTTCTTGTATGCTCGATAGGATGCGATCTATCATCACCTGTGTCAACATATCTAGGAACTGGTAATTTCCACAAACTACTAAACCATTCTACATGAGTGGTCATGTGATTTGAAGAGCTTAAATCAACATACCAGACATTATCATTCGATTTTGAAATACGAGTAGACATCGTATTCATCATGTGATGTTGAACCATGAACAACTTGTCAGAATCATTTGTACTTGTGGATGCATAATTGTTTGGCTGCCTTCTGTTATTTTGATTCTTCAACCTACAATCACGTTCAAAGTGTCCAGGTTTACCACGATTCCAACATCCTTTAGTATCATTACCTAAATCATTTCTTTTGACATTTCCATGACCTCTTTGGCTCCCCCTGCCTCGAAACTGTCCTCTTCCTCCTGCATGATTCTGTTGTTGACCTTGATCTTGGTTACTGTTTCCTCTTCGACTTCCAAAACCTCTACCTCTGCCTCTTCCTCTGCCAGAGTAGAATACGTGCTCAGAACTGGGCTTTCCTTGGGAGTTTGAATCCTCACCAAGATTCTTTTCTTCAATAATCAGCATGGATACCAAATCAACAAAATTTGGAATATTTTCTCTAGTCTGTATAGAAGTTCTAAATTGCTTATATGCAGCTCCTAAACCATGAAGGCACACTTCCACCTTATCATCATCATCTACCTTCACACCAATAGATGCAAGTGACTCACATATGCTTTTGATTTTCAGAGTGTAGTCACTTACCGACATGCTCTTCTTTTCCAATGTATGCAGCTCGTTCTTGAGTTGCGATTTCTATGACTTTGTATTGGTCTCATACAAAGTGACCAAATTATTCCAAGCCTCTTTCGAAGTCTTGGCATCCTGTATGTGCCCAATCATGCTATCTTGTATGCTAACAGATAGCCAATACATTACCTTTTGTGCCCCTTGATTCCATTCCTTATATGCTCTTAACTAGTCTGCAGTTTGGTTCCTCTATAGCAACTATGAAGCATTTTCATTCTCTCCTTTGATGTACTTCCAGTAGCCTTTTCCCATAAAAAATTCATCATTCTAAATCTCCAAGCATGGAAGTTGTTCTTGTCCAGCTTATCGCTCATAAGCTAACTCATTCCATTTGCGTTTGCCATTTCTGTAGCAATTCACGACACTGCAAACACTACAAGCAGTACTTCTGCTTGAACAAACAGAGCTCTTCTTGTGAATCACCTTTTCTCCATGCCTTTTCCCATTGTCTTCTCAGTCACCTTCTCCACGAGCTCTCTACATGCATGCTGGCTCTGATACCATGTCACAAGGAAGGAGATAAGGAAGAGAGCTCACACACACACTCTCATAATCAAAGAGAAGCACACACTCAAATTGAGGAAGGAAGAATGATCTTCTTCTCCTTTTTCCATATCTATTACAATCTAAAAAGGAGTATGCATTCTTTAAAAAATATTGCATCTCCTTAAGAGGATAAAAGACATATTTTTTTAGGGTGAACATCAGATTATTCAATTTGCCCTTTTTTTAATACAACCAAGTGTATTTAATAGGTCCAAGGAGGAGCATTTCTACACCTCTTAAAGAACTGGAGACCTTACTCTCAATGGTCTTATCTTGATGTTTTCTATAAGATCTTGAGTCTCGTTTCTCTCTAGCCATCATAGAAACATTTCCATGGGAATTAGTTCGCATTGTCCCATAACACTTAGTTCTTTATCCAATCCATAAAACCACCTTCCTTGTCCTCACAATGCTCCATGATCCTACATTCCATTTAAGAATTCCTTGGAACCATATTCATGAGAGCAAGGGCTAAGGTGTCTAAATAATATGCCAGTTGATCTTATACCTCAAATATTTGTTTGCTCGAACTTTAAACTTTCCTTGGAATGTTTTATCAAACCATAAAAGGTTATTTTCCTTTGTGTAGTATACATTATTTGGTTTTTCCACATTCCTCTAGTTTAGTTGAGATATGACCAAGTCTTTGTCCTATAGATCCCTTCTTGTTCTTTGATATTTAACCACGAGGTTTTTTGGGAATCTTTATCTCATATTTACATGATTTTTCATCTAGCTTAAGACTTTAACATCCTCTTATTGATGTTCTCAAGACCTTTGATTGTTCTTTTCTCAAGACCTTTGATTGTTCTTTTCTAGGGTATCCATGTGTGTGTGTGAGTTCATGAAGTGAGTATGTATGTGTCCATTTATGGTTGCCTCTATGTGTGTGTAGTTATGTTACTATAATTGTGTGTATGTGTATAAATGAGGGTCGGGGTTTGAATGTGAAAATGTATACGTGATTTGGATGTGTCCATGAGTGTATGAGAATATAATGTATGTATAATACTAAAGTATCTAATCAATGTAGTCGGTAAGTAAAATGATAAAAAAATGGAAAATATCAAAATTAGAAAAAAAACTAAAAAAATTAAATAAAAAGAAGAGAAATAAATTTAAAATGTATGCATGTGAGTATGAATGAGCGCATATGACTGAGTGCATGTGATTGTGCGTGTGTGTCAATTGCAGAAAAGTGTGCATAGTCTATTGTTAATAGAAATCATTGCGAATGAGATTACTGAGTGAATTGTATGAGTACTTGTGTGTATGCATATGCTTGTGTGTGTTGTGTAATCTAAATTTTTGTCTGTGAATGTAAGTCTTTATGTGTGTATGTGCATATGTAAACATGTGCGTGTGTGTTTTCCTTTTCATGTTTCTCTATGCAACTACATACTTTTTTATATATAGGTAGATGGATAGATATATAGATAGATAAATGGATAGATAGATGGATAGACACACACACACACACACACATATATATATATATATATATATATATATATATATATATATATATATATATATATATATATATATATATATAGAGAGAGAGAGAGAGAGAGAGAGAGAGAGAGAGAGAGAGAGAGAGATAGAGATAGAGAGAGATAAAAAGATAGATAGATAGTTAGATAGATAGAAAGATAGATAGATAGATAGATAGACAAATAGATGAATGCATGCCATTGGATACATATATATATATATATATATATATATATATATATATATATATATATATATATATATATATATATATATATATATATATATATATATATATATATATATATAGAGAGAGAGAGAGAGAGAGAGAGAGAGAGAGAGAGAGAGAGAAAGATAGATAGATACATAGATAGATCGATAGATAGAAGAAGCTACCACTTTTTAGACATCATAGAGTGTTTTATCTTTAGAGCAACAAAATTAGAAGCAAGTGGGCATCCTATGAGGGGTACAAAAGGGTTATCAACCTCCTTTTTCATATCTTGAAATAAGATTTAAGTAACCACTTTGTGAGATTTAGGGGGTCTCATTGGTGCTACACATGTTCATTTATACAGTAGCTCTTTCTATTAATTAAAATTTGAGAGAGTAGGCTATCGTGGAACTTCCTTTTTCTTAATGTTTTAGATAAATGGGGTATCTATAATAATAAATTGAATGTGTTCCACACATATGCAATTGTTAAATGGTTCTTTATATCTTTCCAAACTTTCCTTGCACAATGATGAAGATAGACATTAAACAGTTATTAAAAAAAAACGTGTTTCACTTAAAGCTTAGGTCCTTGGACTTGTTGATCAAGCATGCTATGGGTTTTATGGAGCTTTAAGCTCCATAAATAGAACTCAATTTTCTTTTTCTATTTGTGTTAAGCTTTATTCACTTTTGGATTAAGACAAATTATAAAAGGCATAAAAGGATAATGTTTATTGGGCAATTAAGCATCAGTATACCTTTATTCTTGTATGTTTTTGACTTCATACAAGGAATTCATTTCCTATGTTAACCTAGAACTTGGTAAACTTGTTTTCTATCTTGTGCCATCAACCCATGAATACATGATTCAAATCACTGATATGCATACATGATGTATGCCAAAAATCTTACACATCTTATCTTGAAGATGTTTAGCATGTGTAATGTAATAAAGTAAGCCTATGATCAAAGGGTCTCACTGATTCAGATGGATCTCGAATTGGACATTTGGTAACCCATGTGTATGGCCAAAGATATCGAACCTAGACTTACTAGAAGGTTAAGTGCTCTTGTAAACAAGTGATCCACTTAGCTTAGTGGTTAAGTATCAAGAGTGTGAAGGAGGAGGTCTTGGGTCTTGATAGGGAGAGTATGTAACCCAAAGAGATCTAGAGTGTTCTAGAAGCATCCATTGAGTTAACCTGAGCTAACTTGGACACTTGGTCCACATGCAGCTACATGGTTGAACTATGGATGGTTAGAATCCAGCTTCCCAAGAAGGCTCTCCTCAGGGAGAAGTTTGAAGCTCTCCAAAAAGCTTTTCTCTTACTTCCTTTTGTGGACCGCTTTCTTTCTACATAGCTACAAACTTCCTTACACATGAGTGCTAGGTGCTTCTTCACTGCATCAATGCAAGGGGGACTCATTAATATATTTTGATAGTGACTTGTGTGAATAGACTTAGGATTTTAGAAGCAATTTTTTTCTCTTTGGGTGGCTTTTTCCCCTAGCTTGTATATAATCCTATAACCCTAATGGGTCACCAATCATTGTGCATTCACTTGGTAATACATTTGATATTGTGTGTTGCTCTAAGCTTCTTCTTCTTCCTTGTGCTCTTTGTGTGCTATTGTAGACCTCAAACTCCAACATTTCCTCTACTATTAGTGCACATTTAACTTGAGTATTTATCAATACTTCCATGCCGAGTGTATTCTTTGTCATTTAGGACATCGGAAATCTAACTGAGATTGTGTTCTTAAATATAGATTCTATATTGTACTCTCTTGTATATTATGACAATTATATAGGGTCATTAAGTCCTTCCTTTTCTATTTAGAGATCAATTATTGAAACGCTCTCTTTGAAGAGACTATCCAAGAATTGAGATTCATCAAAATCTTCAGCCTCTTTTAGTGGTGGCTTTTCTCCATCTTTCCTCTCTTTCTTCCATCTTGATTCTTGCATCTGATCGCGTATATACTCTAGCCACCTCCTTTACTTTGGGTTAATTGATCTAATTGCTACCTTATCATCATTTTTATTTTTTTTATTCATCATGCTAGGATCTAGAGCCAAACATTATTTGGAATTTCGCACAAATCTAGTCACAATGGGGTTTTCCTCTTGGCGTTTTTCTTGTGCTACACTCATCTTGAGATAAGAGTCACAAAGGTAAGGATAGGTTTCTCAACTATAAATGTGTGAGCTTTCTCCATAAGAAGGCTAGATTCATCCAAATTTTTTGTGAAAATTTAATGCATTATTCCTACATGCTAATTCTTTGTTTCTCTAATTCAACATCAAGATAACAATGGTGGTGTGTCTCTACATTAGGACCATTTTTTACTTGAGCCTCATTGGCTTTAAACATCATCTCTAATTCCTTAGGGAGTAGATCTGCTAGCATAGAATTTGGTTCCATATTCTCACAAGTGTTCTTTTCCTTGGTAGCTTATACTTTTTCTTAAGAAACCTCATTATATGACTCCTACAACTCCTTTTCTAGACTTCTATGTTCTCCTCCCATTTTTGAATAATTTTCTCCTTGTGTTGCTTCCAAGTCAACTTCCTTTTTCTCTTCTTCTTTCTTTGGATGGAGGGATTGAGGAAATGAAAAAAATCTTCATCCTTTGCTTGTTCAACCTCAATTTCATTAGCTTGCTCTTTAGGTTCATCCATCATTAATCCTTGAAGAGGAACTTGCTTTTCAGAATCATTCCCACTTTCCATGATCTCAACCATATTCAATGGGGTGTGAGTAGTGTTATGAGGGTTTTGAGGAAGGTATTTAATTAAGTTCTCTTTCCCACATTCCTCAAGAAATCCTTAAATTTTCTAGGTAAATGTCCGAGATAGTTTAGGAAAATCCTTAGTGAAGTGACCACCACCACATCTATAGCATGAACCTTTAGGAGTAGGTGTACCTTTTGCGAGGTTTAGTCTTTTAAATAGATCCTTTTTTCTAAATAATGTGCTCTTACACTAGGTTGATCAATCAAAATAGGGGTTTTACTAGTCTTTGGAGGATAGTTAGCTTCTTCTTGATGCCATTTACCTTAAGTACATGTATCTTCATAATACTTGTTTCCATCTTCGAGGTACATCTCATTATATCTAGGGCTTGTTTTTATCATAGCAATGTCTACTAGGACAATAGCTCTCTTTCTTTTTCTTCTCCATATTTGACTAGAATAACCTTACGAGGTGGAGACAATTGATGATCCAAATTGATCTTGCAAGATCTTGGTCCCCTTGATTGTACCTAGGCTTTTCATAGAAAGTTTCTCTATAATATTTTTTGTTTCTCTCTAGGACGGTTTGCATATACATCTCTAGGAGGATACATAAGCCTAGGTTGATACTTTGGTCTCTATTGATACTATTAGTTTTGGTACCGATGTTGAGTTGGAGGATTTTAATCCGGTGGTGTATACCTTGGCACTCTATTGCACATGTAAGTAGGATAATCCCCATTAATGCTCACACCTCCTAAGTGGTTTTTATTTTTGTAAGTATTGGACGTTAAGACCATCTAAATAGATGTCTATCCTATCACTTAGAGTTTGTTGAATTATAGATTTGTTCGATAGTCTTCGCTTGATGCTCGTGCCTCATAAAGATTATTGGGTCATGTTCATATCTTTAGATATTGCCATAAGATTGCAAATTAATTCAGGCTTACTACTTGATGAGATTCGTAATATGTGGCTAAATGTTTCAAAACTACTTTCAAGCAAAGCGAGATGACCTTCAATAGGTTTTCGTTGTCCCAATGTTTTTCACTATCTACAATTCATGTATAAAAAAAATAATAATAATTTAAGCCCTAGGTAGAGGTGTGTGCATGTGTGCACTTCGATTCCAATAGAAATTACGCTAACTTTTGAATATTAAAAGAAACAAATGTGATTCCACTAAGTGAGCTGATTCTTTCGGGTGCTTGCAAAATAGCACATTCAAACAATAAATAAAACCAAATTGCTATTTTGTGTCGATTAAGAATCTCTCAAAATGCAATTTTCTACTAGGTTTCTTTTTGAGTAATAGTGTGTACGATGTCAACAAGGGTTTAATTCTTCTAATAATTAATCATCATGGAAGAGAGAAAAACTTCACCCAAAAAAATCAATCATCCCGATTGTTAGTCTAATGTACATGCACTTATGCACCCTTTTCATATGCAATTTTTCTTTTTTATTTGGTAAGCAAACATCAAAATTGTGTGATGTTTTTCCCTCAAGAATTGTCAGCAAATTGGTAGGATGCTTATAAGAAAACATCTCTTCTTATGTTTCTAATTTCTAGGATAGATCATATTGTTTTTGACTTTTCATATGAACTAAGTTTTATGAATTTGTACAAAGTTTTAGATATTCTTACAATCTATGTAACCGAAGTTGAATCAGGTGAATCGGACATTTGTAGATCAAGTAATGAGAAAAACACTCATCATGGGTAGAATGATTCTATCACCTAAACTAGATAATTTCTCAATTTTTTGTCTAACTACCAATATGAATTCTCTTTTTTATTACAAACTTCTATCTCTTTTCAGAAGCTACTTGATCCAAGTTGAATCACATCAATCTCATATTCCTAGTTGAGGTTATGAACAAAACACTAGTCGAAGGTAGAGTTTCTCTTTTGATAGGTGATGGAGCACATTTCTTATGGATTTGAGATTCGAATCAGCTACTCCAATATTCTACAAAATTTTAAACCTTTTTGTTGATATATTTAGGTAGTGATGTGTGTGAACACCGCCGGGACACTTTTTTCCCTCTTTAGGAGGTTTTTTTCCCCCGGCTTGTATATACGCCTATTGCCCTAATGGGCTATTTATCTTTGTACATTCTCTACTAATACATTCAATATTGAGTGTTTGTGCTCCAAGCTTCTTCTTCTTCTTCCTTGTGCTGTTCGCGTGCTTCCGCAGATATCTATCTCCAACAATTGGTATCAGAGTAGGTCGTGGCTTCATCTAGGGTGCCGTTGACACTCCTCCGTTTGCAGTTTCAGAATCGTACAAATTTTGGTGAACATACTTAGGGTGTTTTCGAGATCAAAACTGCTTTCCTCTGTGGTGCCGAAATCGTGATCTGAGCTCGTTTCGGCCTCCAAACGCACTATCGCAGTGCTTGTGCAGGCCATTTCATCTTTTTGTGCCAAAGGTATATACCTGTTTCTGTTCGCGAGTATAAGCGCCTCGAACTCTGCTACAGGTTTAGCAGAACTCGTCTGGGCAGTTTCGTTCAACTTTTTGATATACAGTCAATTTTTTGCATCAAGGTATTTTAGTCACCGGTCATGGCTGAAAGCAGTGATGTATTCCGTATGTTGGCTGTTGAGGATAAGTTGGATGGTACCAGCTACCTATTATGGGCTTATATGATGCGATATGTATTGGTTGCAAAAGGACTGTGGAACATTGTGCAGGGTGTTGAAAGACGTCCTGTTACACCTGTAACAACAGGTACTACGAATACAGGTGCTGGAGTTAATGAAGATGGCGTCGAAGATGATATTGTGCAGATTCCTATTCGTGCTCCTGTTTCTGATGCACCTATTATAGAGGAGATTCGTTGGGATGGTAGAGATGCCCAGGCACATGCATTGATAGCTTTGTCTGTCAAAGGTGCCATTATTCCTCATATTCGCTCTTGTAGAACAGCTAAGGATGCTTGGGATACACTTACTACATTGTACCAAAGCTAGGAATGAGGCTCGTGTTGCTTACCTCCGAAAACAGTTGGAGAGTGAGCACATGAATGAAGGTGATTCTATGGAAAGTTTCCTAACAAAGATCAAAGACTTGAAGGAACAGTTGATTTCTGCTGATGAGGTTATACCAGATAGCTCACTTGTGCAGACCGTTTTGAATGGTCTCCCTGATTCATATCAGAGTTTTGCTTCTACTCTTCGGTTGATGATGAAAGGCAATCCAAATGCCTTGTCATTTGAGGAGTTAGTCTCTGTTTTGTTGCAGGAAGATCAGTCTAGGCAAAACAGGTCCATTATGCGTGTTGCAGATCAATCTTTCTTGGCTAGTCAGAAGGGCAAAGGAAAATGGAGTTCTTCTACTAGTAAGCAGAAATCTGCAAATGCTGCACATTCAAAGAACCAAGACAAAGATGAGAAAAAAATCAGAAAAGCAGAAATTGTTTTGTAAGTACTGTAAAGGGAATGATCATATCATAAAGAACTGTCCAAAACTGGCTGCAAAAGAGGCAAAGAAGAAAGAGGCTGGAATGGTTGTTGTAGAAGCCTCTACACCAAAAACGGAGTCTGCTAATCTTGTGCAGGAAGAAGAATGGGCGTTCACTACTGTTTGCAGTTTTGACCCATCTTCTCATGAGCAGTGCATGTCTGCAGTAGACTCAGATGTTTGATACTTTGACAGTGGGGAGACCAAACATATTACCTCGCAGCGTAGTTTCTTCTCTTCACTTGAGCCTGCCCCTACAGGGAATACTGTTACATGCACCAACAACTCCTCTTATCCTGTTATGGGAGTTGGTAAGATCATTTTGACTATTGTTGATGGTAGTTCCTTCACTTTGTTAGATGCTTTATTTGTGCCAGGGATCAAGAAGAATCTGTTATCAGTTTCTACATTAGCCAAGATTGGCTTGGTTGTGAAATTTGTTGATGACAGATGTACATTTCATGATCTATCAAATGGCGATGTTATTATTGCTTCTCGCATTTTATGTCGTGGGCTATATAAGCTCATAGACTATGAAAGATCTGACAATGATTTGGCATGTGCAGTAAATGATTCTCAGGCTATCTCAGATGCAAAGCTTTGGCATGCACGCTTTGGTCATCTGAATTTTGCTAGTTTGCTACGCCTATAGAAATCTGAAATGGTGTCCTCTTTGCCCAAACTTGAGGCACCTGGAAAACATGTTTGTGAAGGCTGTATTCTGGGCAAAATGCAGCGTTCCTCGTTTCCAAAAGATGGTTCAGTTCGGGCTACACAGGAATTGTAGCTTGTACATAGTGATGTCTATGGTCCTATGCAGACACCCTCTTTTGGAAATTACCTTTACTTCGTGACTTTCATTGATGATTTTTCCAGGCATGCATGTGTATATCCACTCAAAGTAAAGTCCGAAGTGTTCATGTGCTTTAAACAGTTTTTGGTTTTGGCTAAAAATCTGTCAGCATGTAAAATGGGCACCCTCCATTCTGATCGAGGGGGGGAATATATGTCTTCTAATTTTAATGAATTTTTTGGCTAAACGTGGGATAAAACACGAGTGTACAATGCCATATAAACCTCAACAAAATGGAGTTGCTGAACAAAAGAAGAGGTCACTTATGGGGATGGCGAGGTGCATGGTCAAGAGTCAGGCTTTACCACATAGTTTCTGGCTTGAGGCTGTCATGTGTGCAGCATATGTACTGAACAGGTGTCCCACTAATCAAGTAAGGCAAACGTATCAATTCATCAACTCTAGATTACATTTAGAAAAAGTAGTGAAATTTAGTTTAATTGTGTTTCAGAATTGCAGTCTATCACTCCTTATGAGGCTTGGCATGACTGCAAGCCATCTGTTGCTCATCTGCATGTTTTTGGTTGTTTGGCATATGCACTAGTGCATGAACAACATCGCAGAAAATTGGATGATAAGGCAGTAAAATGTATTTTTGTTGGGTACAGTTATGAAAGTAAAGGCTATCATCTATATCATCCATAGACTAAACGCATTCTGGTTAGCCGTGATGTTGTCTTTGTGGAAGATGTTATTCAACCATTGCTTTCATGTACTAAGGAGACATCTGCTAGCTCCAAAGACATGTATGATACTTTGATGCCTCTTTTTACAGGTGGACAATCTAGTGCTGGTCCTATTGAGGCAACTTCTCAGCCTTTGTAGGTTTCATATGATGATGCAGATCATTCCATTTCAGATGCATATTTACATGATGCACTTGCTGATGAGAGAGCTGATATTGAGCAGGCAAAAACTAATGCCAAAATGACTGGTGCACACCTTGCGTGACAGCAAATTAGATGCACCTTTGTCATATTATACTCCTTCAGGCTCTCATAGTGCCTCCTTTGCATCAGATTGCTATGCTATGGCTGCGTCTAGTCTCTGTGATGAGAATGAGCCTATTTCTTTTGATGAAGCATAGAATTCAGAAAATTGGATGGCTGCTATGCAATCTGAATATGATGCTATAATGAAGAATGGTACATGGTCTTTATGTGACTTGCCTCCTGGAAATAAAGCCATTGGCACTAAGTGGGTATACAAGCTAAAGCGTAAACCTGATGGTACAGTTGATAGGTATAAGGCTAGGCTTGTTGCAAAGGGTTATGCGCAGGAAAGAGGCATTGATTCTGATGAGACCTTTGCACCTACATGCCGTATGACTACTATTCGGAGCATTTGTGCACTTGCAGCCCATCATGGTTGGAATGTACATCAGTTGGACATTAAAACAACATTTCTGAATGGTGACTTGCATGAAGAAGTGTATGTTTTTCAGCCCAGTGGCTTTGTGCAGAAAGGGCATGAAAACTAGGTGTGCAGGTTAAAGAAGGCATTATATGGCTTAAAGCAAGCACCACGTGCTTGGTATGAGAAGATACATGCCTATCTGGTTGCACATGGTTTTGAGAATAGTCCAACTGAAAGCATCTTATATGTTAAGCGTGCTAATGATGTGCTTCTGATCATTGTTGTCTATGTTGAGGACATGCTGCTCACTGGTCCTATTGAGAAGCATATTGCTGATTTCAAGGCTGATTTGCATGCCTCATCTGAGATGTCTGATTTGGGGCATTTGCATCACTATTTGGGCATTTAGTTTATGCAAGTTGATGGTGGAATGGCTTTGTGTCAAGCGAAATATATTGACACATTATTGCAGCGTTTTGGCCTTGAAGACTATAAGCCTATTGCCACTCCTATGGAGACAGGTCTATGATTGAGTCTTCATGATGCTAGAGATGCATTTGATGCTGTTCTCTATCAGCAGGCTGTTGCATGCTTGATTTACTTATGCATTACTCGACAAGATATTCAGTTTGTTGTCTCACATATGAGCAGTTTTATGCATTGCCCAGGAGTCACACATTGGAAGGTGGTTAAGCGCATCTTTTGCTACTTGAGTGGTACTCGGCTACTTGGGTTGTTTTATTCTAAGGGGGGATCACTACTGCTATATTTGAATGCTTTTTCTCACTCAGATTGGGCTGGTTGCTATGACACTCGTGTGTCCACCACTGGTTTTTGCTTCATGCTTGGTAGCTCATGTATATCTTGGTTGAGCAAGAAGTAGCCTACTGTGGCCACTTCCAGTTGTGAGGTTGAGTATAGGGCAGCTTTCACAGTGACTGTTGAGTTTGTGTGGCTCAGATGCCTTATGGCTGATTTGGGTGTTGGCCAGTCTTCTGCCACCATCATCTTCACAGACAGTCAGAGCGCATTGGCAGTTGCGAGGAACCCTGTGTTCCATGCTCACACTAAGCACATTGAGGTGCATTACCACTATGTTAGGGAGAGGTTCTCTGCTAGGGAGATCAACTTGGCATATGTGCGAACATAGGAGAAGATTGCACCTTTTCACGAAGGCTCTGCCTAGGGAGAAGTTTTAAGCTTTACGCAAAGCTTTGGGCTTACTTCCTTTTGTGGAGTGATTTCCACATAGCTTGGCACTTCCTTATACATGAGTGCCAGCTCCTTGTTCACCGCATCACTCCCAAGGGGGATTTGTTGATATATTTAGGTAGTGATGTCTTTTCCCCGGCTTCTATATATGCCTATTGCCATAACACATAACTTATCTTTGTACGTTCTAGTGGTAATACATTCAATATTGTGTGTTGTGCTTCAAGCTTTCTCTTCTACCTTGTTTTATTCTTGTGCTTTTGTAGACCTCAAACTCCAATAATTGGTATCAGAGAAGGTGGACGATTCATCTAGGGTGTCGTGGAGAGCCCTCTGGTCACAATTTGAGAATTGCACGAAATTAGGTCAACATACTCAAGGTGATTACGAGATTAAAATAGCTTTGCTATGTGGTGCCGAAATCGTAATCTGACCTTGTTTCGAACTTCGAACACACTATCACAAACCTTATGTAGGCTATTTCATCTTTTTGTGCCAAATATATATACAAGTTTTGGTTCACTAGTATAAGTGTCTTGAAGCCTACTGCACGTTTAGTAGAACTCGATTTGGTAGCTATGTTCAACTTTTTGAGATATAGTCCATTTTTTGCATCAAGGTATTTTAGTGAGTGGCCATGCTTGGAAGCAGTGATGTATTCCGTATGTTGGTTGTTGAAGATAAGTCAGAAGGTACCAATTACCCATTATGGGATTATATAGTGCATCATGTATTGGTTGCAAACGGACTATGGAATATTATGTAGGGTGTCAAAAACGTCCTATTACACCTACAAACACAGTTACTGAAGGTGATGTAGATGGCATTGAAGATGATGATATTCTTCATGTTCCTCTTTGTATTGGGGTTCCTACTACACCTACTGCAGACAAAATTTTTTCAGATGGCAAAGATGCTTAGGCACATGCATTGATAGCCTTGTTTGTCAAACGTTCCATTATTCATCACATTTGCTCTTCTAGAATAGCTAAGGATGCTTGGGATATGCTTACCACTTTATACCAGGCAAGGAATGAGGCTCGTGTTGCTTACATCTAAAAAGAGTTGGAGAGTGAGCACATGAATGAAGGTGATTCCATGGATAGTTTTCTAAGAAAGATCAAAGATTTGAAGGAACAATTGATTTTTGCTAATGAATTTTACGTGACAGTTCACTTGTGTAGACTACTCTGAATGGTCTTCCTGATTCATATAAGAGTTTTGGTTCTGCTCTTTGTTTGATGATGAAAGGCAATCCAAATGCCTTAACATTTGAGGAATTAGGCTCTAATCTATTGCAAGAAGATCAGTCTAGGCAGAACAAGTCCATTATGTATGTTGTAGATCAAGCTTTCCTAGCTAGCCAGAAGGAAAAAGGTAAATGGAGCTCTTCTACTAGTAAGCAAAAATTTGTTAATTCTACACAATCAAAGAAGGATGATAGAGATGAGAAGAAAATAAAAAAGTAGAAATTGTTTTGCAATTACTGTAAAGCAAATGATCATGTCATAAAGAATTGTCCAAAACTGGCTACTAAAGAGGCAAACAAAAAAGATGCATGAATGGTTTTTGCAAAGGCCTTTATACCAAAAATAGAGTCTGCTAGTCTATTGCAAAATGAAGGATGGGTATTTACTACTATTTGTAGTTTTGACCCATCTTCTCTTGAGCAATGTATGTCTGCATTAGACTCATATCTTTGGTACATTGATAGTAGGGCAACCAAATATATTACCTCACAGTAGAGTTTCTTCACTTCACTTGAGACTCCCCCTATAAGGAATACTATCACATGCACTACAACTCCTCTTATCTTGTCATGGGAGTTGTTAAGATCATTTTGGCTATTCTTGATGGTAGTTCTTTTACATTTTTGAATTCTTTATTTGTGCCAAGGATCAAGAAGAATGTGTTATCAATTTCGGCTTTTTCCAAGATGGCTTGTTGTGAAATTTGTTAATGAAAGATGTATAGTTCATGATCTGTCAAATGGCGACGTGATTATTGCTTTTGGCATTTTCTGTCATGGATGTATAAGCTCATAGACTATGAAAAATCTATGAGTGATTTGGCATGTGGAGTACATGATTCTCAGGCTATGTCAGATGCAAATCTTTGGCATGCATGCTTTGGTCATTTGAATTTTGCTAGTGACCTATGCCTCCAGAAATCTCAAATGGTGTCCTCTTTGCCCAAAATTGAGGCAATTTGTAACATGTCTGTGAAGGTTTTATTTTGTGCACAATTTAGCATTGCTCCTTTCCAAAAGATGGTTGAGTTCAAGCTACTAAAAAATGGCAGCTTGTTCACAGTGATGTTTATGGCCCTATACAAGCACCCAATTTTTGGAACTATCTCTACTTCATGAATTTCATCAATGATTTTTCCAGGCATGCATGGCTATATCCATTGAAAGCAAAGTCCGAAGTGTTTATGTTTTTCAGCCCATTTTTTGGTTTTGGCTAAAAATCTATCAACATGTAAAATGGGCACCCTCCATTCTGATCGAGGGGGTATATGTCTTTTGACTTTAATGCATTTTTGGTTGAACGTGGATAAAACATCACTGTACAGTGTTGTTTACACCTCAACAGAATGGAGTTACCAAACATAAGAATAGTTCAATCATGGAGATGGTGAGGTGTATGGTCAAGGGTCAGGTTTTACCACATAGTTTCTAGCTTGAGGCTATCATGTGTGCATTATATGTACTTAATAGGCATCCCACCAAAGTATTGCAATCTATCATCCCATATGAGGCTTGGCATGGTTATAAGCCATCTGTTGCTCACTTGCATGTTTCTCGTTGTTTGGGATATGCATTAGTGCCTAAACAACAATGTAGGACATTGGATGACAAAGTAGTGAAGTTTATTTTTGTTGGGTACAGTTATGAGAGCAAAGGCTATCTTCTGTATCATTCACATACTAAATGCATTTTGGTTAGCCATGATGTTTTTTTCTTTTGGTGAAAGATGCTATTCAGCAACTACTTTCATGTACTAAGGAGACATCTATTAGCTCCAAAGACATGTATGATACTTTGTTGCCTCGTTTTACAAGTGGACAGTCTATTGCAAGTCCTAATGAGGCAAATTCTCAGCCTTTATAAGTTTCATGTGATTATGCATACCTTTCCATTTTTTATGCAGATTTACATGATGCACTGGTTGATGAGAGAGTTGATATTGAGCAGGCAAAAATTATGCCGAAATAGCTGGTGCACACTTTGCTTGACAACAAATTAGATGCACCTCTATCATATCGTACTTGTTCAGGCTCTCATAGTGCTTCTTTTGATGAGATTGCTATGCTATGGATGCCTCTAGTCTTTGTGATGAGAATGAGCCTGCTTCATTGATGAAGCAAAAAATTCAAAAAATTGGATGGTTGCTATACAATCTGAATATGATGCTATAATGAAGAATGGTACCTAGTCTTTGCGTGAATTGCCTCCTAGCAAGAAGGCCATTGGCACTAAGTGGGTATACAAGCTGAAGCATCAACCTGATGGAACAATTGATAGGTATAAGACTAGGATTGTTGTAAAGGGTTATGCTTATGAAAGAGGAATTGATTTTGATGAGACCTTTGCTCCTACTTGTAGAATGACTATTGTTCATAGCATCTATGGACTTGCAGCTCATCTTGGTGGGAATGTACATCAGTTGGACATTAAAATATCATTTCTCAATGGTGATTTGCATGAAGAAGTGCATGTTTTTAAGCCCCATGCATTTGTGAAAAAAGAGCATGAAAACCAGGTGTGTAGGTTAAAGAGCACATTATACGCTTTAAAGGAAGCACCATGTGCTTGGTATGAAAAGATATAGGCCTATCTAATGCCACATGGTTTTGAGAATAATCCAACTGAAAGCACCTTATATGTTAAGCATGCAAATGATGTGCTTTTGATCATTGTTGTGTATGTTGATGACATGCTTCTCACTAGTCCTCATGAGAAGCATATTGTTGATTTTAAGGCTGATTTGCATGCCTCATTTGAGATGTATGATTTCCACCATTTGCATTATTATTTGCGCATTCAGTTTATGCAAGTTGATGGAAGAATAGCTTTGTGTCAAACCAAATATATTGACACACTATTGCGGCATTTTGGCCTTGAAGACTATAAACCTATTGCCACTCCTATGGATAGAGGCTTATGATTGAGTCTTCATGATGAAGGAGATGCATTTTATGTTGTTCTCTATCAACAACCTATTGGATGCTTGATTTACTTATGCATTATTCGTCCAGAAATTTAGTTTGTTGTCTCATACATGAGCACTTTTATGCATTGCCTAGGTGTGAAGCATTGGCAGGTAGTAAAGTGCATCTTGGATTACTTGAGTGGTACTCGGATACTTGGATTTTTTTATCCCAAGCGGGGATCACAACCGCCAGATTTGCATGCTTTTTTTTACCCTAACTAGGCTAGCTTCTATGACACTCACGTGTTCACTAGTGGATTTTTCTTCATGCTTGGTAGCTCATGTATATCTTGCTTGAGCAAGAAGCAGCCTACTATGGCCACTTCTAGTTGTGAGGTTGAGTAAAGGGTAGCCTTCATAGCGATTGTTGAGTGTGTGTCTTAGATGCCTTATGGCTAAATAGGGTGTTGGTCAATCTTTTGCCACCACCATCTTCAGTGATAGTCAGAGCGCATTGGCAGTTCCGAAGAACCCTGTGTTCCATGATTGCACTAAGCACATTGAGGTGCATTATCATTATGTCAAGGATGAGTTCTCTACTGGAGAGGTGAGCTTGGCATATGTGCCCACATAGGAGGGCATTGCAGATCTTTTCATGAAGGCTCTACCTAGGGAGAAGTTTGAAGCTTTCTGCAGAGCTTTGGGCTTACTTCTTTTTGTGGATTGATTCCACATAGCTTGGAACTTCCTTATACATGACTGCGAGCTCTTTGTTCATCGCATCACTCCCACAGGAATTGGTTGATATATTCAAGGTAGTGATGTGTGTGAACACACTAGGACCACCTGGTTTTTTCCCTCTTTAGGAGGTTTTTTCCCTCGGCTTGGATATATGCCTATTTCCCTAATGGGTTACTTATCTTTGTACATTCTAGTGGGAATACATTCAATATTGTGTGTTGTGTTCCAAGCTTCTTCTTCTTCTTCCTTGTGCTCTTCACGTGCTTCCTTTGACCTCAAATTCCAACACTCAAAAGTTAGAGGGGGGATCAAGGATCCTTCTAGAAAAATCCATAGATTTTGGTAAGGGTTTTTATAGGGTTGTGGCTAAGAGTTTGAGCATGGATATGATAGTGTCTTGGCACTATGGTGTTGCATTCTCAAAGGCTCATGTTGAATCTACTCTTGAGTAAGCTAATTGTACTTTTTGAGGATCTCTTCTTGCTTCTCGGTCAGCTTATCTTGCTTATCCCTAAGGGAATCCACTAGTTGAGAAACTGTCTTTTCCCATTTCTATGCTTCCCTAGCTCTTTGAGTCTTCTAAATCCTCTTTCTAGGTTGAGAGTCCTTGGGAAGCTCATATTTATGTGTCTAAACTACTTTGATTGAGAACTTATTTGCTTTTAAATTCTTTTGATCCTTGGCTTGAGCTCTGATGACTTCCTACATGGGTGTCATCTTTACTTTCTCGTCTTCTTTGAGAGGTTAGAGGGAAACTTTTACCCATCTTGATAGGTGTTGGTTTGATCCTATCAAGATTTAGAGGAAAATCGTTGTATAGGTGTGTCTCCCTACAATCATTACAAAAGAATTTCTTAGATGGTATGGGCCAAAATTTTGTTATCTGTGCCCCTGGAAAATCTCTAATGATGTGGTTCGCATTGAACTTGTAGCATGTGCTTCTTGTTTAAGTAGATCTAAACTAAGGTGAAGCTTGGTTTGCTTGAGAGAAATTTGTGCAATACTCTTGGATATAACCAGGTTGATTATACCTAGAACATAGTGATATACATGTATGAATGTACCCATATCTGACCAAATATAAAACTATGAAAGTATGTATATGTGCTAAATTTTCATATATGTGTGCCTAACATGTTCACGTGTGTAATTAGCGTTTATATGATCTATATGTACATATCTATTTGTGTGTTCACATGGAACATGGTATGCGTTTATTTATTGTGATGTGTTTACATGTGTATGAGTGGTGGTATGTCTGTGTGTATGTATTTGTGAAATGTATTGTTCTTTGTGTGTATGTATGTGTGCAGATGTGTGTTTTTTCATACATGTGAGCATGGTTCTAAATGTACATGTGGGCATGTGAGTATGTGTGTGTTTCCGAATACATGGGTGTGCATATATGTGTCTATGGGTTAGATATGGATGTGTAGGTATATCTGCCTATAAGTATGTGATGTCGTAGGGTATCCATGTGTGTGTGTGAGTTCATGAAGTAGTATGTATGTGTCCATTTATGGTTGCCTCTATGTGTGTGTAGTTATGTTACTATAATTGTGTGTATGTGTATAAATGAGGGTCGGGGTTTGAATGTGAAAATGTATACGTGATTTGGATGTGTCCATGAGTGTATGAGAATATAATGTATGTATAATACTAAAGTATCTAATCAATGTAGTCGGGAAGTAAAATGATAAAAAAATGTAACATATCAAAATTAGAAAAAAAACTAAAAAAATTAAATAAAAAGAAGAGAAATAAATTTAAAATGTATGCATGTGAGTATGAATGAGCGCATATGACTGAGTGCATGTGATTGTGCGTGTGTGTCAATTGCAGAAAAGTGTGCATAGTCTATTGTTAATAGAAATCATTGCGAATGAGATTACTGAGTGAATTGTATGAGTACTTGTGTGTATGCATATGCTTGTGTGTGTTGTGTAATCTAAATTTTTGTCTGTGAATGTAAGTCTATATGTGTGTATGTGCATATGTAAACATGTGCGTGTGTGTTTTCCTTTTCATGTTTCTCTATGCAACTACATACTTTTTTATATATAGGTAGATGGATAGATGGATAGATATATAGATAGATAAATGGATAGATAGATGGATAGACACACACATATATATATATATATATATATATATATATATATATATATATATATATATATATATATATATATATATATATATATATAGAGAGAGAGAGAGAGAGAGAGAGAGAGAGAGAGAGAGAGATAGAGAGAGATAAAAAGATAGATAGATAGTTAGATAGATAGAAAGATAGATAGATAGATAGATAGACAAATAGATGAATGCATGGATACATATATATATATATATATATATATATATATATATATATATATATATATATATATATATATATATATATATATATAGAGAGAGAGAGAGAGAGAGAGAGAGAGAGAGAGAGAGAGAGAGAGAGAGTGAGAGAGAGATAGATAGATACATAGATAGATCGATAGATAGAAGAAGCTACCACTTTTTAGACATCATAGAGTGTTTTATCTTTAGAGCAACAAAATTAGAAGCAAGTGGGTACCCTATGAGGGGTACAAAAGGGTTATCAACCTCCTTTTTCATATCTTGAAATAAGATTTAAGTAACCACTTTGTGAGATTTAGGGGGTCTCATTGGTGCTACACATGTTCATTTATACAGTAGCTCTTTCTATTAATTAAAATTTGAGAGAGTAGGCTATCGTGGAACTTCCTTTTTCTTAATGTTTTAGATAAATGGGGTATCTATAATAATAAATTGAATGTGTTCCACACATATGCAATTGTTAAATGGTTCTTTATATCTTTCCAAACTTTCCTTGCACAATGATGAAGATAGACATTAAACAGTTATTAAAAAAAAACGTGTTTCACTTAAAGCTTAGGTCCTTGGACTTGTTGATCAAGCATGCTATGGGTTTTATGGAGCTTTAAGCTCCATAAATAGAACTCAATTTTCTTTTTCTATTTGTGTTAAGCTTTATTCACTTTTGGATTAAGACAAATTATAAAAGGCATAAAAGGATAATGTTTATTGGGCAATTAAGCATCAGTATACCTTTATTCTTGTATGTTTTTGACTTCATACAAGGAATTCATTTCCTATGTTAACCTAGAACTTGGTAAACTTGTTTTCTATCTTGTGCCATCAACCCATGAATACATGATTCAAATCACTGATATGCATACATGATGTATGCCAAAAATCTTACACATCTTATCTTGAAGATGTTTAGCATGTGTAATGTAATAAAGTAAGCCTATGATCAAAGGGTCTCACTGATTCAGATGGATCTCGAATTGGACATTTGGTGTATGGCCAAAGATATCGAACCTAGACTTACTAGAAGGTTAAGTGCTCTTGTAAACAAGTGATCCACTTAGCTTAGTGGTTAAGTATCAAGAGTGTGAAGGAGGAGGTCTTGGGTCTTGATAGGGAGAGTATGTAACCCAAAGAGATCTAGAGTGTTCTAGAAGCATCCATTGAGTTAACCTGAGCTAACTTGGACACTTGGTCCACATGCAGCTACATGGTTGAACTATGGATGGTTAGAATCCAGCTTCCCAAGAAGGCTCTCCTCAGGGAGAAGTTTGAAGCTCTCCAAAAAGCTTTTCTCTTACTTCCTTTTGTGGACCGCTTTCTTTCTACATAGCTACAAACTTCCTTACACATGAGTGCTAGGTGCTTCTTCACTGCATCAATGCAAGGGGGACTCATTAATATATTTTGATAGTGACTTGTGTGAATAGACTTAGGATTTTAGAAGCAATTTTTTTCTCTTTGGGTGGCTTTTTCCCCTAGCTTGTATATAATCCTATAACCCTAATGGGTCACCAATCATTGTGCATTCACTTGGTAATACATTTGATATTGTGTGTTGCTCTAAGCTTCTTCTTCTTCCTTGTGCTCTTTGTGTGCTATTGTAGACCTCAAACTCCAACATTTCCTCTACTATTAGTGCACATTTAACTTGAGTATTTATCAATACTTCCATGCCGAGTGTATTCTTTGTCATTTAGGACATCGGAAATCTAACTGAGATTGTGTTCTTAAATATAGATTCTATATTGTACTCTCTTGTATATTATGACAATTATATAGGGTCATTAAGTCCTTCCTTTTCTATTTAGAGATCAATTATTGAAACGCTCTCTTTGAAGAGACTATCCAAGAATTGAGATTCATCAAAATCTTCAGCCTCTTTTAGTGGTGGCTTTTCTCCATCTTTCCTCTCTTTCTTCCATCTTGATTCTTGCATCTGATCGCATATATACTCTAGCCACCTCCTTTACTTTGGGTTAATTGAACTAATTGCTACCTTATCATCATTTTTATTTTTTTTATTCATCATGCTAGGATCTAGAGCCAAACATTATTTGGAATTTAGCACAAATCTAGTCACAATGGGGTTTTCCTCTTGGCGTTTTTCTTGTGCTACACTCATCTTGAGATAAGAGTCACAAAGGTAAGGATAGGTTTCTCAACTATAAATGTGTGAGCTTTCTCCATAAGAAGGCTAGATTCATCCAAATTTTTTGTGAAAATTTAATGCATTATTCCTACATGCTAATTCTTTGTTTCTCTAATTCAACATCAAGAAAACAATGGTAGTGTGTCTCTACATTAGGACCATTTTTTACTTGAGCCTCATTGGCTTTAAACATCATCTCTAATTCCTTAGGGAGTAGATATGCTAGCATAGAATTTGGTTCCATATTCTCACAAGTGTTCTTTTCCTTGGTAGCTTATACTTTTTCTTAAGAAACCTCATTATATGACTCCTACAACTCCTTTTCTAGACTTCTATGTTCTCCTCCCATTTTTGAATAATTTTCTCCTTGTGTTGCTTCCAAGTCAACTTCCTTTTTCTCTTCTTCTTTCTTTGGATGGAGGGATTGAGGAAATGAAAAAAGTCTTCATCATTTGCTTGTTCAACCTCAATTTCATTAGCTTGCTCTTTAGGTTCATCCATCATTAATCCTTGAAGAGGAACTTGCGTTTCAGAATCATTCCCACTTTCCATTATCTCAACCATATTCAATGGGGTGTGAGTAGTGTTATGAGGGTTTTGAGGAAGGTATTTAATTAAGTTCTCTTTCCAGCATTCCTCAAGAAATCCTTAAGTTTTCTAGGTAAATGTCCGAGATAGTTTAGGAAAATCCTTAGTGAAGTGACCACCACCACATCTATAGCATGAACCTTTAGGAGTAGGTGTACCTTTTGCGAGGTTTAGTCTTTTAAATAGATCCCTTTTTCTAAATAATGTGCTCTTACACTAGGTTGATCAATCAAAATAGGGGTTTTACTAGTCTTTGGAGGATAGTTAGCTTCTTCTTGATGCCATTTACCTTAAGTACATGTATCTTCATAATACTTGTTTCCATCTTCGAGGTACATCTCATTATATCTAGGGCTTGTTTTTATCATGGCAATGTCTACTAGGACAATAGCTCTCTTTCTTTTTCTTCTCCATATTTGACTAGAATAACCTTACGAGGTGGAGACAATTGATGATCCAAATTGATCTTGCAAGATCTTGGTCCCCTTGATTGTACCTAGGCTTTTCATAGAAAGTTTCTCTATAATATTTTTTGTTTCTCTCTAGGACGGTTTGCATATACATCTCTAGGAGGATACATAAGCCTAGGTTGATACTTTGGTCTCTATTGATACTATTAGTTTTGGTACCGATGTTGAGTTGGAGGATTTTAATCCGGTGGTGTATACCTTGGCACTCTATTGCACATGTAAGTAGGATAATCCCCATTAATGCTCACACCTCCTAAGTGTTTTTTATTTTTGTAAGTATTGGACGTTAAGACCATCTAAATAGATGTCTATCCTATCACTTAGAGTTTGTTGAATTATAGATTTGTTCGATAGTCTTCGCTTGATGCTCGTGCCTCATAAAGATTATTGGGTCATGTTCATATCTTTAGATATTGCCATAAGATTGCAAATTAATTCAGGCTTACTACTTGATGAGATTCGTAATATGTGGCTAAATGTTTCAAAACTACTTTCAAGCAAAGCGAGATGACCTTCAATAGGTTTTCGTTGTCCCAATGTTTTTCACTATCTACAATTCATGTATAAAAAAAATAATAATAATTTAAGCCCTAGGTAGAGGTGTGTGCATGTGTGCACTTCGATTCCAATAGAAATTACGCTAACTTTTGAATATTAAAAGAAACAAATGTGATTCCACTAAGTGAGCTGATTCTTTCGGGTGCTTGCAAAATAGCACATTCAAACAATAAATAAAACCAAATTGCTATTTTGTGTCGATTAAGAATCTCTCAAAATGCAATTTTCTACTAGGTTTCTTTTTGAGTAATAGTGTGTACGATGTCAACAAGGGTTTAATTCTTCTAATAATTAATCATCATGGAAGAGAGAAAAACTTCACCCAAAAAAATCAATCATCCCGATTGTTAGTCTAATGTACATGCACTTATGCACCCTTTTCATATGCAATTTTTCTTTTTTATTTGGTAAGCAAACATCAAAATTGTGTGATGTTTTTCCCTCAAGAATTGTCAGCAAATTGGTAGGATGCTTATAAGAAAACATCTCTTCTTATGTTTCTAATTTCTAGGATAGATCATATTGTTTTGACTTTTCATATGAACTAAGTTTTATGAATTTGTACAAAGTTTTAGATATTCTTACAATCTATGTAACCCAAGTTGAATCAGGTGAATCGGACATTTGTAGATCAAGTAATGAGAAAAACACTCATCATGGGTAGAATGATTCTATCACCTAAACTAGATAATTTCTCAATTTTTTGTCTAACTACCAATATGAATTCTCTTTTTTATTACAAACTTCTATCTCTTTTCAGAAGCTACTTGATCCAAGTTGAATCACATCAATCTCATATTCCTAGTTGAGGTTATGAACAAAACACTAGTCGAAGGTAGAGTTTCTCTTTTGATAGGTGATGGAGCACATTTCTTATGGATTTGAGATTCGAATCAGCTACTCCAATATTCTACAAAATTTTAAACCTTTTTGTTGATATATTTAGGTAGTGATGTGTGTGAACACCGCCGGGACACTTTTTTCCCTCTTTAGGAGGTTTTTTTCCCCCGGCTTGTATATACGCCTATTGCCCTAATGGGCTATTTATCTTTGTACATTCTCTACTAATACATTCAGTATTGAGTGTTTGTGCTCCAAGCTTCTTCTTCTTCTTCCTTGTGCTGTTCGCGTGCTTCCGCAGACATCTATCTCCAACAATTGGTATCAGAGTAGGTCGTGGCTTCATCTAGGGTGCCGTCGACACTCCTCCGTTTGCAGTTTCAGAATCGTACAAATTTTGGTGAACATACTTAGGGTGTTTTCGAGATCAAAACTGCTTTCCTCTGTGGTGCCGAAATCGCGATCTGAGCTCGTTTCGGCCTCCAAACGCACTATCGCAGTGCTTGTGCAGGCCATTTCATCTTTTTGTGCCAAAGGTATATACCTGTTTCTGTTCGCGAGTATAAGCGCCTCGAACTCTGCTACAGGTTTAGCAGAACTCGTCTGGGCAGTTTCGTTCAACTTTTTGATATACAGTCAATTTTTTGCATCAAGGTATTTTAGTCACCGGTCATGGCTGAAAGCAGTGATGTATTCCGTATGTTGGCTGTTGAGGATAAGTTGGATGGTACCAACTACCTATTATGGGCTTATATGATGCGATATGTATTGGTTGCAAAAGGACTGTGGAACATTGTGCAGGGTGTTGAAAGACGTCCTGTTACACCTGTAACAACAGGTACTACGAATACAGGTGCTGGAGTTAATGAAGATGGCGTCGAAGATGATATTGTGCAGATTCCTATTCGTGCTCCTGTTTCTGATGCACCTATTATAGAGGAGATTTGTTGGGATGGTAGAGATGCCCAGGCACATGCATTGATAGCTTTGTCTATCAAAGGTGCCATTATTCCTCATATTCGCTCTTGTAGAACAGCTAAGGATGCTTGGGATACACTTACTACATTGTACCAAAGCTAGGAATGAGGCTCGTGTTGCTTACCTCCGAAAACAGTTGGAGAGTGAGCACATGAATGAAGGTGATTCTATGGAAAGTTTCCTAACAAAGATCAAAGACTTGAAGGAACAGTTGATTTCTGCTGATGAGGTTATACCAGATAGCTCACTTGTGCAGACCGTTTTGAATGGTCTCCCTGATTCATATCAGAGTTTTGCTTCTACTCTTCGGTTGATGATGAAAGGCAATCCAAATGCCTTGTCATTTGAGGAGTTAGTCTCTGTTTTGTTGCAGGAAGATCAGTCTAGGCAAAACAGGTCCATTATGCGTGTTGCAGATCAATCTTTCTTGGCTAGTCAGAAGGGCAAAGGAAAATGGAGTTCTTCTACTAGTAAGCAGAAATCTGCAAATGCTGCACATTCAAAGAACCAAGACAAAGATGAGAAAAAAATCAGAAAAGCAGAAATTGTTTTGTAAGTACTGTAAAGGGAATGATCATATCATAAAGAACTGTCCAAAACTGGCTGCAAAAGAGGCAAAGAAGAAAGAGGCTGGAATGGTTGTTGTAGAAGCCTCTACACCAAAAACGAAGTATGCTAATCTTGTGCAGGAAGAAGAATGGGCGTTCACTACTGTTTGCAGTTTTGACCCATCTTCTCATGAGCAGTGCATGTCTGCAGTAGACTCAGATGTTTGATACTTTGACAGTGGGGAGACCAAACATATTACCTCGCAGCGCAGTTTCTTCTCTTCACTTGAGCCTGCCCCTACAGGGAATACTGTTACATGCACCAACAACTCCTCTTATCCTGTTATGGGAGTTGGTAAGATCATTTTGACTATTGCTGATGGTAGTTCCTTCACTTTGTTAGATGCTTTATTTGTGCCAAGGATCAAGAAGAATCTGTTATCAGTTTCTACATTAGCCAAGATTGGCTTGGTTGTGAAATTTGTTGATGACAGATGTACATTTCATGATCTGTCAAATGGCGATGTTATTATTGCTTCTCGCATTTTATGTCGTGGGCTATATAAGCTCATAGACTATGAAAGATCTGACAATGATTTGGCATGTGCAGTAAATGATTCTCAGGCTATCTCAGATGCAAAGCTTTGGCATGCACGCTTTGGTCATCTGAATTTTGCTAGTTTGCTACGCCTATAGAAATCTGAAATGGTGTCCTCTTTGCCCAAACTTGAGGCACCTGGAAAACATGTTTGTGAAGGCTGTATTTTGGGCAAAATGCAGCGTTCCTCGTTTCCAAAAGATGGTTCAGTTCGGGCTACACAGGAATTGTAGCTTGTACATAGTGATGTCTATGGTCCTATGCAGACACCCTCTTTTGGAAATTACCTTTACTTCGTGACTTTCATTGATGATTTTTCCAGGCATGCATGTGTATATCCACTCAAAGTAAAGTCCGAAGTGTTCATGTGCTTTAAACAGTTTTTGGTTTTGGCTAGAAATCTGTCAGCATGTAAAATGGGCACCCTCCATTCTGATCGAGGGGGGGAATATATGTCTTCTGATTTTAATGCATTTTTTGGCTAAACGTGGGATAAAACACGAGTGTACAATGCCATATAAACCTCAACAAAATGGAGTTGCTGAACAAAAGAAGAGGTCACTTATGGGGATGGCGAGGTGCATGGTCAAGAGTCAGGCTTTACCACATAGTTTCTGGCTTGAGGCTGTCATGTGTGCAGCATATGTACTGAACAGGTGTCCCACTAATCAAGTAAGGCAAACGTATCAATTCATCAACTCTAGATTACATTTAGAAAAAGTAGTGAAATTTAGTTTAATTGTGTTTCAAAATTGCAGTCTATCACTCCTTATGAGGCTTGGCATGACTGCAAGCCATCTGTTGCTCATCTGCATGTTTTAGGTTGTTTGGCATATGCACTAGTGCATGAACAACATCGCAGAAAATTGGATGATAAGGCAGTAAAATGTATTTTTGTTGGGTACAGTTATGAAAGTAAAGGCTATCGTCTATATCATCCATAGACTAAACGCATTCTGGTTAGCCGTGATGTTGTCTTTGTGGAAGATGTTATTCAACCATTGCTTTCATGTACTAAGGAGACATCTGTTAGCTCCAAAGACATGTATGATACTTTGATGCCTCTTTTTACAGGTGGACAATCTAGTGCTGGTCCTATTGAGGCAACTTCTCATCCTTTGTAGGTTTCATATGATGATGCAGATCATTCCATTTCATATGCATATTTACATGATGCACTTGCTGATGAGAGAGCTGATATTGAGCAGGCAAAAACTAATGCCAAAATGACTGGTGCACACCTTGCGTGACAGCAAATTAGATGCACCTTTATCATATTATACTCCTTCAGGCTCTCATAGTGCCTCCTTTGCATCAGATTGCTATGCTATGGCTGCGTCTAGTCTCTGTGATGAGAATGAGCCTATTTCTTTTGATGAAGCATAGAATTCAGAAAATTGGATGGCTGCTATGCAATCTGAATATGATGCTATAATGAAGAATGGTACATGGTCTTTATGTGACTTGCCTCCTGGAAATAAAGCCATTGGCACTAAGTGGGTATACAAGCTAAAGCGTAAACCTGATGGTACAGTTGATAGGTATAAGGCTAGGCTTTTTGCAAAGGGTTATGCGCAGGAAAGAGGCATTGATTCTGATGAGACCTTTGCACCTACATGCCGTATGACTACTATTCGGAGCATTTGTGCACTTGCAGCCCATCATGGTTGGAATGTACATCAGTTGGACATTAAAACAGCATTTCTGAATGTTGACTTGCATGAAGAAGTGTATGTTTTTCAGCCCAGTGGCTTTGTGCAGAAAGGGCATGAAAACTAGGTGTGCAGGTTAAAGAAGGCATTATATGGCTTAAAGCAAGCACCACGTGCTTGGTATGAGAAGATACATGCCTATCTGGTTGCACATGGTTTTGAGAATAGTCCAACTGAAAGCATCTTATATGTTAAGCGTGCTAATGATGTGCTTCTGATCATTGTTGTCTATGTTGAGGACATGCTGCTCACTGGTCCTATTGAGAAGCATATTGCTGATTTCAAGGCTGATTTGCATGCCTCATTTGAGATGTCTGATTTGGGGCATTTGCATCACTATTTGGGCATTTAGTTTATGCAAGTTGATGGTGGAATGGCTTTGTGTCAAGCGAAATATATTGACACATTATTGCAGCGTTTTGGCCTTGAAGACTGTAAGCCTATTGCCACTCCTATGGAGACAGGTCTATGATTGAGTCTTCATGATGCTAGAGATGCATTTGATGCTGTTCTCTATCAGCAGGCTGTTGCATGCTTGATTTACTTATGTATTACTTGACCAGATATTCAGTTTGTTGTCTCACATATGAGCAGTTTTATGCATTGCCCAGGAGTCACACATTGGAAGGTGGTTAAGCGCATCTTTTGCTACATGAGTGGTACTCGGCTACTTGGGTTGTTTTATTCTAAGGGGGGATCACTACCGCCAGATTTGCATGCTTTTTCTCACTCAGATTGGGCTGGTTGCTATGACACTCGTGTGTCCACCACTGGTTTTTGCTTCATGCTTGGTAGCTCATGTATATCTTGGTTGAGCAAGAAGTAGCCTACTGTGGCCACTTCCAGTTGTGAGGTTGAGTATAGGGCAGCTTTCACAGTGACTGTTGAGTTTGTGTGGCTCAGATGCCTTATGGCTGATTTGGGTGTTGGCCAGTCTTCTGCCACCATCATCTTCACAGACAGTCAGAGCGCATTGGCAGTTGCGAGGAACCCTGTGTTCCATGCTCACACTAAGCACATTGAGGTGCATTACCACTATGTTAGGGAGAGGTTCTCTGCTGGGGAGATCAACTTGGCATATGTGCGAACACAGGAGAAGATTGCACCTTTTCACAAAGGCTCTGCCTAGGGAGAAGTTTGAAGCTTTACGCAAAGCTTTGGGCTTACTTCCTTTTGTGGAGTGATTTCCACATAGCTTGGCACTTCCTTATACATGAGTGCCAGCTCCTTGTTCACCGCATCACTCCCAGGGGGGATTTGTTGATATATTTAGGTAGTGATGTCTTTTCCCCGGCTTCTATATATGCCTATTGCCCTAACACATTACTTATCTTTGTACGTTCTAGTGGTAATACATTCAATATTGTGTGTTGTGCTTCAAGCTTTCTCTTCTACCTTGTTTTATTCTTGTGCTTTTGTAGACCTCAAACTCCAATAATTGGTATCAGAGAAGGTGGACGATTCATCTAGGGTGTCGTGGAGAGCCCTCTGGTCACAATTTGAGAATTGCACGAAATTAGGTCAACATACTCAAGGTGATTACGAGATTAAAATAGCTTTGCTATGTGGTGCCGAAATCGTAATCTGACCTTGTTTCGAACTTCGAACACACTATCACAAACCTTATGTAGGCTATTTCATCTTTTTGTGCCAAATATATATACAAGTTTTGGTTCACTAGTATAAGTGTCTTGAAGCCTACTGCACGTTTAGTAGAACTCGATTTGGTAGCTATGTTCAACTTTTTGAGATATAGTCCATTTTTTGCATCAAGGTATTTTAGTGAGTGGCCATGCTTGGAAGCAGTGATGTATTCCGTATGTTGGTTGTTGAAGATAAGTCAGAAGGTACCAATTACCCATTATGGGATTATATAGTGCATCATGTATTGGTTGCAAACGGACTATGGAATATTATGTAGGGTGTCAAAAACGTCCTATTACACCTACAAACACAGTTACTGAAGGTGATGTAGATGGCATTGAAGATGATGATATTCTTCATGTTCCTCTTTGTATTGGGGTTCCTACTACACCTACTGCAGACAAAATTTTTTCGGATGGCAAAGATGCTTAGGCACATGCATTGATAGCCTTGTTTGTCAAACGTTCCATTATTCATCACATTTGCTCTTCTAGAATAGCTAAGGATGCTTGGGATATGCTTACCACTTTATACCAGGCAAGGAATGAGGCTCGTGTTGCTTACATCTAAAAAGAGTTGGACAGTGAGCACATGAATGAAGGTGATTCCATGGATAGTTTTCTAAGAAAGATCAAAGATTTGAAGGAACAATTGATTTTTGCTAATGAATTTTACGTGACATTTCACTTGTGTAGACTACTCTGAATGGTCTTCCTGATTCATATAAGAGTTTTGGTTCTGCTCTTTGTTTGATGATGAAAGGCAATCCAAATGCCTTAACATTTGAGGAATTAGGCTCTAATCTATTGCAAGAAGATCAGTCTAGGCAGAACAAGTCCATTATGTATGTTGTATATCAAGCTTTCCTAGCTAGCCAGAAGGCAAAAGGTAAATGGAGCTCTTCTACTAGTAAGCAAAAATTTGTTAATTCTACACAATCAAAGAAGGATGATAGAGATGAGAAGAAAATAAAAAAGTAGAAATTGTTTTGCAATTACTGTAAAGCAAATGATCATGTCATAAAGAATTGTCCAAAACTGGCTACTAAAGAGGCAAACAAAAAAGATGCTTGAATGGTTTTTGCAAAGGCCTTTATACCAAAAATAGAGTCTGCTAGTCTATTGCAAAATGAAGGATGGGTATTTACTACTATTTGTAGTTTTGACCCATCTTCTCTTGAGCAATGTATGTCTGCATTAGACTCATATCTTTGGTACATTGATAGTAGGGCAACCAAATATATTACCTCACAGTAGAGTTTCTTCACTTCACTTGAGACTCCCCCTATAAGGAATACTATCACATGCACTACAACTCCTCTTATCTTGTCATGGGAGTTGTTAAGATCATTTTGGCTATTCTTGATGGTAGTTCTTTTACATTTTTGAATTCTTTATTTGTGCCAAGGATCAAGAAGAATGTGTTATCAATTTAGGCTTTTTCCAAGATGGCTTGTTGTGAAATTTGTTAATGAAAGATGTATAGTTCATGATGTGTCAAATGGCGACGTGATTATTGCTTCTGGCATTTTCTGTCATGGATGTATAAGCTCATAGACTATGAAAAATCTATGAGTGATTTGGCATGTGGAGTACATGATTCTCAGGCTATGTCAGATGCAAATCTTTGGCATGCATGCTTTGGTCATTTGAATTTTGCTAGTGACCTATGCCTCCAGAAATCTCAAATGGTGTCCTCTTTGCCCAAAATTGAGGCAATTTGTAACATGTCTGTGAAGGTTGTATTTTGTGCACAGTTTAGCATTGCTCCTTTCCAAAAGATGGTTGAGTTCAAGCTACTAAAAAATGGCAGCTTGTTCACAGTGATGTTTATGGCCCTATACAAGCACCCAATTTTTGGAACTATCTCTACTTCATGAATTTCATCAATGATTTTTCCAGGCATGCATGGCTATATCCATTGAAAGCAAAGTCCGAAGTGTTTATGTTTTTCAGCCCATTTTTTGGTTTTGGCTAAAAATCTATCAACATGTAAAATGGGCACCCTCCATTCTGATCGAGGGGGTATATGTCTTTTGACTTTAATGCATTTTTGGTTGAACGTGGATAAAACATCACTGTACAGTGTTGTTTACACCTCAACAGAATGGAGTTACCAAACATAAGAATAGTTCAATCATGGAGATGGTGAGGTGTATGGTCAAGGGTCAGGTTTTACCACATAGTTTCTAGCTTGAGGCTATCATGTGTGCATTATATGTACTTAATAGGCATCCCACCAAAGTATTGCAATCTATCATCCCATATGAGGCTTGGCATGGTTATAAGCCATCTGTTGCTCACTTGCATGTTTCTCGTTGTTTGGGATATGCATTAGTGCCTAAACAACAATGTAGGACATTGGATGACAAAGTAGTGAAGTTTATTTTTGTTGGGTACAGTTATGAGAGCAAAGGCTATCTTCTGTATCATTCACATACTAAATGCATTTTGGTTAGCCATGATGTTTTTTTCTTTTGGTGAAAGATGCTATTCAGCAACTACTTTCATGTACTAAGGAGACATCTATTAGCTCCAAAGACATGTATGATACTTTGTTGCCTCGTTTTACAAGTGGACAGTCTATTGCAAGTCCTAATGAGGCAAATTCTCAGCCTTTATAAGTTTCATGTGATTATGCAGACCTTTCCATTTTTTATGCAGATTTACATGATGCACTGGTTGATGAGAGAGTTGATATTGAGCAGGCAAAAATTATGCCGAAATAGCTGGTGCACACTTTGCTTGACAACAAATTAGATGAACCTCTATCATATCGTACTTGTTCAGGCTCTCATAGTGCTTCTTTTGATGAGATTGCTATGCTATGGATGCCTCTAGTCTTTGTGATGAGAATGAGCCTGCTTCATTGATGAAGCAAAAAATTCAAAAAATTGGATGGTTGCTATACAATCTGAATATGATGCTATAATGAAGAATGGTACCTAGTCTTTGCGTGAATTGCCTCCTAGCAAGAAGGCCATTGGCACTAAGTGGGTATACAAGCTGAAGCATCAACTTGATGGAACAATTGATAGGTATAAGACTAGGATTGTTGTAAAGGGTTATGCTTATGAAAGAGGAATTGATTTTGATGAGACCTTTGCTCCTACTTGTAGAATGACTATTGTTCATAGCATCTATGGACTTGCAGCTCATCATGGTGGGAATGTACATCAGTTGGACATTAAAATATCATTTCTCAATGGTGATTTGCATGAAGAAGTGCATGTTTTTAAGCCCCATGCATTTGTGAAAAAAGAGCATGAAAACCAGGTGTGTAGGTTAAAGAGCACATTATACGCTTTAAAGGAAGCACCATGTGCTTGGTATGAAAAGATATAGGCCTATCTAATGCCACATGGTTTTGAGAATAATCCAACTGAAAGCACCTTATATGTTAAGCATGCAAATGATGTGCTTTTGATCATTGTTGTGTATGTTGATGACATGCTTCTCACTAGTCCTCATGAGAAGCATATTGTTGATTTTAAGGATGATTTGCATGCCTCATTTGAGATGTATGATTTCCACCATTTGCATTATTATTTGCGCATTCAGTTTATGCAAGTTGATGGAAGAATAGCTTTGTGTCAAACCAAATATATTGACACACTATTGCGGCATTTTGGCCTTGAAGACTATAAACCTATTGCCACTCCTATGGATAGAGGCTTATGATTGAGTCTTCATGATGAAGGAGATGCATTTTATGTTGTTCTCTATCAACAACCTATTGGATGCTTGATTTACTTATGCATTATTCGTCCAGAAATTTAGTTTGTTGTCTCATACATGAGCACTTTTATGCATTGCCTAGGTGTGAAGCATTGGCAGGTAGTAAAGTGCATCTTCGATTACTTGAGTGGTACTCGGATACTTGGATTTTTTTATCCCAAGCGGGGATCACAACCGCCAGATTTGCATGCTTTTTTTTACCCTAACTAGGCTAGCTTCTATGACACTCACGTGTTCACTAGTGGATTTTTCTTCATGTTTGGTAGCTCATGTATATCTTGGTTGAGCAAGAAGCAGCCTACTATGGCCACTTCTAGTTGTGAGGTTGAGTAAAGGGTAGCCTTCATAGCGATTGTTGAGTGTGTGTCTTAGATGCCTTATGGCTAAATAGGGTGTTGGTCAATCTTTTGCCACCACCATCTTCAGTGATAGTCAGAGCGCATTGGCAGTTCCGAAGAACCCTGTGTTCCATGCTTGCACTAAGCACATTGAGGTGCATTATCATTATGTCAAGGATGAGTTCTCTACTGGAGAGGTGAGCTTGGCATATGTGCCCACATAGGAGGGCATTGCAGATCTTTTCATGAAGGCTCTACCTAGGGAGAAGTTTGAAGCTTTCTGGAGAGCTTTGGGCTTACTTCTTTTTGTGGATTGATTCCACATAGCTTGGAACTTCCTTATACATGACTGCGAGCTCTTTGTTCATCGCATCACTCCCACAGGCATTGGTTGATATATTCAAGGTAGTGATGTGTGTGAACACACTAGGACCACCGGGTTTTTTCCCTCTTTAGGAGGTTTTTTCCCTCGGCTTGGATATATGCCTATTTCCCTAATGGGTTACTTATCTTTGTACATTCTAGTGGGAATACATTCAATATTGTGTGTTGTGTTCCAAGCTTCTTCTTCTTCTTCCTTGTGCTCTTCACGTGCTTCCTTTGACCTCAAATTCCAACACTCAAAAGTTAGAGGGGGGATCAAGGATCCTTCTAGAAAAATCCATAGATTTTGGTAAGGGTTTTTATAGGGTTGTGGCTAAGAGTTTGAGCATGGATATGATAGTGTCTTGGCACTATGGTGTTGCATTCTCAAAGGCTCATGTTGAATCTACTCTTGAGTAAGCTAATTGTACTTTTTGAGGATCTCTTCTTGCTTCTCGGTCAGCTTATCTTGCTTATCCCTAAGGGAATCCACTAGTTGAGAAACTGTCTTTTCCCATTTCTATGCTTCCCTAGCTCTTTGAGTCTTCTAAATCCTCTTTCTAGGTTGAGAGTCCTTGGGAAGCTCATATTTATGTGTCTAAACTACTTTGATTGAGAACTTATTTGCTTTTAAATTCTTTTGATCCTTGGCTTGAGCTCTGATGACTTCCTACATGGGTGTCATCTTTACTTTCTCGTCTTCTTTGAGAGGTTAGAGGGAAACTTTTACCCATCTTGATAGGTGTTGGTTTGATCCTATCAAGATTTAGAGGAAAATCGTTGTATAGGTGTGTCTCCCTACAATCATTACAAAAGAATTTCTTAGATGGTATGGGCCGAAATTTTGTTATCTGTGCCCCTAGAAAATCTCTAATGATGTGGTTCGCATTGAACTTGTAGCATGTGCTTCTTGTTTAAGTAGATCTAAACTAAGGTGAAGCTTGGTTTGCTTGAGAGAAATTTGTGCAATACTCTTGGATATAACCAGGTTGATTATACCTAGAACATAGTGATATACATGTATGAATGTACCCATATCTGACCAAATATAAAACTATGAAAGTATGTATATGTGCTAAATTTTCATATATGTGTGCCTAACATGTTCACGTGTGTAATTAGCGTTTATATGATCTATATGTACATATCTATTTGTGTGTTCACATGGAACATGGTATGCGTTTATTTATTGTGATGTGTTTACATGTGTATGAGTGGTGGTATGTCTGTGTGTATGTATTTGTGAAATGTATTGTTCTTTGTGTGTATGTATGTGTGCAGATGTGTGTTTTTTCATACATGTGAGCATGGTTCTAAATGTACATGTGGGCATGTGAGTATGTGTGTGTTTCCGAATACATGGGTGTGCATATATGTGTCTATGGGTTAGATATGGATGTGTAGGTATATCTGCCTATAAGTATGTGATGTCGTAGGGTATCCATGTGTGTGTGTGAGTTCATGAAGTGAGTATGTATGTGTCCATTTATGGTTGCCTCTATGTGTGTGTAGTTATGTTACTATAAGTGTGTGTATGTGTATAAATGAGGGTCGGGGTTTGAATGTGAAAATGTATACGTGATTTGGATGTGTCCATGAGTGTATGAGAATATAATGTATGTATAATACTAAAGTATCTAATCAATGTAGTCGGGAAGTAAAATGATAAAAAAATGGAAAATATCAAAATTAGAAAAAAAACTAAAAAAATTAAATAAAAAGAAGAGAAATAAATTTAAAATGTATGCATGTGAGTATGAATGAGCGCATATGACTGAGTGCATGTGATTGTGCGTGTGTGTCAATTGCAGAAAAGTGTGCATAGTCTATTGTTAATAGAAATCATTGCGAATGAGATTACTGAGTGAATTGTATGAGTACTTGTGTGTATGCATATGCTTGTGTGTGTTGTGTAATCTAAATTTTTGTCTGTGAATGTAAGTCTATATGTGTGTATGTGCATATGTAAACATGTGCGTGTGTGTTTTCCTTTTCATGTTTCTCTATGAAACTACATACTTTTTTATATATAGGTAGATGGATAGATATATAAATAGATAAATGGATAGATAGATGGATAGACACACACACACACACACATATATATATATATATATATATATATATATATATATATATATATATATATATATATATATATATATATATATATATATATATATAGAGAGAGAGAGAGAGAGAGAGAGAGAGAGAGAGAGAGAGAGAGAGAGAGAGAGAGAGAGAGAGATAGAGATAGAGAGAGATAAAAAGATAGATAAATAGTTAGATAGATAGAAAGATAGATAGATAGATAGATAGACAAATAGATAAATAGTTAGATAGATAGAAAGATAGATAGATAGATAGATAGACAAATAGATGAATGCATGGATACATATATATATATATATATATATATATATATATATATATATATATATATATATATATATATAGAGAGAGAGAGAGAGAGAGAGAGAGAGAGTGAGAGAGAGAGAGAGATAGATACATAGATAGATCGATAGATAGAAGAAGCTACCACTTTTTAGACATCATAGAGTGTTTTATCTTTAGAGCAACAAAATTAGAAGCAAGTGGGCACCCTATGAGGGGTACAAAAGGGTTATCAACCTCCTTTTTCATATCTTGAAATAAGATTTAAGTAACCACTTTGTGAGATTTAGGGGGTCTCATTGGTGCTACACATGTTCATTTATACAGTAGCTCTTTCTATTAATTAAAATTTGAGAGAGTAGGCTATCGTGGAACTTCCTTTTTCTTAATGTTTTAGATAAATGGGGTATCTATAATAATAAATTGAATGTGTTCCACACATATGCAATTGTTAAATGGTTCTTTATATCTTTCCAAACTTTCCTTGCACAATGATGAAGATAGACATTAAACAGTTATTAAAAAAAAAACAAGACCAACCGTGAAAAAAAGTGATAATGGAAAGAAGGTCGAGCCGTGAAATAGAAGCAATGGACGAATGACAAAGAAAGAGGGGATAAAATAACTTATAAAAGCCTCTCTAGAGAGAAATAATAAATTTGTAGTTCACGTTCGCCTTGATAGTAGAAACGTAAATGTCTGCAAAAAGAATGTTCTTTGACCACTTCTCCTTTGACGTATTCGTGACATAGATGAATTGTGAAGTCCAATAAATTGTGCAGTCCAAAGTCAAAGTCTCTTAGAGAAAATATGGAACGAAAAATATGGCTCTTTTCTTAGGGAAAATGTGGCTGTCTTTTGATGTGAAACGGTTTTGTTTTCGCGTGTTAGAGAGGAAAACAGAGCTTTGTACCTTCACCTTCTGAGGGACGGAACACCTTGTGGAACATGTGGCAAAATCTCTCTCTTGTACATGCGGCTTCATCATAAGTATGAAGCTTTCCTATACAACTATCATCTATCATTATTCATTACCAGTGTGCGTTATCGATCATAAGACTCTTTTCTCGCTTCTTCGACGTACGAGAAATAGAGACTGACTGACATACATCTTCTTTTAAATTCTGAAATAGAATGTGCCAATTATTCATAGCGGAGAACAAGTGTTCGCCATCCATGATGCGAGGCTCTTATTCATAGTCCCCAAAGGTTCATATTTTATCTTCTCTTTATGGAGATCTCGAAATATGATGAAGCCAGCCTTATTGGTCCATCAATAGTGAGTGTGAAAGCGGCTGATATCAGACAACATGATTCTATCGGGCTTCCTAGTAATGGCATCAAGTGTGTGGAAAAATAATATTTCCGGAGAGCTAAGAAGTTGTTTTCTAAGGGTTTATGCAATTGGAAAAACATGTGGAACTAAGGCACAATCCATTGGATGAGTTTTGAAGACGTCGACCCCAATCATAGAGTGGATTATGATGATTGGTACTTTTAAGACATCGGATTAGTGATTAGAATTCTTAAGAGGTATGTCTCCACCTCGACCATGATCTGGCTACCCTTTCGGGATTCTAATGGAGAAATAGGATGGACGAAATTTCAAGAATAAGATGGACGAAATTTCGAGGTGGACCATGATCTGGCTACCCTTTCGGGATTCTAATGGAGAAATAGGATGGACGAAATTTCAAGAATAAGATGAGATCTAAATATGCACTTAAGCCTTAACAATAAGATGAGACATAAATAGAATTTAGATTGGACATGGATCGGATGGAACTTCAAGTTTAAAGATATTTGGCATCATTTTATAGAAAAAAGAATGTGATCCTTAAGTGGCACTTCCATTTGGGGAATTAGGACTCACATCAAAGCTATGTGGAAAATCGTCCATTGGGGAATTTGGACTTACGTCATTCCTTTTTATAGTTTAAAGCTCTTTTGTTCAAAAAAATCTATTTTACATATCGTACAGGAGATGGTTACAACATCCTATAACATTTTATTGCTCTTTTTATTACGAGGATCTTAATTCACGCACACAAAGAGGATACGGGTGTTGAAAACACAAAAAAATAAATATATGAAAAGAGATGAGACAAAACATAGGATTGGGTGCAATCTCTCCTCACACACTCTATTTTTAATATAAAGGAAGTTCGGCATTAGCCTATTCTCCCGGACTTGAATTAATAAAGAAAAGTACAAGAGAAGGGGACTAGTGCCCACGGGACCCCCCAAATCCCACAAGGCAGGGGAAGCTTTTACAGAGCTTAGATGGCATTACAAAGAAGGTTAATCACCCTCTCGTCGCCCTCATGAGGGGCCCACTTGGGTTTAAGCTTGTTATTGATCAAAAGGAGTACTTGATGATGCGTGAAGGGGGGGTATTTCTTACAATTAACAATCCTTTTGCCAAGGAGGAACAACGATTTCTCAATTGAACACTCTTTGGGAGAGTCACCGAAGTTGAAAGCACATCTTTCCCGCCAGATTTTCCATAGGACTTCCCCTCTGATGGCGTTCCAGAGAGTCGCGGAGCAGCCGATCGCTTCTCCCAGCAGGGCTTGTTGCCAACTGAGATGTTTTTGAAGTCTAATTTTCTTTCCAACTGTCTGCCAGAGTCTGTTGGAGTTGGGGCAGGTAAAGAAGATGTGTGAAACATCTTCGATAGACCGGTAGCAGCCACAGATTTTTGACAGTCCACAGATTGAATGTATTTATAGGATTTTTTATTATGAAGAAAAGCAGCTTCGAAAAGCAAGCATGAAAGTAAAAAGTTGCTTTGTTTTGTGGAGAGCCTTTGCTTTTATTAACATAAAATCACGGTCTACAACGATCCTTATCCTAACTACTACCTTTACTATTTTTTTTTCTAAAAATAGAGCCCTCTATGTGGGTTTTCTTTGCAAACTATATAAACTATAATTTCGATTATTGGTGTCCATAAATATTCAAAACATCCATGCCCTTTCATGCCTTTCATGCCCTTTCATGCCTTTCATGCCCTCACAAACCTTTAGTTGCTATTTCAAAACACTGAAACACATTAATAAATTAATAAATTAACAATCCAACAATTTCTTTTTCAACACATTCCATAATTCATAACATGCCCCTTAGTTGAAAAAGCAATTTATCTCAGTTAATATAATAAAATAGACATTGATAGCCAGTTACATGCCCATCACTGAATAAAATAAGCATGTTCCATGTAAAAACACATGGATGGAAATGTTCATGGAGAAGTTAAATTATTCTGATTATTTACGAGGTGCTAACATAGTCTCTACGTAAGTCAATAAAAGAACATATGCTACTAACTATTCAAAATGCTTTTTCTTTTTTAATTCATTGATGGTCTAGAATATGCTCTAAATATTCTAATTTATTTTGGGAAGTGTAACTACAGTATGCTCAAAACTTTGGCAATACCCCCAAGGAGTGGTTTATTGAGAAGTCCCTTTTCCTTCTCGGTAGAAGAATTGCTAACTGTAAGAAAACCCCCCCCTTCAGACATCACAAAGAGCTACAGTATGTCAACAATAAGCTTAATACCAAGTGGGCTCCACATGACGGGGATGCGAGGTTTATCAATCTCCTCTATAACTCCATGTAAGCCTTGCAAGGTCTACCACTAAGGCTACGACAGATCATCGGAATGGAAATTAGTCATAAAAAACAGATCAGTTGGAAACCAGCTCTGCTGAGAGAAGCGAGTGGTCACTCCGCGACTCTCCGGAATGATCGAAACTCTAGTCGATTGAGTTTTCACTGTTCCATCTTGGCAAAACAATTGCTAATTGTAAGAAACACCCCTTTTTTTAGGAGTCATCAAGTATTCCTTGTGATCAAGAACTCACTCTACCCACGTGGGCCCCACTTGTGGGTGATGAGTGGGCGATTAACCCTTTTCTTGTAAAGCTAGCTACACCCTGTAAAAGCTTCCCCCGCTCTGTGGGATTTGGGGGATCCCGTGGGCACTAGTCCCCTTCTTTTGTATTTTTCCTTTATTTAATTCAAGTCCGGGAGAGTAGGCTAAGGCCGAACTTCCTTTATAAAAAAAAAAAAACTAAAGTATGCTCCTACATACTAAATCCTATATATAATTGCATCAAAGGGCCATACTTACATCCTTCAAACTATAGAAATTGGCAGTTTTTAGCACCAATCTTGAAATGCATGCTATCAACTTGGGCAAAGAAACTAGCTTTTACCACCCTTGCATTATCTTCTTTAGATTGCATCTTCTAAATTACTTCATTGCATTAGTGGAACTTGTTCTAGGCGTCTTGAAATTCATACCACAAGAGCTCCATTTGTTGCTCAAGGGATACCCTGAGTAGAGGTGAATCATCAAAATCACCTGTGGTATTTATCGGCTCCATGGGTATATTGAGAACAAAACTCCCTTGCTACATATATAAAAAACAATTTTGAGATTGTTAGAATTAAAATGAAAAAGGAAGGGAAATTCTTTGGAACTGAAAAAGTAAGAGAGACATGTAAGTTGTGTTAAATATAAGAAATGAGAAATGGAGTGAGAAAACAAAGAGATAGTGTAGTGGTAAAACACTAGACTTTGTGAGGGTGAGGTTGTGGGTTCAAATACTATGTTCTTGGTGAACATGAAACTCCTTATTTCCAATCCTTAATTAAAAGGTGTTCGTGCATAGCCAACAGATGCCAAGGGTCGCCATGGGCTTGAGGGAATCCAAAGATGCCAAAGTTATGTCTTACTTATGCCACAGATGCCAAGGGTCGCCATGGGTTCAAGGGAATCCATTAAAAGATGTTCATGCATAGCCAACAGATGCCAAGGGTTGCCATGGGTTCGAGGGAATCCAAAGATGTCAAGTTATGTCTTACTTATGCCTAAGTTCTATGCCTTAGCCGATGCCTTGGAGTAAGTTGAAGGAGTAAACATAGGTGTAAATGTAGGTGAAAAAAATTATCCAAAGAAGTATACACACATGTAAACATAGGTTCAAGTTCAAGAACTGGAACAGAAACAGAAACCAAAACCCGAACAGAAAATCAAAATCGAGATGCAACAAAAATCGAAACCGGAATCAGAACCAAAATAGAAACCAAAACCAAGCTGGAGACTGAGACTAAGATTGATATGGGATAGGGATCAAAATTTGGATCCAAAACAAAAAAAAAAACATGAATAACAAAATAGAGATTGAATGCCAGAAGAAACGGTCTTGGAATTCTTCGTGCTGACCCATGCAAAGCTCAAATACCATTGTTACCAAGATTCAATTCACATAGGATATGGGTGCTAAAAACACATAGAAAAATAGATATGTGAAGAGATAAGAGAGAACACAGGATTGGGTGCAATCTCCCCCCATCCACTCTCTTTTTTATAGTCCACAGGGTGCATGTATTTATAGGATTTTTCATTATGTCCAAAATAGCGGTTGCAATGAGGTGGCTTCAAAAAGCAAGCATGAAAGTAACAAGTTGCTCTCTTTTGTGGAGAGCCTTTGCAACCCATCCAAGTAGGACACCACTTCTTATTAAGCATGATATGATAGTCCAAAGTCTCCTTGACTCTAGGAATTTTGTTCAAGCTATTGCCATTGTGCCATTTGAGACCCTTGTGGTGCAGAGGGTCTTGCTTGATGAGGAGGTGAGTTTTTGAGTGTTCTTAGGCAAAGCATCTGCTTTGCAAAAGGAACCATTCTTCCTAGTTCTTATTTCCATATTTATATCCTCAAATCTGATACATTGGCTAGTTTCTTGGTTCTAGTGGTGTTTCCAGTATCAAAAGCCCTTGTTCCAAAGCTTCTTAGCTTTTTGGAGTTCCAAGAATCCATGCCTTTGATGCCCTTGATAGGGAACTAGATCGAGTCATTATGTCTGATGGCAGCTGCCCATTTCCAATCTTCACTGATTCAAACAAACTGTCTGATGTTGTTCTAACTCTTCCAAAGAGAGCACACTAGATTTGAGCCTGTTGGAGACACTTGAAGAGGGGATAACCAAAAGGGTGAGAAATTCAAGGTCCATCCAACCTCGGAGTCCCACGAACATAAGATCACTCTTATTCTTGAAGATAATCATGGCCCAAGAGGCCTCACTATTGCACCAAGCATTGATAAGCCATTTAGCCACCACCTTATTTTCCCTGCCTTTGATTTCTAGAATGCGGAGACACCCATGATCCTTTTGGTTTATACAAGTAGTCCATTTAATGTTGGGAACACCTCTTCTGTTGGGGTCGCCCATCCAAAGAAAGTTTCTGTAGATTCTTTCCAATTTGATAATTTTTTGATTCTTTGCTCTCTAGCATGAGAGAATAAAAATAGTTGATGAGATAAGCAACATATCCCTATGAGGTTGATTTGCATATCTTTCTAGTAGGCACCTTGTTATCGAGCTTAGAGAGTATCTAGTTCCATTGTTGGCCCATCAAAATACCAAATCCCATAGGACTACCTAAAAGGTAGAAGATTTGTCCCATGGGGATCATCTGATAGCCCTCATCAATAAGAAATTGGGGTGGAATTTTGATAATGGCTCTGCAAGTGGTTTTAGTGGCTTATTTTGAGTCCTCATGCCACATAGATTGTGTCTAGGCATTCCCAAAAGGTATCAATGCTGGTCATATTGCTATTCACAAAGGCATTCTGTCATTCACAAATAGTCTTGTGATCATCTTCCCTTGATTCATAGGGAGCGAGAGACCTTTAATATGACCTAAGTGCATATGATGCTTCACAAGGCAGTTGTGCCCCTCCGTAGCAATAACAAAAAGAAGCAGGGCCAAAGGGCATCCTTGCCTGATAGACCATTTTAATCTAATAGCCTTCATTAACTCGCCATTTATATTTATCTGCATGTGCCATATAAACTTCTTCTGAAATCTATCGATTGAGAAACACATTTTTTACATCAAGTTGATGTAGCTTCCAGTTTCTGGATGCAAAAATACTAACAAGTTCTCTAATGGTAGGCATTTTACAAATAGTTAAGAAGGTCTCTTCATAATCTATCCAATGGGTTTGGGAAAACCCCTTGGCTACTAACCTTGCCTTGTATCTATGAATACTACCATTTGAGTTCCTTTTTACTTTAAAAATCCACCTTGATCCAATTACCTTCATTGATGGTTTGCTAGGAACAAGCTCCCATATGTCATTTTCCATAAGAGCTTCCATTTCTTCATCCATTGCTTTTCTCCATTCCTTCTTTCTTTGAGCTTCTTCATAAGAATTTGGTTCTTCATTTTTGGAGTCCTTAGCCATATACATTGAATGTTTTGTAACCAAAGAGGTATCAAATCCATATCTCTCTAGTTTCTTCTTCTCTCTCATTGACCTTCTCATTGGTTGAAGAGAGCTTTCTGAGCCTTGAGTTAGGTCTTGTACCTTAGCTTTCCCTTTGTTCTTCCATAGATTCAATTTATCCAGTTCTATCAAGTCATCTTCAGAGCCACTATCTTTAGGATGTTTTGGTTGATTTGTTGGAAGAGATGGAAAGTCTTCTTCCAAGTCATAGGGTAGCTTCACTTTCCTGTCATCCTCAAACTGAGATTTACTTTCATCAAAGACTACATCATTCTAATTAAGAAGCCTTTGTTAGTGGGATTATACATGAGGTTGGGATTATCCATGTGATACCATGAGGTTGGGCCTTAGGCAAGTCTCCACATGAGGGATACTTTGAAGGACACTTCGAAGTCTCCAAGGGCATTCACCCTATTATTCTAGAGGTATATATATGGGTGGTGTTGATTGGGTGGAGATGAGCTCTCTCTCACTTATGGTGCTGTTGCTAAATACCTTTAGTAGTCCATAGTAAAACTTGTAGTTACTTTACTTTTCTTAATGGAGAAATTTTAAACTCTTAAGGTACAAACATGAAATGGAAAGATGTGCCTCTAGAACTTCATCATAGTTTATACGCTTGTGCTTTGATTCGCCTCAAGGACAAATCCACTACTCCTACCACAAATAAACATGAACTCATAATTTGGGGAACATTGAAATTCATGAACTTTCCCAAAATGGAGCAGAACTTCATAGATATGTTAGGACAAGTGGTCATTGAGATACCTCTAGAAGATATTTTTATCAATATCAAAAATAAAATTCATTTCTCTCTCTCTCTCTCTCTCTCTCTCTCTCTATATATATATATATATATATATATATATATATATATATACTTTCAAGATTGACAACAGTATAAGAGTGGTTCAAAAAATTTAATGATGGATGGGTCATAGAGGTGAATCTATAATTTTGAATGAAGCTTACAATTTTTGAGGATAAAATGTTTTCAAAAAAGGGGGGGGGGGGAAAGAAAAGTACTGAGACTTATCAAAAGTGGCCACAAATTATAGAATCATGGATAGAAAAGATAGATAGAAGAAAATATTTTATTATATAAGATGTTAGTCCAAGAAAGAGTTGCTCAAAAGGCCACTTCATGGCATGCAAAAGTTGATGAAAGATGCGATCCTGTTAAAGCTAGAAAAGGATTTAACATCTAGAACTACAAGGTTCAATAAATCATACAAAATGCTATAGTTCTCTAAAGTGAATTGAGAATGAGATATATAAGTTTCATGGTCAAGTATGTAGTTCGCATTCATCACAAGCAGTGCTTAAGTTTAGGAAGATGAAACTTGTTTTCACCTATCCTTAAAGGGATTCCAAGAGAAATCCAAAAGCATTAGCAAACGTCTAGAACTAAGCAAATTTCAAAAAGCCCTAGGGTATATATTTAAAACATTTGTGAGAAAGGAAACTAGAAGGCAAGAATATTTAAAACATTTGTGAGAAAGGAAACTAGAAGGCAAGAAAAATCTCTTGTCATTGCAAGTTGGTTGAAAAATAATTGACTAGATTTTGAATATAAATCAAGGCACTTGGAATTACATTATCGTTTTTTATTACATCAAAAGGGTTATAGCTTCCAAAGAAAAGAATGGGACAATTTGAAAACATAAGATCATAGAATGATGTTGTGTTGGAAGCCCTAGTAGCCTAAGTAGTATAGAAAACATAGAAGTAATTACTTGACTTCAAATTCTAGTTAAAAAAAGAATTTGAGTAAAAGTTATTCTATAATTAGACAACGCTTTTCCACTTTAAGATAAATATCATCCACTCTTTATTGTTGGATGTAAAGTATGCTCGTATGGGATACTATACTTCATATCACATCACTGAAGGAATGATGGTATGGGACATGAGACAGTGAGATGGTAGGTATCTTTTAATATTGGCCTCATGACTTGTGAGAATCAATCCCAATGGAGACTGAAACTTCATAGATAAAGATGAAGCATATCATGTTCAAGAGTATGATTAGAGAGGACCTTTTCAAGTACCAATTAAACTAGAAAGTTCGAAAATCATGAATTTGAAAATAGTTTTTATTTTAAGACCTTCAAAAAGGGTTCCAAGAAGACTAATAGAATCTCATGTGATTTCCAAGTAAGGATTTTGTAGTTTGTTATAAAAAATGCTACATACATTTCTAAAGACAAAGAACTTGGAAAGATCCTTTTAAGTAAGGTAAATTCAACTATGTCAATATAAGATAAAGCACTTACTTGACAATACAACTAAGTGAATCAATATCTTGAATCAAATTAATGCCTTTATGTAATAAAGGAATGTCATGTGACTATGGAAAGTATTTACTTATAAATAAACATAATTGGAGTTTGAGTTACTTCATACTAAACCTTGTTATTGATAATACAACCACATTAATAAATCCCTTGAGATTAAAGATATATACTACAATTCGGATTCTAATAAATAGGAGTGTCAAGGGATTAGAAAAGGCATTGACTTGGAAATAATGATAGTGTAGTTAGAGTAAAGTTAAACATCATCAATAGTTGATCAGTGGTTGAAGACACTTATATTTGATACATCTCTAGATTTTAGTAGATGGATGGTGGTTTAACTTTACTCAAAGAATCTTTTGAAAATTTGGATTAATCTCATAAAGATAGAAATAGTGCTTCGAACCCTTGACTAGACCGAATCCTAAAAGTTTTGGGTCTAATATGGTTTCACTCAATTCATCTAGGTGTCTTAGAAGCTGAATTGGTTACCCAAATTTTGATTTGTTTGTTCCCGCTTTGTGAACCTTTGATTTGACACAAACAGAACACAAAAAGTCATTTCTAGACCAGTTTTAGTTGGATGGAATAGATAAATAAATTGAACATCATAGGTGGATGTTCTGTATAGAACCCATTCAATTTTAGAAGACACTTGAGTTTACAAGAACTTAATCATCCATTAAGTATCGCATTAAGATCAATGGACGAAGAAAGAATTTAAAGTTTTCTTAAAGAGATTGAGTAAAACTCTTGAAGTCAAAAGAGTTAGGAATTGTTTCTTAACAATCTCAAACAAGTAAAGTCTTTGAGGTTTAGATTTATAAGTCAAAGTTGGTTTACCAAAAGAAATAAATAAAACACTTGTTTCTTGCATTCTACCTTCGACTCTAAAGCCCAATAGGACATGATAATCTTGTAAAAGAGATTAATAGATGTTGGTTAAGAAGTGGAAAATAGTCAGAAGCATCTAAGTTAGATGTGGTGAACCTCAACTTAAGGAGACTTCTCAAAGTATTGATCTAGTTAGAGATCCATCTATTTTTCAAGGTCCATGCATACGTAGTGCACATAAAGGGACCAAGTTATCAAATTACTCAAATATTCTTAGATCCACCTACTTCAAATGTTTTCCTTTTGGATGCCTAGTTGGAACCTAGCAAAACATTAAATTGTGTAGAGATGTTTTAATCCACCCCTATCATTCTTTCCATATCTTGCACTCGATTTAGTGTTTCACATGCAAAGCTAGATAATGTTAGAATGGATCTCCGTGCGACCTCCTTATCAGGACCCTCAGTAGTGTTTCAAAAGGCATGCACGACATTGTTAAAAAACAGGAGCAATCATCGAGCTTTAGATTTGGTATGAGAGATGGGCAAAATGCGCCACACAGACCTAGTGGCGGACGAAAGAAGTGACGGCTATACCACACTCCACAGTAAGCTCCACGCGAAGCCATCATGGGCTTCTTAAGCTCTCATACTCCTCTCTAGGATGTGAGATCTGAAGGACTTACCTTCAATATATACTCATACTCCTCCTGCTTGCTCTCACATAGGGGATAACTTTCCCTCAGTCTATACGCCAGCGAACTCAAAAATTTGTGGGGATGAAGAAAGCATTATCACCTACTAAAACTGAGTTTTTCTTGAATTAGAGGAGCAAAAGGGACCTTGTGGATCAAAGTTTTGCAAAAATTATCATACATATATGTAATATGGGCTGTGGACAAGGGCTATGGGTCATGGGTTTTTCTTGAAAAGCTTCAATACCTCAGTTTTGAGCTTCTCAAAATCTCCACTCCAAGAAGATTAGCATTTTCACTTCCTACTCTTGACCTACGCGGCTTCTCTGCACCATAGTTTCCTCATACGATATCGGATCTCAAAACTTTTGGTCACGTTACGAAGCTACACTCCTAACATTCGCTCAGAGACCATTGTGTTGGATTTGGATTAGACTTGTCCCACCAAAATCTCTCTGCAACACTTCAGCAGGAACTAGGCAGCCACTCTCGAGCCTAGTTTTTCACCATCTCGTGTCCAAATTCACTTTTTTTACTTGGGATAGTCTCAAATTTTGAAGTACAGGTCCTGGGCTACATTTCTTGGACTGGTGAGGATTGTTAACTCTGAGAAGTTGCTCAGTTTTACTCAGTTTTCCCGATTGGGGCTATTCCCACATGGTTTTGGCACTGTTTTGGATGGTTTTTGGTGTTTAGAACCTCCCCTGAACGACCGAACATTTCCAATTTTTGTTTGGGCCTAGGGAGGATTCAAGATCAGTGACCTAAAGCTTCAAGGATCATTTGGATTTCGCTTCCGCAACTTTACTTTGTAATAGGGAAGTGCTCTTATGATATAGTTCTCTTCTTCTTGCATATTTGAGCTTTACTTCCATTCATTTTCATATACTCTAGTTAGCAAACGGGGGAAGGGGAGAAAAACATGGAATCTAAAGGGAAAGAAGTAGTTGAACATACTTCTCCATCTAAAGAGCAACTAGAGGAATCTGATTCTAGAATGGAAGAAGTAGAATTAGGGCAAGAAATAGAAGAGAACTTAGAAGAGAAAGACCCTCAGCAGGAAGAATATACATATGTAGAACTTTTAGATGAATTTTTCACTCTTGACCAATTCATAGACTTGAAAGAGCAAACCCTTAAATTACAGAGAGATCTTGGTAGCATTACATCTCTTATATAGCAGCTTAAGTCTCAAATGATCTCACTTGAGACTAGTGTCACCTCTTTCCTAGCTAGGAAGGAAAGAGAGACGCCTCCTATTCCTTTGGAGCTCACTAGAAAAGATACTTCTCTTCCTAGTAGGCACAAAGGAGAGAGATCTAGGGAAGCTCCCCTCGTGAAAGACTTGAAGCCACCTACATTTACGGGGGATGACCGAGACAGGAATAAGGATGCAAGCTATACTTTTTTACAAAAGTGGCATGATTTGCATCAATTGAAAGGCACCCCACCAAACTACCGTGTGCTAGAGGCGAGTCTCTCCCTCGGCCCGCGTGCTTATAAGTGGCGGATGAGTCTTAAGGAGGCGAACTCTATCCCTACTGACAGGACTCAGTTTGAGACTCTTTTTCTAAAAGAGTTTCTTCCTGAGAATGAGGAGGAGAGGAATTGGGATGAGTGGGATAGGATTACACAAAGAGGTAGGCCTCTTTCAGTCTACCTATCCCACTATAGAGAGATCATTTTGAAACTTAAAGGCTTAGATGATCTCCAGAAGACCAGAGGGTTTCTTAGGGGCTTAGATAAAGCCATAAAGAGGGAAGCCAGGAGGAATGCGCCTAAGACGTTTGAGGAGGCAATCAAATATGCACAGATTTATGAGGACCATAACTGTCCTTAGTATACTCCTATGGAGACGGATTAGCCCCTCAAGCCTCTTAGTACGACTAAATTCAAGAAAAAATTGCCTTTTGGGAAAAACAAAGTTTTTATAAAGAAACAAAGATCACAAGGGCCTAGATTATCCACATACCAGTTTGAGAGGGCCAAAAGAGAGAACCTATGTTTTAGGCGCCTGTCTCCTAGCCATTTACAGTGGAACTGCCCACTCAAGAAGGGGGAAGAAAAGAAGAAGGGACCAGAGTCTAGTACGGCCTCTGAAAAGGGAAAAAAGGCGGTCCACCTAGTGCAGACCCTTCCTATTCATGGCAACTCTAGCTGCAAGGGAGTGGAGGTGATGTACGAGGATATAGAGCACACCTGTTGTTTGACTCAGTCATTGTGGTCACAAAGTTTGGACCACATGACCTAGTCAAATTGCATGGTAGTGTGTACGGGACCAGGGTGCGGGTCATGATAGATGACTCTGCCACTCATAATTTTATAAACTATGCTTTCGTCGAGAAATTAAAGATTCCTCAGTAGCCTAGTGCACATAAATACATTGTATGTATGATGCAAGCGCAAGATAAGAGGATATGGGATATTATGGTATCCAATTTGGAAGTCAAGATACATGACTATACAGATTATATGGACTTCCAAATTATGAATATGGACAGGACAGATCTAGTCTTAGGAAGAGAGTGGCTAGGGGGGTTGGGAGACACACTTAAACGCAGCTATCAAAACAACACACTTGAATTTGAAAAGAATGGAAGTAAAGTTTGTATTCATTGAGAGAGAGATGTACCTAGTGCACCTCTCATTTCATCACTAGAGTTGTATAGTCTTTGTTATTCTCAGCATGTACAGGACATGTTTTTATTGTATAGTCATGATATGGAGCATTGTACAGACACCTCATCTCATGTATATTTTCATGCTAGGAATGTAACTATGAACATGACTTTCAACTATTATTTTTTGCAAGAGTGTGTGGTCAAAAGTTTTAAGGATCTTATGTTTCAGTATAGAGATGTTTTTCCCACTAACTTACCTAGAGGGCTACCACCTGAGAGAGGGGACATTGACCATGCCATTGAGGTTGTTACTAACACTAACCCTATTTGGAGACCACCTTATAGGCTTAGTGTTTCTCAGCATGAAGAGGTTGAGAAGCAGTTGCAGGATTATTTAGATAAGGGCTTCATTAAACCTAATAACTCACCTTGGGCATCGCCAATGCTCCTAGTTAAAAAGAAAAATGGATCTATGAGATTATGTATAGACTATAGAGCACTTAATAAGGTAACTATCAAAAATAGGTTTCCAATGCCTAGATTGGAAGACCTATTTGATTAGTTACATCAACCTAGGTATTTTACCAAGCTTGACCTTAGATGAGGATATCATCAGATCAGGATTAGTGCAGAGGATGTCCCTAAGACTGCATTTAGGACTAGATTGCACTATGCGTTTTTGGTGATGCCTTTTGGTCTCACCAATGCTCCTTCCACTTTCATGAAACACATGAATAGTGTTTTACGGCCTTATCTAGGACACTTTGTGGTAGACTTTCTGGATGACATTCTGATCTATAGTGCATCAAAAGAGGAGCACTTGGAACACTTGAGGAAAGTATTTCAAGTGCTAAGGGAAAATTCACTCTTTGCTAAGGAATCAAAGTGTGAATTTTTCAAGTCAGAGGTTGGATACCTTGGGCATATAGTCTCCCAAGATGGAATCCAGATGGATCCTGAAAAAGTAAGGGCTATTATGGAATGGCCACACCCAAGGAACTTGGAAGAGCTGCAGATCTTCCTAGGTTTATCAGGTTTCTATCGAAGATTCATTAAGAATTATGCTAAGATTGCTGTTCCGATGATGGAACAGCTTAAAGGGAAAGGGAAAGCCTTTCATTGGGGAGACAAACAGAAGCAAAGTGTGGAAAAGTTGAAAGTAGCAATTGCTACAGCTCCACTTTAACATATAGCAGATCCCAATAAACCATTTGTGATGAGACTGACACGATTGACGTTGCTATAGGACCGGTTTTAGTATAGGATGGTCGACCAATAGCTTTTGAGAGTAAGAAACTAGAACTGGCTCAGAATAATTACTCCGTCTATGAGAAGGAGTTGTATGCAATAGTCCATGCTTTGAAGAAGTGGCATCATTATTTATATGGTGCCAAAGTCACGATAGTGTTTGATCAAGAGAGCATTAAGTGGCTCTCTAATCAAACTGACCTTAAAGGCCGTAAGGCCCGATGGGCAGAGACCCTTCAGGAGTTTGATTATGAGCTTAGGTATAGGAAGGGAAAGTTTAATGTAGTGGCTCATTCACTTAGCTGCATGCCTATGCTCAGTGGACTGAGTTTTACTCAGATCACTTGTGAGCTACTTGAGTCCATTAGAGGAAAATGTGGGCTTGATCCTGCATATTCCGAGATTTGGGAAGCCATAGAGAATGCGGATCGTGATATACGGGTTTCCAGTGAGGATGGAGTATTGACCGATACTCAAGAAGGATTCAAGTGGAAGAATTACAGTGTCCATGATGGATATCTATTATATAAAGGTAAGGTGTGTGTCCCTAGAAATATTAAGATGAGACGGCTTTTATATGAGTGTCATGACACACCTAGTGCGGGACACGCAAGAGTTAACAAGACTTATGATCTTGTTAAGAGGCAGTTTTATTGGCGTGGACTTCACAAGGACATCCTAGAGTATGTGCTTAAGTGCAACAAACGCCAGGTCAACAAAGCTGAGAGGTTGAGGATTGGAGGACTACTCCACCCATTGGATATTCCTAATGGGAAGTGGGAGAGTGTCTCCATGGACTTTATAGTCGGATCACCTAAGACACAGAGAGGGCACGACTCAGTCTGGGTAATAGTGGATAGGTTAACCAAAATGGCTAGGTTTATTCTGACACGTACTATAGTGAAGACACCAGAGTTGGCTAGACTCTTTGTTGAGAACCTATACTCGTTATATGGTCTTCCTTTAGACATAGTTTCTGATCGGAATAGGAAGTTTACTAGCCACTTTTGGAGAGCGGTCTTCAAAAGGTTGGACAAGAAACTTAGCATGAGTATGGCCGAGCATCCACAGTCGGATGGGCAAACAAAGAGGGTTAACCAAATCCTAGAGGATATGCTTCGAGCATATGTGAATGAAAGGAAAACTAATTGGGAAGAGTACTTACCTATAGTAGAGTTTGCATATAATAGTGCCAAGTACACTTCCACTCGGCATAGTTCATTTATGCTTATGTATGGGTTTCAACCAAGAGCTCCTTATGCAGTAGGCTTGGAGAATGAAAAAGTTCAAGCTGCAAAGGACTTCATGGAAGAGATGAATGATATGCTTAGGCTTGCTAAGGAAAACATTAGGAGAGCTCAAGATAGAGCTAGAGCTTATGCAGACCCTCAAAGGAGAGACATCAACTTTGAGGTAGGAGAGCAAGTCTATCTTAGAGTTCCATCTAGGTCTGAAACCATGAAGACGGGACCCTGTACAAAACTATCTCCTAGGTATTGTGGACCCTTCCAAATACTTAAGAGAATAGGAAAGATGGCTTACAAGCTCCAACTTCTAGAGAATAGTCAAATCCATCCAGTTTTTCATGTTAGCCAGCTTAAGAAAAGGCTGGGTGAAACAGACAACCTCATTCGAGACTGTGAGGTAGTAGAGTCTATTTTTGTTCAATCTATTCCACATGAGCCTGAGAGCATACTACACACTTGAGAGAAATAGACGAGAAGTCAATTGTACAAAGAGTGTCTAGTAAAGTGGAAAGATAGTTCAGAAGATAGTGCCACATGGGAGCAGGTTAGCACCCTTAAGAGACGATTTCCCAACTTTAGATTACCTTCCCAAGTGTCTTCTTAAGGGGAAGGATATGGGGAAACAACACCGAGATATGACCATGTATTGCTATACATGGGGATATAGTGAGAGTGGTAGTTCTAATATTTCTCTCTTTCTATTAGACCTTCCAATACCATTTTTGAGGACAAAGTGGAGTTAAGGGGAAGGAAATGTTATATGGAGTCAATAAATGGAGTAGGTGTGAACCACCTCTTAACTCCTTTTAGATGGATTCACACATGAGTGCCATGTGGCATTCATGTGTAGATCATTGGACTCAATCAATATTTGAGATAGAGAGAGCCTAAATGGAGCGACCACGCGGCTGGGCAGCACATCATCAAGAAGGATCTCCGTGCGACCTCGTTATTTGGACCCACAGTATTGTTTCGAAAGGCGTGCATGCCGTTGTTCAAAAACAGGAGCAATCATCGAGCTTCAGATTTTGGATTTGTTAGTAAAATCTTGGGAGGAATCCTTTTAGGATCCCCATGAAGCCCATGGGGTTTCATGTGACTTTCGAGGTTGGAAGGCCTTGTATTAGAATCCATGTTTCTCTTCATATTTTTCCCCCTTGGCTTAAAGGTATATATATGGGTGGAGTTTCTTGGGTTCATATGTGCATCTACCACCCATGTTGGGTTTAGTTATGCTCTTGAGATTGCTATCTAGAGTAGGCTTGATTAGCTTATCCTTTAGTATTTTGTTATGTGGACACAACAATATTCACTCTACAACTCACAATTTTTTATTCATTTTGACAACAAATTGTTCATCGTGTCTTCTTATAACATCTAAATCTTAATAGCCCTTAAACTCTTAAAGAATGATCACACTGGAAATTATGATTGATTTATAAAACTCCTTCCTCACAATAGTGTTGTGTTGCAAAACTTTAGAAATTCTTGCTTTCCTTGATGTCACGCTCTTGGCCATATAGATTCAAGCCCTAGAGCCCTTAAACACACGTTTAAGTCATTAAAACTCCTTTTACAACTCATGATTGCCCTATGTTTTAGCACCTTTTGGCCTCTTTTAAGTTGCATTTCCGTTTGTTAAGCTCCTAGCCTCTCATATGCTACTAACATGCCCCCAATAGAGGTGAAGATATGATTAATGAATATGAAACACTACAGAATAGATGAAAATGTAAAGCTTTGATGTGAAATTAAAAAAAAAAATGAATAAATAAATCCTAACCCTAAAAATGCAAAATTTATTATCTCTAACTATCTACTTACCGAAATTTAATGGAAATGAGTTGTAAACGATGGGGTGAGATCTTAAACAAGCAAACAAGATTCAAAAGCATTTAGTTTGCAAGATGCCCTCCTCTAGGCATGATGACTAACAAGATGCATTCCTAGACAATGGTGCCAAAGTGTTCGACGTAGAGCCACTCGCATAACATACATGCCAACCATAATCAAGTAACGGATGCTCCCCATAAAAGAATCAATCCAAGAGACATGCCAATAATATCATAATCTTCAGCATGCTAGGATCCATGCACACACACAATGAGTCTGACACACGCACACATGCATACACACAAGCAAGAAAGCCTTGCTCTTGGACTAGATCCAACCATTCCCAACAGCCTCACGCTTGATTAGAAGACAGAATGAAGAAGAACAAGAAGAAGGTTTACCATTTAATTTCATAGGTGAGTTTTAAGAAGAGATTATTCTCTTCTCACTCTCGTGTGTTGCTAGTCAAGAAAATGTCATAAGCCCTCATTTGAGGACATATTTGAGCACAAAAAACGAAAACTCTTATAAACTCCCAAAGGGCTAGGGAATAAATCATCAAGCTTGAGGACTCATGAACTTGCACAACTATAGAGTACATTTCAAAAAATGCCTTTTGGGCATATTTCTAAAGGTGGAGTTCTACATAAAGAATGTTAATTTCAAGGATAGTTTTGGAATTTTTGAGGCTCCCATTAGCATGTTGCAATGCTTTAGTACATCCAACATGCTTTTTGCTTCAATTCTTCACAACCCTTATTGTCTTCACTTTGGTTATCTTTCAAAAGCTACTTTGGCGAGTCTTTATCTCCAATAGCATGAGCATCAATCAGAATCCTATTGAAAAGATTCGGGAGATTAAAAAAAATATAAGGATAATACACATTTTCCTATGACCTATAATGGAAATACAACTTAATATTTATTACAATGTATTGATTTTCCACAATGGAGCTTTGGTAGAAATTGGGAACGTCTACCCTATGATCAATGAGAATGTAATTACATTTACTAGATGCCCATGCATAGAGGCCCTTGATTTTGTTTGAAGGGTCTATTCCTAAATAAATGTGGAGTAAATTTTAAGAATAGACTAATTATATGTCAACTTGTAAAGGATTAGAATCATTAAATGATCCTAGATAGTTCTCTCATGTGAAAACACAAGGTGGTGCAAGATTGAGGCTCTAATTGCTTATATCTACAACACTTAGAAGTCACTACAAAAATCAACCTAAAGGAATAATCTTAAGAGATACAACCCCATTACAATGGAATTCAATTCTCAAGGAGGTAGATGAGGTGTTCCTACATAGATTACAATCATTTAATCCCCCTTAGATGCATGATGGCACAATTGTGTGTATATTCTCAAGCTAGTTCTAAAAATAAGAAAGGAGAAGGAAAAGAGAGGAAGTTCTACACACGAATATGCCGATTTCGATAGAGCATCAAGACAAGGATCTTCAATGAGGAATATTTGAAGTCTTAGAATATATGCAAGTCGTCATAGACTTAGATTAGATGTATCAATCCATGGGAAACACATGATGGAGCATTATGTCATTGAGGGATATGATTTGTTTATGGTGACTATTCCAGCATAATTTCTTGAATGATTCCACTCACAAATGATGCCAATCTTGTATTATAGATCTATTGTCAGGGGAATCCCATTGAAGAAAACAGGGACATCTTAGATCACATAAAAGCTTCAATTCCACAACCTAAAGAGCACCTAGAAGAGTGCTCAATATCCTTAATACAAGAAAATATAAGAAACGTTTAAAGTTGAAAAGACGACTAAGGGCAATGGCATTAAACAAAGTGTTATAGAGTCTATAAATTTTCAATAAGTATCAAATGGAATACCTAAAGATTATAATAGTCAACGCTTAAGAGAGAGAATGCTATGGAAGAAGTTTATGACGATAAGTAGCGAATTAAGCCTAAGTGGTTCTACTCCTGGAAATGGAGAAGAGCAACGTTCCTATATTGTAAGTGATGTGGTTACTAAACAAGAACCGAAATTACTAAACGTTTTATAGTAATATAGGGATCTCTTTGTGTGGTTATATACATTATTAAAAGCTCTAGAACTACGCATTTATTCACATAGGATACCTATGGTGAAGCGGTGCTAATCCCATAACGAAAAAGACCACACACCTTGAATGAAAAATACTCTACCAAGATAAAGAAGTAAATCGCCAATCGCTAGATTCACGTACAAAATTGAGCACATATAGTTGTTGTCCTTAAAAAGAACAATAAATATGTGTGCATAAACTTGAAGGAGGTAAATGGATTCCTATAACGGAAGCAGCTTTATGGATTGAAGGACATATGGGGTATCTTCATGCTCAAGCAAGGAAAAACATTTAAGAAATACATTTTCGAAGAATGGGATATAGTTTCTGAATGTTTTTCTTGACACTAGTAATGCCAAGGAAGCAGGGGGCCATTATTGTTGATTCATAGATACGTAGGCAATGATAATCAAGCTTTCGTATGATCTAGTAATACACGTTGTGTCAACCGACCCATGTGAGCAAGCATGCTATATCTTAAGAAAATTTTGATCACTCTTCAATCTTAAGAGCCTTGGAATAGACCATTCCACATTCATGCGGATGTTTAGAAGTATGCAATTGGATGTGCAGTTAACTATCCAATTTAAGATAGGCAAATGGATTTCCAATTGAATATGGTAGCAACAATCAATATGTGATACAGGAATGTCACAAAATGAAAAGAGAAGGCTTAGAGATGGTTTAATTGTCAAAAGTTTTAGAAACTATTTTCCAGCTAAAATACCCAAACTCTTTTTAGATCACCAAGTGCAATATATTTTTAAAATAAAACATGTGCTACAAGAAGACTAATAACATGGTTCCCACTATTGATGGAGTTTGGATTTGAAGTAGAAATGGTAACGACCATATTCATCGATAGCATTTAAAACTAGAATGGTATAGGCATGTTGTTATGTTGAATTGATGATGAAGAGAAATAGAGCTTATGCGAATAACTCATGTAGACCCATGAATGGCGGTAGAACATTTCCTAAGTAAAGAATTGAATGCATTGGGCCTATTAAATGCTAAGTGCAGAATTGAATTCATCGGACCTAAATGGAAATAGGCTAGAACTACCAAACATAATGATCCACAAACCACAAATAAAGTTCTACTTTAATTTCACGAGATTCGGTCTACCGATTGAAGCATATACCTATGTAAGCGTGTATGTATGTGTGTATGTATTTCTGTATGTAAGTATGTGTGTATATATGTATTCATGTATGTACGTATGTGTGTGTATATATCTGCGTGTGTATGTGTCTATGTGTGTATGTATGGATGCATTTACGTAAGTAAAAAAGTATCTACATACATAATTAAGTAAGGTCTAAGAAACTAAGTAAGTATGTATGTATGTGTATGTAAGTATGTATATGTCTATATATCTATATGTCTATATGTATGTATGTACTTATGTATGTATACGTCTATATGTATGTATGTATTTATGTATGTATGAATGTATGTAAGTATATATGTATGTAAGTATATATATGTATGTATGTATCTATTTATATAACATTCTATATGACACCATACATCGGTAATATTTTTTGTAGCATTTCCACTATATATGGGATTAAAAGAATTAGAGTGAAGCATGCTAGTTTGTAATCAAATAAGGCACACACGGAAAACCTAACACCAAATACTAAATTTCTTTGTTTCCCTTGCTAAAAGTCAAATAAGGAAATCAAATTAAGCACTTGCTGAAAAACAATCCACCTCCAAAAAATCAAACCACATGAAAAAAAAAATCTACTTGCAAAATTAAACATTCTACTACACTACATGTATATGTGTGTATCTGTATGTATGCGTGTATGTGTGTGTGTATGTGTGTATATGTGTATGTATGCATATGTGTGTGTATGTGTATGTGTGTATGCTTGTATATATGCATGTATGTGAGTACCTATCTATATATGTCTATGTATATATGTGTATCCATGTATGTATGCATGTGTTTCTATGTATGTGTGTGCACGTGTATGTATGACTAATTGTGTATATGTGTGTAAGTGAGCATGTATTTGTGTATGTACATGTGTGTATGTGTATTTATGTGTGTATGTGTGTGTATACATGTATGTGTGTATGTATGATTGTATGTGTTTTTGTTTATGTATGTGTGTATGTATGTATGTGTGTATGCATTTATGTGTGTATGTGTTTATATATATAAGTGTATGTGTGTATGTATGTGTGTGAATGTATGTATATAAGTGTGATTATATCTGTATGTATGTATGTGTGTATGTATGTATGTGTGTATGCATTTATGTGTGTATGTGTTTATATATATAAGTGTATGTGTGTATGTATGTGTGTGAATGTATGTATATAAGTGTGATTATATCTGTGTACGTGTGTGTACATGTGCATATGTATATACATTTGTAAATTTATTTTATCATATAATACGTGTACGTGAATGTATGTATACAAGTGTGTTTATATCTGTGTA
>CM035407.1:183666274-183693774 GCA_020310875.1 Ceratopteris richardii
TAATGGTTTTGGGGTTTCGAAAACACTAGATTTCTCTTAACATTTCTTATTTTTTCGTACACTGTTAGAAATCGGTTTTGTTACAAAATCACGTTTCTTTCATTTACTTGAAAAAACTTAGATAGGTAAATTTTTAATATTACAGTTCGTTTTCTTAACTAAGTTGAAAGTCGATACAATTGCACTATATAATGATCGATTATTAGAAAGTGTTCTTGTTTAGCTAGTATGCTGTACAATCATGTTTGATTGAAAAACTTAAGAATCTTTGCGAGATTCTACATATGGTTGGAACGCAAAGGTCCTATAAAGTAAATTCAAGTACATGGAATCAAGCCCATCCATCTTCTCCAATTCTACACATTTAATTATAAAATTTGAGTTTAATTTCCCATATTTAATTATACCTATCAAAATTGGCAAAGAGAAAAGTTTCAAAAAATTTCTAGTGTGATTTTTCCATGATCTACTGAATCATTCGACATGTCTTGAAATGAAAAAAGTGAAAGAAGCTTTACATGTCATTTGATGTGTCCAATCATGTGTTCTTTTCATGAAACCAAAGAATAGATACTTCTAACGTTTCTTTCCACTTAAATTTTTCCTTTTTATATATTCGAATCGTCGTTCTCAATTACTCTATTCAATTTATAGCCTTTTATGGTGTTTCATTGGGCTCATTTTCGGTATACAAAGCCATTAATGCACTTTTTGTATATATTATGTGACACAGGTGAGTTATTGATTCACATCCAACCATATTCACTATGAAAGTCCAAGTTACCTCTCTTCGAGATCTTTATTGAGAGGTCTAGAAGAATTTGTTACAAGGGATATACATACACATATCAGTAGAATGTTATCGAATTATAATCTTTATTCGGTGAACTCTCTAGACCCATCCCTAGTTCGTTACAATAAAAGTTTAAAAACATTGAGTACCCATCTCTAGGTCGTAGGAAGCTCCGTTGCATTCTGGCTAAGCATTTGGAGAGAAAATCCTCCATCAATACAATTGATCCCATACAGAATCCATTTGAAGATTTCAATAAGGAATCTGGTAAGAGGTATGGGGATTGTGCATAAAATTTTGGAGTAAATATAACAAGTTTTAGCCAGGAGCATCAACGGATAAAATCAATAAGAATATTCATATAGAAAGAAAGCTTAGTTCTAATGTAATCGTAAACTAGTATCATTCTTCAATGTAAGAAATAGATCGAAAAGTAGGAAAACCATGAAAAGGAGAACTTTTTCAACCGAAACACCAAAATATAGAACTTAGAGTATCAGGCCAATAAAGTTGAGAATAAGAGATTTCCTTATAAAAAAAGTATAATGAGGCCTTGTGAGGGGCACAAAAATAATCGCATATATCAACCATTTGCAAAACGCAAAAAGATTTAGTTGGTTTGGGCATTCTCCATCTTGGGGAAATGGAAAATACGTTGGCTAGAAAGTGGATGATTAAAGCAAGGTGCAATGCACAAGCGTCTTGGGTAAAATTGACTATTACAAAAAAAATCTTATGTTAGGCTTGTGGGACTTCCAAGGTGGAAGGGGCATTATCTGTTCACTTTAAGGTTTTCTCCTTTATAATGACTTCAAGAGGTTCGGACATAGTATGCTCCTTATGGGAGAGTTGAAACAAGATGAAGCACTACAACATATCAGGCGTATACCAAGGCTTCTATCGAGGAAAATGAACGGGCGCGATTTTGCCCCGACATCGGTGTAAGGGTCAGTGTAGGCGTTGTGGTCACGATTTGAAATCTGAGCTTACAATTCAAGGGCATAAAAACGCTCGAAGGAAAGAGCATAGTGCACATGGAAGAACATCATTGTTCTTTATTTCTAGCGGATTTTCAATTTCAAGTGCCGAAACAAGGTCCATCTCATGTGATTGAGATTGCAAAAGAGGCAGTATGAAATGCTGCACATAGTTGTAGTTGTGGGAGGTGATGGGACATTTAATCGTCTATTGCAACCCATTAGAAAAGACTCATAATGCTATTGGAGATGGAGAAAAATATCAATGATGCTGAAGGAAGAAACCTTCCATTTTTGGGGCCTTCACAAAGGAGAAGGAGAGATCGGCAAAAGAGGAGAAGGGGGGGACGGCATAGGCGTGTGGTTTGCACTTGATTCGACAGGAAGAAGAGAACCGCGTGAAGAGGCTATCGCATATAGAAAGGAAGCTGGTTGTCAGAAGAAAAAGGAGTTTGGATCGCACATGGAATTTTTTTCTGTTGCAGGAAAGAAGCTCTAGACCTCGGCAGGAGGTCGTCAACCATAAGGGACAAAGGCGGATAGCTGGCGGTAGATAGAGGGAGGGCAGATACTTCTGAGTAATCTGGGTTTTTTTTTCCTACCTCTTGTACACTTGGTCGTCAGCATGGGAACCGAAGTATCATCATCCCATGGCCCCTGTGGTGTTCTGATGCATCAGATCATAGTTCTACTTGAACTGATCACGCACGCGGAATGAGAGAGGAGGAAAAAGGGGATTCTCTCAAAGGGGGAAGGAGCTCGGATGCTGGGCAATTTGCTTTGAAGAAGAACAGTTCTGATGCAGCATGGCCAATTCACATCATCTGCTCGGTGGCGGATAAAGAGATGAAATGACCGTTCTCGAAGGGAAAGAGAGAGTGCCAGCCCTCTAGAGAACTCAGACATAGAGATTCGGAACTAAGTGTTAGAAGGGTGTCTTCCCCTTCTTCTGTGCAAGATAAAGTAGCTGTCTTCAGAATCTTCTCATGGCAGGGACATCTGAATTTTGATGTTAATTACTTATGGTGTGGAGTACCGTGTATCTTGAAGATGTCAAAACCCTTGAGAATGTGTTGGATTTCCGTATGCTAGTAGCTGGGGCATCCTGTTTCTCTCTCATCAGTTGCATGGAGTGAGGAGTTAACTCCGTTCGAGTCCCTGGAGCCTATAGCAAGTAAATTGTAGCTACATGAATACAAGCACCACTTCAGTGAGTTGTAGCTTCTGTCTGGCGGCGGCTTAAGAGTTTCGACTACAAGCTTTTTTTAGCGCCCTGGAGGGAGAATCTAGCATGCTACGTTTCTGTTCAAACATATGCAATATACGTGTTAGAGCATCTCACAAAACGGAGAGAATCAACACATACCAGCAAGCTTTGTAGGAGAAGAAGTAGGAAAGCTTATTCGACGCTGAAGAGAATTTTTTGAAGGGTATACAGATGTTCATAATGTATAATTACCAAGAGAGGATGGATGTCCAACTGCATGCAAAAGTCAGAGTTTTTCTGCATATCACTGGAGACAGCATATGGGGCGGCTCAATAAAAGGAGAATGCTGAGGAATAAGAATTTATCATTCTTTCCATTATGTATGCGTACTTGGGTTTTTTTTTTCTGCACTCAAGTTTCCCAGGACGGCTACTCATACGTGGACAATCTAACCAACTTGCGAGTAAATGAGAAGGCAAATAAGAAGCTGATGATGAGAACAGAAGTGATGCTAAATTTTTGGGTACGAGTTACTTATGTTCTAAAGCTGATAATGGTTTTTTTTTCATTACTCTGAAACTATGTGCATAATTTGACAGGTCTGTTTTATGTTGTTATTTCTAATCTAGACTTCAAAATCAAACTCTTTAAACCTGATTGCTAGTTCCTATTTCGCACAGATGTTTCCCAAATTGCGCGGGCTTCTTCATAATCTCATAACGATGTAATTATCTGCGTAAAGTTTTTTTTTATTACTTTGCACAGGAATTGATGTAATCCAAGTACCATTTCTATTCACCCTCTGTTTAAAGTATCTTAGCGTACTACTACTCACCACAAATGCATGCGCAATTAGTCATCTAGAATTCCAGACTTCTGAGGATAGTACTTGATTGCAGATTGCTTATTTGATAGTTGAAAAGGTACAAATGAATGAAAGTTCGGAGAAATATTGAATTAATAACTAGTAACAACACATTAAGTTTGCAACGGTCTATATGTGCACTTTGGTAGAAGCTTAGATGTAGCGTAATTGATCTGGGTATTCAAGAAAGGAGAATAGAACAGTATCCCCTCTCCCTCAAACAAACTTGTGTATAAAACTTTTATATCATTGTTAAATTCAGTTGAAAGTACAAGGTTTTCACTCATTGAAGGATGAGTTAACTATCTAAGCCAATTTAAATATACAAATTTCTCTTTAAGTGGAATCCTCAAAAATCGCATTAGAATTAGATCATGTTGCCTCAATATGAATCTATCCTCTTTCGTAAATGGAGATGAGTACATCTTGGTCAAACAAATGTACATATAACCATTTTAGATATCTCTTCAAGAGACCACTCCCATAAATCTTTATGAAGAAGAACCAAATTAAGATATATCGTATCTCTTCCCCTCCTTTTTGTCCAACTCCTCGACATACCTGGTGAACCCGACGTGAAAGGAGGGGGTGAGTGAGTTATAGAGCCACAAAGATTAGTATAATCAAAATGGAAGAGATCCTAGCTCAATTTCTACGATTTCAAGAAGAGGATAGGCGTCAAAAAGCCATCCAATCACTTTATGAACGTCTAGTCAATCGGTGTGGCTTTTTCAATGGAAAGAATGTCTCAAAGTTCTGCAAAGAATATGAACTCGAGGCCAAATATCTAGGTGTCGGACTAAGTCCGATGACGGAAAAAGAATTATGTGAAAACTTTATCTATGTGTCGGATTACGACGTGCGAGACCAAATAATGCAAATCAATCAAACGACATGGTCCCAATACAAAGCGACACTCCTCAAGCAGTTTATGCTAGAGGATCTTGATAAAGTAACTCGTAGATCTTTCCTGAGGTGGGTTCATATGCCCAAAGACCAACCAATTCTTGAGATCAAAGAAGAGTTTGAGCGACAATATGATGATCTTTCTGAGCACGATAAGAGGTGCATGAGTCATGAAAGAGTTTCGTTGTTTCTTCGAACAATCGATGTTAATGCCCGAGAGGAGTTAATTCCACTTCTACAAGATATAGACTCCGACTCAGGACTCACAGAGGATTGGATGCTCGTCCATGAAGCTGTGATGAAATACGTAAAGAAACAACAAACAATAGAGAAATTTTTAAATGATTGGAGAACAGATCTTCAAACAGATGAAAATTATAACCATGTTCCAAGCATTTTACCAATCGTGAATAATGTTCAAGTCCATGAGGTTGTAGAGACCCCATTTGGGCATGAAATAGATATGCATGGCCTTGATATCCATAGTGATGATGGGAAATATGAAGAAACTTCTAAAAGTGCGATTGATGTAACCTCAAAGGTTACAAGGTGCCAAGAGCCCCTAGACTTCTTTACAATGATTATATCTTTAGGTGCCATGAGTGGACAAAGCCCGAAGATGGGAGGATCAAAAGAGCAAGTAGAAGCTAATCAAAATCAAAGCAAACTAAACCAACATCAAACCAAACAAACAACAAACATAAAACAAAACAAAACCCAACAAAACCCAACAAGAAATCAAGATGAAGCTTCCTCTACTCCGATAAATTCCTCACATCGAATAAAAGATAACCAAACAAATCAAGAAACATATCAAGATACAAACAAAGAGATAGAGATATCTAGAAGGCTCATAGGTGACCAAATGGAGATAAAAGATGAGATACAAATAGAGAACCTAATAAATATGCCTGAAGATCGAGCTCGAGATGCATCCTTTCATGATGACATCGGGCAAGATGTGGAGTATGATTGGATGTCACTTGATGGTGATGATCCTTTTCTAACACAAGATTCGGATAGAACTTCTGATCTAATGACTGAATTACATGAAGGAACTCCCATGGAACATGATGTTGAATCTAAGGACCTGTCAATAGAAGATCCGATGGGTAAGAAAATGGATATGCAGGAATCCGCATTATACATGCATACAGAGATGCAAGAAAACGAACTTACTTATATGAAGGAGGACATGCAAATAATGAGTCCTCTAGAGGTTGAAATGTGTGATGACGAAGATGAGTATGATGCTAATCTAGAGGATGTACAAATGATAAGTCCTCTAGATAGTGATGTGTATGGCAATGGTGATAAGCATGATCCTAATCCTACCGATAGTCTAGATCAAGATCAAGATACTGATATTCTTTTGAGCAATGTCACATTGGGCAAAGATCCTACACATAAAAAGGAGGATAAGTTGGATGGAGTTCAAAATAATGATATGTATGTAAATGAAGCTACATTCTATGAAGAGAGAAATATGAATGAACATGAGGAGAATGAGAAAATACCATTGATCATTCCTCTGAACACTGATATGTATGTCAAAAATAATCATGTTGAGTTGAGTCCACACGTTGAAGAAATTGAGCATAAAGTGGTAGATGAAATGTTTATTGTGACATATGATAAATCTGATGTGTGTATAGCATCGAAGGATATTCAATTTAAAACTATTGAGTCAAACAAGTGCATTGATGAAGCTCAACTTGATTTGGGTATATATGTCAAGATCCTCATATACGATGAGATAGTCGAGCAAGAATCAATGACCGAAGAAATGTATCATGAGTGTGGTGAGAGTACATCCTCTGAAGAGAATGAGCAAGAAATGATTGAGAGATATGAAGAATTCTATGATGGGATCTTGAATAAAGAAGTTGAGTTCCCGTCAATCTACATGCACTGTCCTATAAGGTGTAAAAATTATGATGAGTTTGATCTTGATAAGAAAGTCTCTAGTGATATTGAAGATGAAGACTTTCTTGGATTCAGTGATATTGAGTCTCTTCATGAAAATGGGCAAATGAATCTGGAAAAAGACAATGATGAAGAGTTCCTGGAAAGATTGGAGAAAGAAGCAGACTTCATAATTTCCGAAACTCAGTCAGAAAGGAATGATTTTGCCATGGAGAATAAAGATGACTGTGTCTTGATGTCTGAGTATGATGAACACTTCCATTTGAAGTGGGATTCAAATGATTCTATTCAAAAACCTCATTTTAACGGTGATGAAGACATGATAGAAGATATTGAAAGGGATAAAACTCCTATAAATGATCTCGAGCATGAAATAAAAGAAAATACATGCTTACAAGAAAATTTCAATTATGAATCAAACATATGCAAATTTCAAACTTCATATACATGTATTCATGACTCTGCACATGATGAATTTGAAAGAATCATAAATAAAGATACTCATGCTCAGATAATTGAAATATGGATATCCAAATTCTCTGAGAGTTACAAAGACCAAACAAGCTGCCAAGAGGTAGACAAGCGAATAAGGTGGCTTGTATACATATTTACTGTATTTATGAATGCAACACTGATTGGTGCAATTCAAAGATGGCTTGTTTTTAAACATACCTTCTTTGGAGAGCATTTATCTGTGAAAAAGTATTGAAAGGGAATTTCTTGAATTCACAAGAAATTTAAAAGTGACTTTTGTAAATATAAGTATGTAAATACTTAATAATTATGTTTTGATTTTTTGAGATGGATAAAAGTAAATATAAAAATAAATAAATAAATAAATAAACAAATAATTGCATAAATAAATAGAGCAAGAAAATGCATCTAGCTCTCAAGAAAATGAAAATTTTTCAAAATAATCTTTTTGAATATGATGCTACTAATGTGTGTTCTGAGTTTATATAAACAGGTGTTGATATGGAGCTAATTGGAGATCTAGGAGTTTGATGGATTGTGCAGGAGGCAACCACTTTCAAATTACATCTTTATGGTTTATTGCAAATGGTTTTTGAAGTTCTTTCATGAACTGCATATGTATATAATGTCATTTTGATGTGATGTTTCTCATGATTTGTTTAGTTTCTATGAGTGCAGGAATGATCAAGCGAAGCCAACGGAGATGATGACTCAAGAACAAAGCCGTGAAAATCTTTTTCATTAGCTATCGTGCTTTAATCCTGATCTTTTCTTTGCACCATCTTTGAGATGCATTGCATGCCAAATATGCATGTAAAAATATATAGGAATCCACGTCTTTGAAATTCCGTAGAAGCACGTCCATCTGCACAATTAGATAGGTAAATATCATTGAAAAATAATAAAGCAAGTTTTGAATGATAAGAGAGAATAGTTCTGAGTAAGGGAGAGTGATTGCATCTGTAAGAGAGTGGAGTTGTGAGTGATGTGAGCGTTGCTTAGATACCATAAAACCTTGATTTTTCACACCATTTTTGTTTCTCTTCATGCACCTAAAACATGCATAAATGAAATGTAAAGAGCACGAGTGATATTTTGGTTAAAACCCGTAGTTGCACGAGTGATTGCACTTGTATTGAATTGTATATCCATGATGAAAATGTGAGTTCAATTTGAGTGTACATCCTCAACACCGAATTCCTAATATCTCCCTATTTGCACCATGCTGTTTTTTTTATGCACTTAGAGTATGCATATGTAGGGCTCATTACATGGCCGTGCATAGGCACATTTGTTTTAACCCATGCACTTGATTTCACTCACATTTGGATTCTTGAAGACTTGCAGATACCGAGATCGATGATGGTACATCCGGAGGATGTACAGGTTCAGAGGGGGTGGATGTGGTCACGATTTGAAATCTGAGCTTACAATTCAAGGGCATAAAAACGCTCGAAGGAAAGAGCATAGTGCACATGGAAGAACATCATTGTTCTTTATTTCTAGCGGATTTTCAATTTCAAGTGCCGAAACAAGGTCCATCTCATGTGATTGAGATTGCAAAAGAGGCAGTATGAAATGCTGCACATAGTTGTAGTTGTGGGAGGTGATGGGACATTTAATCGTCTATTGCAACCCATTAGAAAAGACTCATAATGCTATTGGAGATGGAGAAAAATATCAATGATGCTGAAGGAAGAAACCTTCCATTTTTGGGGCCTTCACAAAGGAGAAGGAGAGATCGGCAAAAGAGGAGAAGGGGGGGACGGCATAGGCGTGTGGTTTGCACTTGATTCGACAGGAAGAAGAGAACCGCGTGAAGAGGCTATCGCATATAGAAAGGAAGCTGGTTGTCAGAAGAAAAAGGAGTTTGGATCGCACATGGAATTTTTTTCTGTTGCAGGAAAGAAGCTCTAGACCTCGGCAGGAGGTCGTCAACCATAAGGGACAAAGGCGGATAGCTGGCGGTAGATAGAGGGAGGGCAGATACTTCTGAGTAATCTGGGTTTTTTTTTCCTACCTCTTGTACACTTGGTCGTCAGCATGGGAACCGAAGTATCATCATCCCATGGCCCCTGTGGTGTTCTGATGCATCAGATCATAGTTCTACTTGAACTGATCACGCATGCTGAATGAGAGAGGAGGAAAAAGGGGATTCTCTCAAAGGGGGAAGGAGCTCGGATGCTGGGCAATTTGCTTTGAAGAAGAACAGTTCTGATGCAGCATGGCCAATTCACATCATCTGCTCGGTGGCGGATAAAGAGATGAAATGACCGTTCTCGAAGGGAAAGAGAGAGTGCCAGCCCTCTAGAGAACTCAGACATAGAGATTCGGAACTAAGTGTTAGAAGGGTGTCTTCCCCTTCTTCTGTGCAAGATAAAGTAGCTGTCTTCAGAATCTTCTCATGGCAGGGACATCTGAATTTTGATGTTAATTACTTATGGTGTGGAGTACCGTGTATCTTGAAGATGTCAAAACCCTTGAGAATGTGTTGGATTTCCGTATGCTAGTAGCTGGGGCATCCTGTTTCTCTCTCATCAGTTGCATGGAGTGAGGAGTTAACTCCGTTCGAGTCCCTGGAGCCTATAGCAAGTAAATTGTAGCTACATGAATACAAGCACCACTTCAGTGAGTTGTAGCTTCTGTCTGGCGGCGGCTTAAGAGTTTCGACTACAAGCTTTTTTAGCGCCCTGGAGGGAGAATCTAGCATGCTACGTTTCTGTTCAAACATATGCAATATACGTGTTAGAGCATCTCACAAAACGGAGAGAATCAACACATACCAGCAAGCTTTGTAGGAGAAGAAGTAGGAAAGCTTATTCGACGCTGAAGAGAATTTTTTGAAGGGTATACAGATGTTCATAATGTATAATTACCAAGAGAGGATGGATGTCCAACTGCATGCAAAAGTCAGAGTTTTTCTGCATATCACTGGAGACAGCATATGGGGCGGCTCAATAAAAGGAGAATGCTGAGGAATAAGAATTTATCATTCTTTCCATTATGTATGCGTACTTGGGTTTTTTTTTTCTGCACTCAAGTTTCCCAGGACGGCTACTCATACGTGGACAATCTAACCAACTTGCGAGTAAATGAGAAGGCAAATAAGAAGCTGATGATGAGAACAGAAGTGATGCTAAATTTTTGGGTACGAGTTACTTATGTTCTAAAGCTGATAATGGTTTTTTTTTCATTACTCTGAAACTATGTGCATAATTTGACAGGTCTGTTTTATGTTGTTATTTCTAATCTAGACTTCAAAATCAAACTCTTTAAACCTGATTGCTAGTTCCTATTTCGCACAGATGTTTCCCAAATTGCGCGGGCTTCTTCATAATCTCATAACGATGTAATTATCTGCGTAAAGTTTTTTTTTTATTACTTTGCACAGGAATTGATGTAATCCAAGTACCATTTCTATTCACCCTCTGTTTAAAGTATCTTAGCGTACTACTACTCACCACAAATGCATGCGCAATTAGTCATCTAGAATTCCAGACTTCTGAGGATAGTACTTGATTGCAGATTGCTTATTTGATAGTTGAAAAGGTACAAATGAATGAAAGTTCGGAGAAATATTGAATTAATAACTAGTAACAACACATTAAGTTTGCAACGGTCTATATGTGCACTTTGGTAGAAGCTTAGATGTAGCGTAATTGATCTGGGTATTCAAGAAAGGAGAATAGAACAGTATCCCCTCTCCCTCAAACAAACTTGTGTATAAAACTTTTATATCATTGTTAAATTCAGTTGAAAGTACAAGGTTTTCACTCATTGAAGGATGAGTTAACTATCTAAGCCAATTTAAATATACAAATTTCTCTTTAAGTGGAATCCTCAAAAATCGCATTAGAATTAGATCATGTTGCCTCAATATGAATCTATCCTCTTTCGTAAATGGAGATGAGTACATCTTGGTCAAACAAATGTACATATAACCATTTTAGATATCTCTTCAAGAGACCACTCCCATAAATCTTTATGAAGAAGAACCAAATTAAGATATATCGTATCTCTTCCCCTCCTTTTTGTCCAACTCCTCGACAGCGTCGGAACCAAAGCGTCGGTATAAGCGTCGATATATGCGTCAGTATAAGTGTCGGTATATGCATCGGTATAAGTGACGGTATAAGCCATGGTATGCCCCTGGGCAAAATAGTCGGTATAAGCATCGGTATGTGCCTGGGGATACCGACACTTATACCGTTGCCTATACCGATGACCATATCTGCAAAATTTTTTTGGGTAGAGTGTGTTGTCTCTTGCTACAGTAACATTCCCATGTTGTTGTGTAGCAAAAGACAATCCACTCTGCCCAAAAAAAACCCAACTACATGTGACATGTATGACAAGCAACAAAAAAATGATTTGATAAAGTAAAACATACTGTCAAATACAAAAGACCTGAGCAAAATGAATCATGAATCGTGTACAAAGAAATGGGACACATAGACATGATATTTATGAACAACAACTAGAACACATGTATATGTGTGTCTGCCTATGTATGTACATGTGTATGTGTACATGTATTATGTGTGTATATTTCTATATGTGTAAATATTTATCTGCATGTGTAAAAACTATAAAACCCTAATCCTAAAGACCTAAACCTAAAACAGGTGTATGTGTGTATGCTTGTATATGTATGTGTGTAGGTGAATATATATATGTGTATGTCTGTATATGCATATGTGTATCTATGTAAAAATCCTAAAACCCTAATTCTGAAGACCTAGACCTAAAACATGTATGTATGTGTATGTGTGTATGCACGTGTATATATATGTGTATGTGCATATGTATTATGTGTTCATATGTGTATATGTGTGTATGCATGTGTGTATATATGTAAAAGCCAAAAACCCTAACCCTAACCCTAACCCTAACCCTAAAACATGCATATGTGTATGTATATGTCACGTGTGTGTATGTATGCATGTGTGTGCGTGTGACTCTCTCTCTCTCTATGTGTATGTGTGTATGTATGTATGTATGTATATATGTATGTATGTGTGTCTGTATGTATGTATGTGTGTATGCATGTGTGTGCATGTATGTGTATGTGTATGTGTATGTGTATGTGTATGTGTATGTGTATGTGTATGTGTATGTGTATGTGTATGTGTATGTGTATGTGTATGTGTATGTGTATGTGTATGTGTATGTGTATGTGTATGTGTGTGTATGTGTATGTGTATGTGTATGTGTATGTGTATGTGTATGTCTATGTGTATGTGTATGTGTATGTGTATGTGTATGTGTATGTGTATGTGTGTATGCATGTGTATATGTGTGCATGTGTGTATGTATTATGTGTGTATATGTGTAAAAGTAAAAAAGCCTAATCCTAAAACCCTAACCCTAAAACATGTATATGTGTGTTTGTGTGGATGTATATGTGATGTGTGTGTATGTGTATGTGCATGCATGCATGTGTGTGTACACGTGTGTGCATGTATATGTGTGTGTGTGTGTGTGAATATATGTAAAAGCCAAAAACCCTAACCCTAACCCTAAAACATGCGTATGTGTGTATGTATATGTCACGTGTGTGTATGTATGCATGTGTGTGCGTGTGACTCTCTCTCTCTATGTGTATGTGTGTATGTATGCATGTATGTATGTATGTGTGTCTGTATGTATGTATGCATGTGTGCATATGTATGTGTATGTGTATGTATATGCGTATGTGTATATGTATGTGTATGTGTATGTGTATGTGTATGTGTATGTGTATGTGTATGTGTATGTGTATGTGTATGTGTATGTGTATGTGTATGTGTATGTGTATGTGTATGTGTATGTGTATGTGTGTGTGTGTGTCTGTGTCTGTGTATGTGTATGTGTATGTGTATGCGTATGCGTATGCGTATGCGTATGCGTATGCGTATGCGTATGCGTATGTGTATGCGTATGCATATGCGTATGCGTATGTGTATGTGTATGTGTATGTGTATGTGTATGTGTATGTGTATGTGTATGTGTATGTGTATGTGTATGTGTATGTGTATGTGTATGTGTATGTGTTTGTGTATGTGTATGTGTATGTGTATGTGTATGTGTATGTGTGTATGCATGTGTATATGTGTGCATGTGTGTATGTATTATGTGTGTATATGTGTAAAAGTAAAAAACCCTAATCCTAAAAACCTAATCCTAAAACCCTAACCCTAAAACATGTAAATGTGTGTTTGTGTGGATGTATATGTGATGTGTGTGTATGTGTATGTGCATGTATGCATGTGTGTGTACACGTGTGTGCATGTATATGTGTGTGTGTATGTATGGATATGCATATGCATATGCATATGCATATGTGTATGTAATATGTATGCATCTCTGTGTATGTATCTCTATGTCTCTCTCTTTGCATATGCATATGTGTATGTAATATGTATGCATCTCTGTGTATGTATCTCTATGTCTCTCTCTTTGCATATGCATATGTGTATGTAATATGTATGCATCTGTGTGTATGTATCTCTATGTCTCTCTCTTTCTCTCTATATATATCTCTCTCTTTATCTCTCTCTCTCTCTTTCATCTCTCTCTCTCCCTCTTTCTCTCTCTCTCTTAATCTCTCTCTCTCTCTCTCTATCTCTATTTATAATAAATAACAAAACAATCACTTACATCGATGTAATTCTTTTGAACGCTCTCATCAAAGCCCAATTGACATCGTCTCTTGTCAAATTCCAAAGAATCAATGCCAAAAATCTCCTGCAAAACAAAAGAAAAGAGAAATTCAAAAACCCTAATCCTAAAACCCTAACCCTAAAACATGTATATGTGTGTATATGTGTATGTATATGTGATGTGTGTGTACGTGTATGTGCATGTATGCATGTGTGTGTATAGATATGTGAGTGAGTATACATATGTGAGTGTGTATTAATATGTGCATGTGTATGTAATATGCATGTGTGTATGTATGTATGTGTGTGTGTACATGCATATGTGTGTATGTATGTATGCATATGCATGTGTGTATGCACATATGTGTGTGTATACATATGTGAGTCTGTATGTAATATGCATGTGTGTATGTATGTATGTGTGTGTGTACATGCATATGTGTGTGTATGTATGTATGCATATGCATGTGTATGCACATATGTGTGTGTATACATATGTGAGTGTGTATTTATATGTGTGTGTGTGTATGTAATATGCATGTGTGTATGCATGTATGTATGTGTGTGTACATGCAAATATGTGCGTATGTATCTCTCTCTTTCTTTCATCTCTCTCTCTCTCTCTATCTCACTCTATATCAATCGAAAACAAAACAAATCACTTACATTGATTTAATTGTTTGGAGCGTTGTCCTCAAAGTCCACTTAATGTTTTCCTTCCTCGAATTCCAAAGAACTGATGCCAAAAAGCTCCTGCAAAACAAAAGAAAAGAGAAATTCATGAACCCTAAGCCTAAAACCCTAACCCTAAAACATGTATATGTGTGTATGTATATATGATGTGTGTGTATGTGTATGTGCATGTATGCATGTGTGTGTATACATATGTGAGTGTGTATACATATGTGAGTGTGTATATATATGTGTGTGTGTGTATGTAATATGCATGTGTGTATGTAATATGCATGTGCATATGTATGTATGTGTGTGTGTACATGCATATGTGTGTGTATGTATGTATGCATATGCATGTGTGTATGCACATATGTGTGTGTATACATATATGAGTGTGTATGTAATATGCATGTGTGTATGTATGTATGTGTGTGTACATGCAAATATGTGTATGTATGTATGCATAAGCATGTGTGTATGTATACGTGTGTGTCTGTACACATGTGTATGTATATGTGTGTATACATGTATGTATGTATGTGAGTATGAGAATGAATATGTGTGTGTATGTATATGCATGTGTGTATCTAATATGCATGTGTGTATGTAATATGCATGTTTGTATGTAATATGCATGTATGTATGTATATGTGTGTATGCATGTGAGTATGTAATATCTATATGTATGTATATGCATGTGTGTATGTAATATGTATGTGAGTGTATATGTAGTATGCATGTGTGTATGTAATATGTATGTGAGTATGTGTATGCATATGTGTGTATCTCATTCTCTTTCTATTTCATCTCTCTCTCTCTCTTTCACTCTCTCTCTATCTTTCTCTTTCATCTCTCTCTCTTTCTTTCTCTCTCTCTCTCTCTCTCTCTCTCTCTCTCTCTCTCTCTCTCTCTCTCCCTCTCTCTCTCTCTTTATGTTTCTCTAGATCTCTCTCTTTCTTTCATCTCTCTCTCTATCTCACTCTATATCAATCGAAAATAAAACAATCACTTACATCGATGTAATTGTTTGGAGCGTTGTCATCAAGGTCCACTTAATGTTGCCCTTCGTCGAATTCCAAAGATTTGATGCCAAAAAGCTCCTCCAAAACAAAAGAGAAGAGAGATTAGAAAAGGGAAAACACAAAGAAAGAGAAAGGGTGCTACAGTATGTGCAATTCTTACCAAAATTTCAGATCTAGAGAAACATAGATGTAGAGAAAAAGAGAGAGAGAGAGAGAGAAAGAGAGAGAAAGAGAGAGATGTGTGTACACAGTAGGTTCGGAATGTAGTTCGCGTGCGCAAACTCGACAGTAGCAAAATTTGGTTCAAAATGCAAGCAGATGTCGAATTTTTGTTCTCACGCCTGGTTAAAAGTTGCCTCGGTATAAGCGTCGGTATGAGCGTCGATATAAGCATCGGTGTAAACGTCGGTATAAGCATCGGTAACTTACAATAAAGTACCGATGCCTATACTGACGCTCATACCGATGCCGTGTATACCGATGATTAAATGACTGTTGGTATTGCATCCGTGGTTTTTCAAGCATTTTCAACGGTCATACCGACGCCGAGGGGTGACCGTCGGTATGGGCAACGTCAGTATGCCCCTCATATGTTGTAGTGAAACCACACACCAAGGCCAATGAGGGTTGGAAGTGGGTTGTCAAGATTAGACAAAGTGATTCCATTTGGTTTCCTATTGGTGGAATCATAGAATTGACTCAGTGAACTTCCAAAAGGAAAACAAGCTATGGAGCAAAGGAATTTTTTAGGAGGAAACACATTTGGAATCAAGAGCGAAGACACTCGATTATATTTGAGCACATAGACTTGGGTAGGAGAGTTGACCATGAATTTTGATGTCGGTTAATACACAAAAAGAATAATTGGGAGGGCTCAAAAATTCACCTCTTTTTTGGGAATGATCCCCGTAAATTGAAGGATTAAGATGGATCATTGATACCAAATTGGATAAGACACTAAGTCTCAAGAAGCACCTAGACTTGAATTTCTCTCCTAAGAGGAGATGGTGTCTAAACTAGCCGTGTAACAAATGGCAATTGACAGTCGTGGACCTATGGCATCCTCTCACTGAGAACAAAAAGTACAGTCTTATGTGGCGAATTCTCCATAGGGGAATTTGAACAACGTCAAAGCTAATTATACTTTTAGGGCCCCTTAGTGGTGTTAGATTTGCTTCTATGGTAGAGAAGAATGGGTTGCCTCTTCTTTATGTGCCCTAGGATTCAATCAGTCCGGCGAGTCTTTTTTAAGTGTACATAGCCAAACCAAACACACACACACACACACACACATATATATATATATATATATATATATATATATATATATATATATATATATATATATATATATATATATATATATATATATGTGTGTGTGTGTGTGTGTGTATGTGTGTGTATGTATATGTGTGTGTATGTATATGGACACATGTATGCATGTACGTATGTATGGATGTAAGCATGTGTACATTTATTCCTTGAAGGTTTAGAACTAGAACTCCATAAGGTAACGCTAGCCCAAGATCTTAGAAAACTAGTCCTATCCCTACCGCAAGAAACAAGAAGGTTGCATGCAAACATTCATTTGTGGGTTGGACATAGAATTTCATATTAAGACATCACCAGAATATCAATCAAAGTAATTCCACACACGAGTTTAGTACCGCAATATTTAGAAATTTGTATACGCTTTCCTATTGTAGAACTCAATGATGTTTCATAATGTGAAATACAAAAATTGAACATTGTTCAACTCGTTCGATCATCAAATATTCTCACGTATGAACTTGCGCATGCCACTAACAACAAGGTCTATTGTGAAGTTTTGGAACAATCAATATGGTTACTCTAAACTAAGACATTCTTTCTATACTTTCTTTTAGGTACATAGGCACATATACATGCACACACATATGTACATACTTACATACAAACATATATGTGTAGGTACGTCCATACATACATATATACAAGCATGCACGCATGTATCTATACATAGATATATACATACATACAAACACAAATGAGTGCATACGTACATATATATGTACGTGTATATATATATACATATACACATATATATATATATATATATATATATATATATATATATATATATATATATATATATATATATATATATATATATATATATATATAACTCTGTACTATATCTTCATACATATGTGTGTACATGTCTATATACATACATACATAGGCATACATGGATACATATGTATGAGTATATATATAACTATGTACTATATCTTCATACATATGTGTGTACATATCTATATACATACATACATAGGCATACATGGATACATATATTCATACATATGTATTTTACTACATCCATATGTACATATAGATGTATGCATACACAAGCATGGATACGTATTCGACGACATGCATGTGTATGTATACATGTTTACATACATAGGCATACATGGATACATATATTCATACATATGTATTTTACTGCATCCATATGTACATATAGATGTATGCATACACAAGCATGGATACGTATTCGACGACATGCATGTGTATGTATACATGTTTACATGCATATGTATAAATATGTGCACGTATATATGCAGATGTATACATACATCCATAAATATGTACACGTACATATGCACATAGATACATATTCCCAAATGTACATGTATGCATTCATGCATACATGCATGCATTTATGGATGCTAAGATTTCGTAATATCCATGTGCAAGTTTAGCAATATCCATGTACAAAGCAACGGCATTCTTGAAAAGATCAACCATATAAGTACGAAGAGCGTTGGAGATATTCGACTGCATCACTTATTCATTTCCACGAAGATATTCGACTGCATCATTCATTCATTCCGTTACATGCACACTGTCTTGAAGTTGAACTGTTAAAAATGAATGTTGTAGAAGAGTCGTACAGCGAGACTGCATCGCTAGGAGGAATCCGCACGTAGAGTGTGTGATAATAGAGAGAGAGGTTTTGCCATACGTTTTAGAAGATTCCCCCTCCAAGCAAGTTGAACATACGTCTCTCTCTCTCTCTCTCTGTCTGTCTCTCTCTCTCCCTCTCTCGCAAACAAGAAACAGAAAACATGAAATATTTTCTTTTTCTCTCCCTCTCTCAATGAATCACAGACGCCATTACAGAATATAAGAAACATTCATTGTCTGTCTTTCTCGTACTTTGATGAGGTGCGAATAGGGTACTGCAATCGACACTAATATTCTATAACATTTGATAATACAAGGAGGCATCTTTTTCCCTACAGTTGTCTCAAATTCTTCCCCGCATTACCCAACAAAGTAGCGCAATCAAAGCATTTGACTTTCGACTTCACTATTCATCTATGTCACGCTTACGTCGATTGGAAGCGGTCTGAGAACATTTACAGATAGTAGAGGCCTAAAATTGAGCGTGTCATTGCTTTTCATAAGGTTTTTTTCCTGCCAAAACAGGCAAAAAAAAAAGAAAAAAAAACCTGTCAAATGAAAGGTTGCCATGTAAATTTTACTGTCAATAGAAAAGTCTCTTTAATTTTTACGTCTCAATTGAAAGGTAAACTTCCATGGATTTCCTGTCATCTTTATATGTATATTAATATTGTATAATATGTACATAATTTCTCTTCACGCTGGCTTCAAAAATAGCTGAGAGTTTTGACTCGTCGGGCGGACAAATCACGCGTTAGTATAAAACCTCCATATCTCCTTAGCAACGAGTCCAATCGGGCACAAACGTATGAAAACTAAATATATGAGGTTTGAGCAGTATATCAGTTTCGACTTTGGGCCCAAAAATTGACCTGAGTTTTAGCGCTTGCATAGTCTTCTCTGAGCCCAACCACCATGCTCGCAAGTTGCGACTCGCGAGTCGCCACACATCCATGTTGGTCACTTGACACTGACTTCCTGTCCGTCGTCAAGTTTTGATGCTCATGCCCCCATTTTTCCCGCCCTCCCAGCTCCCCGTTCGTGCAAGTATGTAATTGTAATCCGTGACCACTTCCGATCTCCAACCAGCATGGAATCGTGACTATACAAGCCCTTCATCTGACATCAACTTAAGTTATTATGTCTGTAACTGCATGAGCCAACTGACTGTGTGACCCAATTGTAACTGTATGACCCAATTGACTCTCAATTCACATGCGCATATATCTTGATTCTCAACCTCTTGAATATAAATTTTACTAAACTCTCATGCGGCGTTGTTGCACGAACAGAAAATATACAAGATATTCAAGACTTCTGTTATTTTAAATAATAAACAGAAGCAATTATTGATCAATTCGAGCTTACTTAATGAGATTACTTCAGCTTTTCTTTCAATCACGTTGATGTGGAGAATGCTTGCATCTACTAATAATAGGCTAGAGAAGATTTTAAAGTGTTTTTCTTGTAATACTTATACTTGACTTACTGTAGAAATTTCTGATTTCTGTAGGGATACATGAAATTAACTGCTGGCAACGCCTCGTGTGGACGAGCTTGCTTGAGAAAGCCTACTGTTGAGGACACCCGGAGTCATACATTTTTCTCATACACGTAAGTAGATTCATAAGGATTCACTTTTTATGGGCTTGTACTGCGAGTGGTAGATATCATGATGTATTATAACATTGCATGCGAGCAAGCATTTTCTCTGAGTTACATTTAGTACTTATCATATGAAATTCGATGCTTGAAAGATTGTGCATTAGAATTACAAGCCACTAAATATTGTTTTGCTAAACTATAGGGGAATAGAAACGTGCAATTAATGCGTTACTCTTCTATTACCATATATTACCATAAGAAAATTCTGTACACTTCTGCAAATTTTCTTTACAAACATTGTTTCTGTATATTTATTGCTTATCTATCTTGTTTATAGTAGGCCTCCTTCGAACATGAGTTATATCTTATTGAATGTACTAAGATGGAAATAGACATGAATAAAAATGTGAAGTCCTTCCATTGCCATTCGGAAGTCAATTTTTGATAGATTAGCATATGTAAATTAAACGAAATCTATAATCATGAACAAGAAAACGAAGAACTTAACCTCAGACACATTTGAAACATGAGTTAGCTCTGATACATAATCCATGCTGCCGTTCATTGACTTATCAAGAATAGGCTTTTGATACATGAATTTTGTCTTTAAAAATGTACCTTCATCCGAAGGGCCAAGATTTTTTTAATTAGTATATGCACCTAGGAGAGCATGTGTTAGGTTCAATACAAACGCCATGTTTTCGTTGATTTCCATTGATCATGTGTGAAGGTTTTCATAAGACATCCATGGTTTCAAACATATATGAAAATCTATCTTCTCTAAAATATGTATTTCATTTGACAAAGATTTTTTAGAAGAAACCTTCCATATGAAAGGTACCAAAATTATTTTCTTGTCATACGCAAAGTTATGATACCCATCGATTTTATGCTCTACATGCGATAACAATTTCATAAAGAGTGGTTTCCATGTTGCTTGATTGTCAACAAGTGTCAGTTGTTCTTAGCTAATCACATGCTCTTGGTCTTTGAAATGATGATATGGCCTTCCAACCTTTGAACATTGGCGTTTGGAAGGTATGAAGAGCTATCTTCTACCTCTTTAAATGGTTTCTTGAATCTATTCCAAATAGGTGCTGGACACTACACTATCTGCTCTAGATGGAGCTCCTAAACCTACCCTTTTTCCTCCATGAAATCATGAGGAAAATTGTATCACCCATCTGTCAGCCTCTCACCTCAAGGGAAAATATCGGTGGTTTCATGTTTGAAGGTATGAAACACTCATTCAAAACAAGATGGCATCCGCAGATCCATGTCTCAGCAGATCTAAGCAAAGATCTCCCCTCCAAAATTTCCATAGACATTAGAGAACAAAAAATGTTGGAGTAGGAGATTTTATACAACAACTTGAAAAATGCTTGCTTTCACTATGGGTTGTAGGGCAATAGAACTAAAGTATTCTTCTTTAAGATAAAATCCATTAAGAACAAGCAAAATTAGGAAAAAGCTATTGTAACAGTGAACAAAGAAGCTTTAGTTGTGCATAGCATGTCCGAAGATCATCCTTTGGATGCGAGAACAGGGAAGACAACACAGTTCATGGAGAAAAACCCTCAAGGTATCACAAAAGTGTGACAAACAAGGAGAAGAATCCATGAAGGGATTATTGAGAGGAGCCCATCTTGCAAAACATTGGAAACAAACATTATTTCTAACTTGAGAAGGAGGCGAATGACTTGGATTACCAAAGAGGAATGAATCACTATGATGATTGCCATGTTGGGAAAAATCCAGAGGAATCCACTTGCGAGGAAGAAAACCAAGGAGGAAACACCTCTAGCAAAGAGGATGGATTCACCACCAACAACGAGGATAATCAGGACAACAAAATCTTGAGCATTGGATCCACAATTCCGAAAAGAGTTCTAGACTCGTTTTCGAAGAGGATTTCCCACAAAGGAAAACTACTAGATGAGATACCATGAACAAGCCTCCTTTCGGGTAAACTCCTTGTCATGACCCCTCCACCTTGAAGAAAAAGGATGATGAGAAATACAAGCAAAAGAGGGACAACGCACCTCCCTACGAAGAACTTAACCTCTAATGATGATAATCGTCTCTTTAAATGTGAGAGGGTTTTCACCTCTCAAGGGTGATGTTTATGGGACAATGGATCTCTCACAAAAGAATAAACCCAGACTTCATCTCTATTTAGAAAATCAAAATCGATGGGGTAGACCTTCAAAAGAGACTTAAATGTATTTCATCGTTGCATGTCTCGCTCTCCATCGAGAACCACAAGGGAAATGAAAACTCATTAAAAACAATTGGCTCACTAGATGTGTGAATACCCAAGTAGATATGAACAATCTGGAAATTTGTGCTTCTTTTCGGTAGAGTGCGGGTGATTGATGGTCATGAGAAAGACATCTAGGACCAATTCAAGCTCCACTAGGATCTGGTGGAGATCAAAGATGAGGTGGGTTTCTCTTGGTCAAACATCTAGTCTAGAGTCGACATGAGGATGGCTAGACTTGATAGGAGATATATTGTGCATAATAGAATCATTAAGTTGAGACCTCTCTCCCAATGTGTTGACCTAGTTGTCTTTGATCACTACCAATATCAAGAAAGCCCCTTGGTTTCGTTCCTTCTTTCTTGGATTATTTACTTTGTCTCTTGGTGGAGAACAAAGGACTAGGAGATTGACAAACAGGAAAGAGTTTGTAGAAACTTTCTCTAGATGGGAGATTTTAAAAGAAGGGGTGTCCCCAAAATTAAATGGGCTACGTACATAAGCAAAAAAATCAAGGTGATTTGGGGATTATGGACATTGAATGAATCACCAATAGACGGGTGACCAAATGGTTAATTGAAGCTTGGAGCAACACGGATGCCTCTAGGGTCAAACTCGTTTTTTTTTATAGAAACAAGAGTGCTCTAAGGTTGGTCGAGCTTCTAGGGTGGAAGGTTCAGGATCTTCTCTCTTTTTTTCTCCTCCTATCAAGTGACTCCCAGAGGCTCAGTCTTGGTTTGCTCCCTATGAAAGAGTTGGAACAAGGTGAAATAGTTTTTGAAGTTCAATGAAGCTTACAAATGGGTAGTCAGTATTAGACAAAGTAATTTGATCTTGTTCCCTATCAAGGGTAACAGAGGTGTGAGCATTGTAACCTCCAAAAATCTAGGAACCTTTCGGTCAAAGTTTTTGATTTCTAGAAACATCTCTTAAATCAAGAAACATGTCAATTAATTAGATATAAGAACATTGATGCTACTAAGAGAGTGGACTATGATGATTGGTTCCTATTGTCTAGTAGATTCTATGCTTGGGAGGGCTCGAGGACTTGCCTCCTTTTTGGCATGACTCCCCTCACCTTGAGGGTCTTAGATGCAACAACTACAATAGACTTCATAAAATTTTGGGATTCGAGAAGGATATGGTCCTCCATATCATGCTTCATAGAAGATTGTGCCTAGATTGGTCAAGTCTTAGGTGGGACTTCAAGTTCCAATCCCTCTAGGGTCCCCTCATTGAGGTTAGAAATTAAATCCTTATGTGGAAAATCCTCCTCCATGGAACTTGGACCAATGTAAAAGCTAGCAAAATTTGTAGATCCCCTCCATAGTGTAAATGATGTTTTGATGACAAGGAGGACTTGGGACACCTTCTCTCTCCTTACCCCAAGTCAATGTCTGTATAGAAGAACCTTGGGAGAAAGGGGCTTCCATAGGGACAAATAAATTGGAAGCAAGCATTATTGGGTGAAGCAATTGTTGTTACTCTTAGTTGTGGATTTCTATAAGAGGCGAGACCCTCTGGAAAATCTTGAAAACCAGGTTTGTTGCGAACTTTCATAGCCCTCCTAAGGAATGGTTGACCAAAAAATCTCTTTTCCTTTTAGACAAAAGAATTTCCAATTGTAAGAAGTTACCACCTTTCAGACATCATAGTGTGTTTTATCTTGAAAGCAGCAAGATTAAAAGGAAGTGGGCACCCTATGAGGGGAATGAAAGGGTTATCAACCTCCTTTGTAATGTCTTCTAGTAAGATCTAAGTAACCCCTATTTTGTGAGATTCAGAGGGTCCCATTGGTGCTAGTCTAGTTAACTAATATAGTAGTTCATTCTATTTATTAAAATTTGAGAGAGTAGGCAATCGTGGAACTTCCTTTTTCTTTGAATGTCTTAAATAAATAGGGTGTCTATAGTAATAATTCAAATTTTTTCCCCATATATGCAATAGTTAAATGGTTCATTCTATCTTTCCACACTTTCCTTGCAAAAGTATGAAAAGAGAAATTAAACATTTATTAAGAAAAAAACAAATCGAACCGTGAAACAAAGTGATAATGGAAAGAAAGTCGATCCATGAAATAAAAGGAAGGGATGAATGACAAATAAAAAGGGATAGAATAACTTATAAAAACTTATCTACATCTACAAGGAAAAATAATTAATGTGTAGCCCACGTTTGCCAATGATAGCATAAAAGTAAATGTCTCCAAAAGTAATGTTCTTTGACAACTTCGACTTTGACATATTTTGTTGGTGCAAAGTCCAAGCCCACGCATTTGGATTGAGGTTCATTAAGATATGAATTTCCATGGAAACCATTGCTGGTGGAAATTGATCCTTTTACCCTTGTAAAAGTCATTTCTTTTTTTGACTTGAGAATATTTGTAATCACCTACCAAAAAGTCGTGGGTTTGTTAGATAGAAAAGTAACTACTCCATTGAGGGAATATCTCCTAGAATGAACGATCACATTTAGAGAGAGCCAAAAGTTGAATTCAAATTCAAATTTGAATACAACACTTATGTAAAGTCACTTGAAAAAGTCACATTAGTAGCTTCTTTATCCGAGCTCTTCATTCCAATTTTGTACGTGTGTAAGGCCTACATTGTAGCCTACACTACTCTCCATCATAAGGATATGATTATCAAGCCTATGATCTTGTAGAACATTGTTCATTAATACAACACATCTACATTGTTCATCTATGATTTCTCTGTTATACTCATTCTTAACTGTCAACTTGTGGTGCTCATATCTATGTCATTTCTCAGCCAATTTTAATGCCCTATAGCTTGTTGGAATCATCGTCAAGTTTCTACATGCTGAAAATTTTTTGAAGCAAATCCATTTAGGAAATTTGGAGAAAACTGCTTCAAAGCACTCACTAGTCAAACTCTACAAAGGTCCTAAAAAATTGAGGGTAATGATTTATTTCCTAAGTTGATTGCTTTGTGTATAGTGCATCATTTCAAGTGATTCTACTTGGAATCATTAGTTTACTAAGTTAATTAGATACCTCTAAAAGGAATTTTTCCAATTCCTATTGTACTGGCAACACTAAGCATTACAAAGAGCAGGTGTATGATAAAAAATAGAAGGTTTTCATTGAGTCGTCTATTTGGAAGTAGTCTGTTTTGATAGAATCTTTTCATACATCATTTCCAAAGTACATAGGCACTTTTATGGTGTCATTGGAAAGCTAAGAGGGCCCACATATCAACTCTGAAGTCACAAACGCCTCCTACTAATCAGGATTCGGTTGTACCTACTCATCACTTGAAGTGTCCATCCATCTTTCCCAACAGTGGTATCATAGCAAAGTTAAGGTAAAATGTTAGATGGTTTTCCTTCTTTCATTGATAAATTAGACAGGAACAACTATCAGGCATGGTCTCTAAGGATGAAGCCATACTTCAAAGGAAGGAGCCTCTATGGATACATCTCAAGAGATGAGGAGATGCACATATTTAGAAGCAAACGACAACCTACAAGAGAAGAACATGAAAGAATCAACACATGGTGTGCCAAGGATGCATTAGCAAGGTCCTACTTACTTAACTCGATCTCTGAATTTCTTCTTCCACATATTAGGAACTGTAAGACATCCCAAGAGACTTGGGAAACATTGTCTTCTTATTTCTCTTCCAACACAAGGGCGAGGAAGAATCAATTGTGGATTGAGTTCACCACTCAAAGAAAGCAACCTAAGCAAGCTATCTCAGAGTATGTGACCAAAGCTAATGATGTAGCAAATCAATTGGCAAACATAGGAGAAGAAATTGAAGAGGAGAAGATGGTAAGGCAAGTAATCAATGGTATTAAAGCTGATGACAAATGGGAGTGCTTCACAACTGCCATGGACTTGTACATGGACATGCAGATTCTAAACCTTACCACACTCATGGGGCAACTATTCCCCCATGAAGCCAAGCTCAAGAAGAATGGATACTCATCAAGAGGTAATAGCTCTTCTTCCCTATACACTGATAATAATAAGTCTAAAGAGAAAGGCAAGAACAAGATGGTAGAAGATGAAGGAACTACCTCCCAAGCCAACTATGCAGGGAGAGGTAGATCATCAAGAGGAAGGGGCAGAGGAGGTAAGCAAGGTAGGGGGAGACCTTATAACTCCTCACTATGCAATATTTGTGGATTATCAAATCATACTACAAATGAGTGTTTTAGGAGCTTCAAGGATCAGAGAGGAAGAGGATATCAAAGAGGTGGATATACACAATCAAGAGGCTGATTCAATCACCACCAAGGATACAACAACAACTACAAAAGTAACTACAATAGCAACTATCAAGGAGGATACAAATCGAGGAAGGATTACAACAATAGAGAGGAGCAAGAAGATTCTCTTTTTATTATGAACATGACTTCAAAACCAAGTATAAATGATGACCATCTCTTCTACATTGACTTAGGATGCTCAAATCATGTGGCAGGCAATGTAGCTCTTCTCTCTAACCTTGAGGAACCAAAGGGTAAGCATCAAGTACAAATAGGTGATGAAACCAAGCACTCAGTGATTAAAGTTGGAAATGTTAAGACCTCTGATGGAAACAAGAATCTGTTGAGTAGGGTTCTATATGTACCAACAATTACAAAAAACTTGACGAGTGGTGGATAGATTGTGGAAAACGGTTTGCAGGTTAGATTCAACCAATATGGAGCATTTTTGGAGGATCCCAAGCATGGGTTTAAGAGAATTGCCAAAGGATAAAAGATAGGTAGACTATTCACTTTTAAACTTGAGGATACAAGGAACATTGCACTTTATAGTTATAAAGGTCAAACATTATTAGAGCTTGAAATTTGGCATAAAGGATTAGGGCATGTAGGTGAAAGAACCTTGAAACAAATATGCAAAGGTCAATGTGTGCTTGGGATACCTAATGTACCCAAGCAACACATGATTTATAAATGTGGTGCTTGTCAGTTTGGAAAGCCTCACAGGTTACCCTTCTCAAGGAAAGGCTACATGCATGAGGATTATCTAGAACTTGTTCATAAAGATGTATGGGGACCAAGAAAGGATCCCTCAATCTCTCGATCAAGGTATTATGTATCTTTCATTGATGATTACAGTAGGTGGCCTATATTTTACTTTATGAAGCACAAAGATGAAGTATTCAAGTACTTTAAAAAGTATCTTGCACTTGTCGAGAATCAAACAGGGAGAAATCTAAAAAG